>VWZD01013598.1:490509-658892 GCA_013396695.1 Sakesphorus luctuosus
CCCCCCAAAAAAAAAAAAAGTCAAACCAGCACACATGGAACAAAGAAAAGAAAAACTTCTCCCCACCCCAGGTGCTGGGGTTCTGTTTTTTTCACCTCCAACCAACATTAAGCTTGAATCTGAAAGCCATCAGCTATCTTTTGTCCTCACTCCTGGGACTCCAAGCCCAAACCTTTTGTGTTGGTATGGTGAGAAAAATTCTCTGAGGGGGCTTCTCCCAACACCACCTTCCTGTGTTTGAACCTTTAACAGCCTCTGTTCCTCTTTCCCTGCTCATGATGAAGGTGCACCTATTTCCACAGCAGTGAGTATGTTGCAGCATCAGTACCTGTGTGCTCCTACTCCTCCTCCATGTTCCAGTTCCTGCTGTGTCTCTTGGCTGAGCTGGCCTGGACTGTGAACTCATTGCCCTGACTCCTTTTGCTGCCCATGGCAGTGGCAGCAAGACTGTGGAGAAATGAACATCACATCCCACCTTAGAGATGTGCTAAAAAGGAAAAAGTGCTTCTAGCAGCAAAACCACTACTCTTGCTAAATAGCTGGCTGCAGTTTATGAGTACAAGAAAGTCTTGCTCTGTGTGAGAAGGTAAGATTAGGCTCTAATTAAATAACTGCAGGGGAATCATTGTAGTAGTCACTGTGCAACACCCATGAGAGGAAAAATCAAATTAGGATGGAAAAGTTTTATTGAGGCAACTGAGACCATATGTGACATACTACTTAGACCGATACTGCTATGCAGGAGCCAGAGAAATTATTTTTAACATGAGAAGTATTGTGGGACAGGGTGCAGGACTGCCTGAAACCTGTGCCTTCTCTTTTATGGTAGATTGCCCTACTTGAAAATGCCATAGTAACTGAAATTTCAACCAAATGAGTCCTTATCATGGACAAACTAAATATTCAGGGACATGGACATTGTGATTCAGTAGATTGGTGGGCAGGACATTTAGCTGGGAGATGGACACATTGGTTTGATGTCTTGCTCCGGGAAACACTTACATCCTTGACTTGACATATAACTTTGAATCTTATATTTTGCAAGGAAAAAAGTTTAAAACTTGTCCAAGCTAATAACCTTTTTCAATGTGCAACATAAACCCCATTAATATTACTGCTCTAACTGCCCTAACTGTACATCTTAGTTTTTGATTTTAGATCACAGCAGATGTTGTTTATAGTGTCAGTCCATTACACATCCTGAAGAAAGGTTCCGGAAATTAAAGGAAAACCTTTCAGAAAAATATATTTTGAAAAATTTGAAATGGCAAAACAATTACTGAGTTTCTGAAAAGTTTCAGAAGCAAAATTAAAAATGTTTAATTTTTTTTCCAAGAATTAAAAAAGAAAACGTTGTCTTGGGTTGAGCTGGCAAAATGCCAATTGTCCAAGACAGAGTGAAAAGGGAAGAAGGGGGAGAGGAAAAAAACCTGAACACTAGGTTTATGCTGAAACTAACTATATGTATTTATACAGAAAAAATTAAGAGAAAACTACAATATAACACACACACTTACACAAGTTACATATAACAAGAAATAACCTCCCACTCTCCACTTAATACAAAGTCTATTACTCTCAATCTATAAGTACTCTAAAGACACCTAGCAAGAAGCAAAGTATAACAACAAAGTGTTTCTACCTCCGTGAATTCAAACAAAATGCAAGCAGCGGCAGCAGCAGGAGCAAGACCTACTCCAACAAGACAGCAGCTGCACCATGTCCAGCTTGTATCTCGGCCATGGCAGAACTGACCAAGCCACTCCCACACACTGGATTTTACCCCTTTTGAGATGATCTCGTAACATGGTATGGAATACACCACCATTGGCTAGAAGAAGTCAGCTGTTAGCTAGCCCAGCTCAGCTCAAGTCAGCTGACAATCCCAGGCCTGGTCTGAACTCCAAAGCCCAGGTTTAGGCCCATCAGCCAAACCTATAACACATGTATACAAAGGCAGTATTTTTAATCTTAAAAATCTTTTAAAAAGTTTTAGGTAGTCAGTTGTTACGTATTTACTGTTCTAAAAGTGGGTAACAAAACCCATTCAAGAATGCTAAATTTTTAATCAGTGTTTTTAGAAAAAAAAGTATCATCAATGAGTTTGTTACACTTGTTTAATTGGACTCAGGTGGGTATGAATGCGACAATCCACTTGGAGCAGCCTCTGTGATGATCACACCTCACCCTACGATAACCATGGCAGTGCCCTGTAGCTGGGTCATTGCAGGGAATAAGCCTCCTGATTTGTTGCTACACATGATCATGGCCTATGCTGTGCAGCCTTTCTAACAGGGGAGCTGCTTGAATTACACTCAATCTCTCTAATAAATCAGTGAATGAAGAGAATGTTTATACCATTATCTATTTAACTGGTCTCATTTAATTTTCTCCTAGACTTCTAAATGAAATGTTATTAAAATTAATGTAATTAATTTATGTTCCAGTCATTTAAAATTATTTACTTACCTAAAGACTATAGAAATATAAGTGCTCTTTAATGAAAGCATAGCTCAGGATTTCATTTGGACTTAAATAAAATTATGAGTGTAACTAGAGCGCTAATAATAAAGTATATATTCCACTGAAGCTAAGACAAGGCATTTGTCCATCTTCTGTTCATATTGACAACTTGGGCCCTGTTACAGCTCACTTTATATGATCTGTATCTTCTCAGGTCATACCTTCTAAGGTCTGAGTGTGCTACGTCTGATGCCGTTGCTGTACTAAACTGACTCTTGAGTCTATTTTTTCTCAATGTGAAGTTTCAGGATGTAGTTCCATGGATGATAGCAGGTGTACTGGGTTCTTGCACCATGTGCACTGCTGTCACGTTGCCTCGTGCTGGACCAGCTGTGTTCTTCATGTCAATTGCAGGTTAATGGCGAGGTACAACAACAGCTGCTGTTTGTGGAAATGATATGAGACCTGAGTTCAAAGTGAGTTCAGTGACTGTACTCACATACTAGAGAGAACAGGTCCTGGAGGGAAAGGTGGAGGTCTCTCAGGTAATTGCTGGGTGGTATTCCTTTCAGTTTCTGTTATTCAGGAGATAAAACTAAGGTGAAAATAGTGGTGTCTTCAGCTTTTAAAATATAAATCTATAGCAAGGCTGGTGGGTAATCAGCTGCTGTTAAGGAATTGTTCCATAAAATTCAAAGCTTTATTTTTAAACTATGATATCACTAGGTATGAAGTGTGATGGAAATAGAGTCCATTAACTACACAAATTAAGATGCAGCTAGAAATGGTGCAAAGTCTATCATACTAAGCAGAAGTTCTCCTGTCACCAGTTGGTGTGTACAACCACTAGCAGACAGTACATGATGTATGTCTGCATGTCATCAGACAACAATGTGCATGTACCCAAAACACCACTGCATTCCTGTAAGCCATTGGAACAGAAAAACGGCAGGTTTTGTGCTCAACCACAGAAGCATAGAATGGTTTCAGTTAGGAGTAATGTTAAAGATCATCTGGTTCTAGTCCCCCTGTCATGGGCAGGGACAGCTTCCACGAGACCAGGTTTATCAAAGACTCATCCAACTTGGCCCTGAACCCTTCCAGGGATGTGGCATTCTTTAGACACTATAATGATTTATTCTTTGAAATTCATGTGTAAATTATGAGTTACTTTATTTTAAAAATTGGTATTACTATGCATGACTCAGTTTTGCAGTGCTTCCAACAGACAGTTTCCTTTGTCTTCAAAACATTATCAGTGCCCGTTATGTTGTCAGTGAAGTGCTGTAACTTAAGTCAGAAATAGAATATGATTAAGCTACTGTGAGGATAGGCAGAGGAGAGAAATCAGCCTTCATCTACAGCAATTCCTGAATTGCCATGAGACTCTTGGTTATGTAACAATTGAATTGTCTGAGATTTCATCTTTAAAGTACAGCCTAGTCATTATGTATGAAGAAATCTCTTGCATCCACTTTATTTATTCTTTGATATTTATTCTTGAACCACTGAAACAGTCAGCAATAGGGAATAGACAATTAAAGGGAGAATTGCACTACTACACACTGTGTAGTGATTATTCATTCCAGTAAAAAGATTTTTTTCCCCTGATATATTTGTGTTAGATAGTATAAATACATTTGACTTTTAGGAGAATATCTCAGCTGAACACTACATTTTCAAGATGTTCTATGAAATGAATCTTTCTCTCAAAACTGTTTACAGTTTTATAGGTGAACTGTGAACCATCATCTATGAATCTGTTCATAAACTGCTATAGACACTTATTCCAATACCTCTCAAATGCCTCATATTTTGAGAGTTGTTGCTCATATTATCTCTAAAGTTTCCTAGTATCCCTCTAGTATCCCAAGTATCTTCTCTGTTATTAAAAACTCCATGCTGTAACTAAGAGATGTCTAAGTTCATATAGAGGAAGCTATTTATGCAGAAGATATGAATTCTCCAGCTTTCATTGCTTCTTGCACTCAGTTTTCTGTCACACAATGCCTAAACCGCCAGAAAGATGTGTTCAGTTCTGTGCTCCGCAGACTTAGCCCCTGGTCATACAGACCTGCCAGGGCGCAGGGTGACTGTTCCCATCCCACTGAAACCTTTGGCCTTGGGCTGTCACGCAGCCAAGATACATAGCCAGAGCTGAGAGATGGAAAGTGCTCCTGGGCTTAGACTTCAGCTGGAGCTATGATGTCTTAGATTAAATTTTTCTACAAGATTTTAATACTTGTCCCTCAGATTTCTGTCAGAAGTTAAGTGCTTTTCCTGGCATTTACTGCTGGAATTCTATTTTCAATATGTACACAACTGGCCAAACTAAACCGCAACAGTCTTGGCAGTGTTCAGAGTGTTTAGAGCCTCCCTGGCCAGCAGAGTATCCCCTGTGCCATTAATCATAATGGACATCTGATCATGTAGCCGGCACAGATTTTCCTGAAAGCCCAGCTGTGGGTGCTGGCTACACATTGGCTAAGGCCACCAGCAATTTAGGAGGGACTAGAGCTAATGCAGTCTGTCAAAATCTGTTATCTAAATATAGGCTTTCAACACAGAAGCAGATTGGAACTCATTTTGTCTGCTGGCAAGATGCTACAGTGCCACTAAGAAGTTACGGCATAGTTAAACTGACCATCAAAGATCCTCCAATAAGATGAAGTGGAAGGAGAGAGGAGGGAAAGAAAGCTACAGCAGGAAGTTGGGGGTGTGTTGGTCCTCAGACTGAGAAACCTTCATTGTGAATGTGCAGCAGAGTGATGTTGTTCAGTGGTGACAGTGTGGAGTTAGGATTTGGGTTGTACAGTATCTGAGCAACATGGTTACACACACCTCCACCTTGAGCATAACACAAGTGGAGCTTGACTGGTGCGGTGGCAAATAGCAGATGAGGCAAATATCAAAAGGGTGCAAGTGTAGATCTCTCACCAGATTATCAAACTTGATATTTTGAAGTATTTTTCATCTTGTCTTGGCAGCTAACTTTATCAGCTGGTCATAGAAAGTCAGAGTTATCAAGGCAAATGCTGAGATGTGTATTGTCAACCAGCTGTCTTCCTGACAGGGAAGCGGTTGTGTGCACCAAGGGCAATTGGAAAGATGACTTGAAAATGAAAAGCACCATTTATGGATGTGTGGTATATAGCTGCTAAGTCAGCATCAAAGAGACAGTAAGTTCTCCAAGACTGAGAACAGGGACCTGAAAATGAATGCCGGTGCAGAGATCATCATCTTAAAAAAAAGCTCAAAACCAAAAAGCAAGCAATAGAGGAGTTTCAGGTTGATCAGGGAGGTAAAAGCTACAGACAGCAGATGCTGAAGAAGGTGACTGATCTGGAATTTCTAAGAAGTTTCATGGACTAACACACTAGAAAAAACAGCAGCATGTAAAAGTTTCTTCAGTGCAGTCAGTTATGGGGGGAATACTCTAGAGTTTCCCAAGCAGGTTGCTGGGTCTCACCAGTGTACTTGACATGGGCATTTACTGTTCAAAGTTGAATTCATAGCTTGGATTCCTACCCTTACGAAAGAATTTGCAGGAACGTGGGCTCGGTGCTTATGCATCCGGCAGTTGGCAGGAAAGGTGAAATGGAGAGCAACTATCAAACTTGCTACCCACCCTTTCTTAGCAATCATTAAAGTGTAATTTCTCACTTTTTTTTGTAGCTGCAGGCAGCAATGTTGCTGCTAATTTTCAGCTCCCTGCTAACACTTAAATTAAGGCTCTAGAGAGACTCGGCTGGGTTTTTTAACACCTGAGTAGTTGTTTGACAGCCTGTGAAGTAGCAGATGAATACTGGTGAGGTTGAGAACTAGGTGTTGTCCAAGGGTAAATATGTGTGGCAGGGAGGCAGGGTAAATTCATAACAAAAATAGACTGTACTGACCTGGGACTAAGGATACTTGAAAAAAAAATTGCTGCAGGCAAGCCTGTGTTGAGAGTATAAAGACCAAAACAAGCTTTTTGCTTTGCTGATGTGTTTGGAAGACCTTAATATGACCTTGGAAGAGTAGGATGTTTCCAAAACAAGGGTCAGAGACAAGGGTCTAGGCTGGCAACTTAAACAGAAGCTAAGGTAGGGTTCAAACTCTAGATTTTAACCCGGCATAACTTGAAGAATGAATGCCATAATGGTATGTAAGAGTCAGATGGAGGAAAGCAGGTCATCACCTCTTCAGAAAAAGCTATTCTGGGTATGAATTATGAGTGTGAGGAGATCACAGGGGTTTGTGCTGAAAGCTACCCTGTTGCACTGTTGAAACATTCTCTATTATGGGAAAGAAAGATTTGCTGAACTTGATGTTCCAGAGGTTGTGGTTGGCAACAAGCAGTAACAGAGTCTGATAGTACCAGTAAGCTAGCTCATTCCTGCATGGATTTAATATGAGGTTCTTCCACTGACATTGCATCTTTGGACACACAGATTAGAATGAACTTTGGATAAAGTCATAAATGAGGTGAAAGATGATCGGAATTTTGCAAGTTGGGTCAAATAATGTGATAAAATTGCATATGTTTATTCACTGTTAAATGCTAGTTTTCTATAGGTGTTAAGAGACACATATTTTGATCTTATTGAAAACCATATTGAAAATCCACAGTGTAAATTTGTGTAAAGGGCTTAAAATATTGATAAATTCATTAAAATAAGGCTGATCCAAATCAATGATACTAAGAGCTCTATGTGTAGCTGTATTAATGTTATTAAGAATGTGTTAATTAGAAGCCAAAAAAGTGATGTGTGTAAATCCACAGATTTCCGTTGTTTTCTAAAAATCTGAAATTTTAAAATTATTAAATATGTAAATGAAGAAATCTTCATAAATTCTTCATGTGAGTTTCTGCAGTCTAGAATTTTTGCATTTATCCATGGATACCAGGAAAACTTGAGTCAGGTGTTGCCTTGTCCTGGGTAGAGAGGAACATCATTTTAATACCCTTTAATGACATTTGAATAATGTAAAATTCAAAATATTGAACTGAAAAACATGGCTTATCTTGTTTAAGTAAAGACTTAGCTCATTTAGTCATTACTGTATGTCAAAATAATTTATAAATTACTAAACAGCCACTAACAGGGAATGTTACTTTTTTTAAAACACTTGGGTTTTGTAAGCAATTTCCATTTTATTCTTTTTCTAAATAAAGCTGAACTTATTTACCCCAAGGCTGAACACAGCCTGCAAGCTCAAATATTAAGAGCAGGAGGGAGAAACTCAGAGCAAAACCATATCTTTCTGTAATTTGTAATGTATTATTTCAGTGCTTCTTGGCTCATCCCTGCATGCTAAAAATAGAGGCATTGTTCCAAAGCAAGTTGGTTTATAAATTTGACTCAAATACCCACTTGGCACCCTCTTTTCCTGGTGATGATTGTGCAGAACATAGTCCCCTTTGGCCTCTTCTGCAGCTTTGAATGCTTCCTTGCAGGACTAGTGTGACAGCTGCTAAAACAGATGCCAGACTCTGTATGATACCGTATTTTCCTGTGTATAATTCTTAGGTAGCTTGTGTTAAACAGAGGGACTGCCACTGCACACCCAGGCCATTTCCTCCATGGTTCAGCAGGTGCTTTCTCTTCCCCAGTAAGCTCATGTCTCTGCTTCTCGTTTGTTTGTATTATAAAAATATGTCCCAGTATTTCACTGGGGCTTGACTGGTTTGTAACTAGTTTATTGGAAGTACAGGTGATGTCACAAAACCTGTGAGAAAAATTTCTGCCTACTTTATGTTGTATTTTTTTTTTCAGGCTATTCAGTAAAGTTTTTTAGGATCCAACCCACTAGCATAAATAGGAGTACATAGCACTATGTCATTGTTGAGCTGTACTTACTGAGGCTTTTTTATCTACAGTACTTAGAGCATCAATATTTTTATGATACTTTGCTTCAAAGTATAAATGTGATTATTATATCCTTGTATTGTTATTTAAGCCTCCTTTTTTTTCCAAGAGTCTTTCCTATTAACAAATCATCTTCAGCAACTGTTTGCAGACTAAATATTTCAAGGCTTTTTTTTTTCTTGAAACATAAATTGGAACAGTGTTCCTAAACTTTTCAACTTGGCAAAGTCTTAATCAATTTTTTATGATTCTTTCCACTTATTGTAAATGCAAGAACAAATAATATATCCACAGTAGCAAGAAGGATATATAAGCTTATGTTCATGTGTCTTTTTGGAGAGGTTAACAGATTATTTGACCTTGAATGGCTCGGGTATGTGTGCAGAATTGGAAACCAGCATTCTCTCTGCTTTATAATATAATAAAATTTACAGTACTTCAAGTCACCCTGATTTATTTTAACTGTCCTTCTGCATTTGTGACCCTTTGGTTCAGAAATAGTGCCCTAAATCCTTATTAAAGTATCCTTTGTATCAAATTGTACTTGAATGCTAAGGGGCAAATGACATTGAACATAAAGGAGCTAAAGTGAGGAACAGTTTGGGTTTAGACGTTTTGCAGTGTTCTTGGCAGGATGTCTTACTGAGTACCACTTTAAGGGTGTAATTCTGCATGTTTTTAAAATTATATTCACTGCCAAATGAGAAGGATGAAACTCTGAAGTCTATTGAGAAGTTACTGTAGAAGAAGTGGATTGAAGATATCCTTACTCTTTGTGGTTTAGAGCAGATGTCAATGTGTAACTAGAGAGGGAGAAAATCATGCATCCATATCGGTACCTTGCTTAGACCTACATGATGAAATTTAAGGAAAGATGAAGTTTTCTGCTTACTTCCAAGCCCAAGGTTATATGGTCATTTGCCTCTTTATTCTGTCTTGGACTATTGGCAAACTAAGCTGATGTCTGCTTGCAGCATAGGCAGAAACAAGCTTTTATCTCTTCATGGAATGTGCAAGTTGAACGTATTGACAAAAATACAGATCTCTAGGTCTAAAGTCAGAAATCTCCTGTAGCTCAGGATTATAGTGTGGCTGCTGAGATATATTGTGCTTTCTGAGAACATCACAGTTTACTCCAAGGATCTCCATAATGTAATGTAGCCACTAAGTCCTTTTCTGAATAACGTGTGTGTAAAAATTCTTGGCATTACTCATATATGTGTTTAGTGATGTGGTGGCCACTGAATGCACCTTTTCAATCCTCAGCTTCCTCATTCGTAAAACAGTTTTAATGATATGTATCCACTTCAAAGGCCAAAGTAAAAAATCCTAATGCTACATTTATGCAAAGTATTATTAAGATGACCATCTGGCAAAAGACAGATTTTGGCTTGCAGCCCTTTGTTCTTTCATTGAGCCATTTGGTTGCTACTTTTCAATGTCTCTGAGTTCCCAGACAGGTCTGCAAGCCCAGCAAACCTTTTAACACCTCTGAAAGCTGTGGAAGCTAAAGAATTCACAGCAACTCTTGCAGAACACAGGGGAAATGAGGAACAAGACTCCCAAATTCTCTAAAATAGCAGAGATTTTGTTACTGCTATCCCCAATTATTCCCCACAGGAGTGGATGACAGTTCATGGATCATTGAGCCTGGTGCCTGCAAACACAGCCAACCATGTAATAGATGTAATAGTCCAGAAGAGACCAGAGGAAAATCCAGCCTATGCCTGCTACACCAGCCACCACAAAAGGCTTTCTTTCCCAGCATTCCAGTCTGTAAGGTAAAAAACTCCCAGAATTAGTGTCACATGAAGAAAGTGTAACACAGATGTCCTGCACCCCCATAACACTACGTGCTTTGCCAAAGTTCCATTGTACAGAGGGAAGCAAGTTCTTCCACCCTCAGTGCCTCTCAAGGGATATTGGTCCACAGGCTGACCTTTACTTCTTCCTCCCCTCAAATCTGGCAACAGATGTTTTACCTCTAAACACACACACAAGTAAGAAAAACCAGGAAAACAACAGATTTCTCAGCTCGGCCTGGTAACATGCATTTCCTGACCAACAAGCCCAACATCCTGCCTTGGCTGCAGACGCGTCTTCAAATGATGTTTACCTGCACCCAGTGGAGAGAGGAAAAGAGTGCAGTTCTTTCTTCCTTCATTGCTGCAGTCAAAGCCCTGAGTCAGAGGAAGACATGTTTGAAATGTGATTTCACAGCAGCTTGATTATGACTTTGCATTAGTGCCTGTCATAGAAGATGAGGCATATCCTCCTACTATAACACTTCTTTTTAGCAATTGAGAACTAGGCATAATAGGAGATGAGATGTTCAGAGACCAAGTAGTAGAATGGGATAAACTGCAATTAGATAGTGGGCCTAGCCACTGTTCATGCAGGAATTACAGGGACGTTTGAGAAGGAGGTGGCTGAGCTGCTGAAAAAATGTAACTTCATGCTAGAGTCTTACTTATCTACAGTTGAGGTGTATAACAAATACTACACTTCTCTTAAAAAAAATGTTAGAGGGTGACTTCAGGAGCATAAAGCACTGACATTAAATTAGGAACTAGAACAATAGCTGAAAAAAACCAAGGCAGAGCCTATAAGACATTAAACTTAGCATAGTACAATAGATTCAAATCAGTCCAGCTGCAGTGAACAAAAAAATCTAATCTTACAAATCTCACAGAATTTAAATCTGTCACTAAAATAGCAGAAAGAGTTATCTCAGCCAGATCTTTGTCTAGACTCTTTGCCAAAGGTCTCTAACAGTGTTCCATGTCTGGCATTTGTCATATTGGATGGCTGTCTAGGGCAGGAGTGTAAGTATTACTGGAGGGATAAGTAGCAAGGACTTTTGTAGAAGGCATGCTGAGGAGGACAGAAAAGAAAACGTCCACATTCCTGTGTGATTCTTCACTGATCTTTATTATCTGACTGACTCTTTTTAGGCTTCTTAGGAACCAGCTCTGCCATCTCAGTGCTACTGCACCAAGAAGGAGGATAAATCCAGCTATGCCCTTGTGATCTCATTATGACTTTGTCAGAGGTATCTAAGGAAATTAAATATTCAAGGTAGGCCAGCCCAAAAGAAAACAAGGTTATAGACTATGAACTGACTGAGGGAAACAAAGAGGAGCTATAGTTGGCTTATGGTCAGTATAGAAGTAGGTTAATTACTAGCTTTCTCCAGGGCATTGTACAAGGGCTGATGATCCACATGTACATTAATGACCTAAGAGTGAAATGAGATTTGGTAAGATCTGAAAATAACTAAGTATTAGATTAATCCCATACAAATAAGGCAGTGAAACTCTATCTTTTTTAACATAACTAAGGTCAATGCCAAATAAGAGAAAAATTGAACTAATATGTGGTGTTGGGATTCTTTTCCTGCATGAATATATTAGTCTATCTTAAATCAGTATTGAACATCATAACAACTCCTCAAACGAGTTTATCTTGGTATACATTGCCAAGACAATGAAAGCAGCTATCAGCTTAAAAGATCCTATTCTTGATTTTAAAGATACTGAAAATCTTGTTTTACCAATGGATAGTTAAAATTGAAAGGAAATCTGAAAAGCTGTAAGAGGCTGGTAAGTGTGAGTAGCTGTCTGTAGAGACAAGCTGGCGTAGAAAGCCCATCAGAACTGGGCCATTTTGTTCCAGAAATGTGAAAAATTAAATATGCACACAATATGGTTTTGATATTCTTCTCCTGAAATAGTTGTTTCTAAAGGTTTTCTAAATGATTCCATTGAAAGAATGATCTTCATGCTTTTTCTCTCACTCTCATTTTTCCAGAAGGAGCAGGAAAAAAATCTCTTTAGCCTGTTGCACTACAGTAGGTGTCAAGATAATCACTATGTGCTACAGAAGGCTACTGCCTAGGTCTCAGTGTTTTTACTTTGGATAAAGGCACCAAGACAGGAAGGCTAAAACCCTTTTAAGATGCACTCCAAAACAGGGGACAGTAATGAGGATTAGTTGATTGGGTAAATACAGCACTTTATTAGAAGATTTGTGGCAATGCAAATTCATACAGATCTGTACAAAATAATGTGTTTTGGAAGAGAAAATTGTACCAGCTCACTCAAGTAGATGAGTTCTTCACATTTTTAGCAAATAATGTCCTCATTAGCCACCACAAAAGCTTCTGAAGTTTATTTGCAAAGTACTTCAACTTTCAAGATTCAGCACAACTGACAAGTGTGCATGCATGGATTTTACTCTGAAGAAGGAAGAGTTTGTCAGTGGCTTCTGGTCAAGGCAGCAGACTAGACAGTCTAACCAACAGGACAGTCCTTGGTGTATGCTCTGTGTGCAACAGCTGGGCACTCTAACAGTTTAAATATTTGTATCATACAGAAAAAAATGAAACAAGAAACCCAGTTGTGCATCACTGAAATGAAATGCCCATACTCCTAAGTCCAGAAAAAATAATAATTTAATAAAATTTAGTTTAGTTATAATTATTCTCACACACATTTTCTTGTCTGGAACATGCAGGGCAAATGAAGCTTCTGAAAACCAAACCAAACCAAACCAAAAAAAACCCCCAAACCCAAATAAAAACCACACAAACCCCACAAACAAACAAACAACCCACAAAAAAACCCAACAAAAACAAACCAAGAAGGACCAGCAAGCTAACAAAATTTTCTAAGACTCTTTAAAATACTTTTTTTCTGAGGAAAAGCACCTGACTATAGTTTGAAAAGAGTTTAAGAACTTGGTGAATAAACCAACTGATCTGAATTGTAAAGCTAACTGCTGATGCCATTAAAATCTGAACACATAGGGAAGCTACATGACATGGACATGTGCCAAAACTAGCAGTAAATCTCATGTTTTTCCTGTAAAGCAAACATAGAAAAATTGCCCCTGATATGTTTTTTCCACCCCACAAACTAGAATAGTTTAACTCTGCCTTAGAACTGAATAGCTGAAAATGTGAACTTGACATTTTAAATAGAAAAGGCAGCTACCAAACACATCCCTTCACTCTGTTTTCTTGCTTGCAGGGGGAGTGTGTAAGCTCCAGGGCTATTGCAGAACAAAATAGAGGTACATTAGTTCAAACAATATTTTTATTACTGCTACCTGAATTTTCAGTCTGACTGTATTTCCTGGAGTAGGTTGAGGAGTATAAGGGAGCATTCTTCTAGTAATGCCCTTAACCCACTGCCTTTACAGCTGATACATTTCAGTTATAAACTGAAAAATGTATGATTTAAATTGGTCTTTTGAACCATCAAATCTATAGATGCCACTATACATTTATGTGAACTGAAAGACTAATCAAATGCATTATGAGGAAGTTACATCATTATAATGGTATTTGAACAAAAATTCGGCATATTAGTAGTGGATACAAACTTAGAAGACATACTTTAAAAGGTCATAGATTGATTCCCCATTGAGATATAAAGATCTTTAGTGTATGCTAATAATTGCTAAAATAGAACTTCTGTTTAATTTGGCCTGCGTAATGTCATCTTAGGACCTGGAGGTGCAGAAAGTATGAAGAAGAGGACAAGGCAAGCTTGCACTCATGAGAAGTAATTTGCGAGTATGAAAATAAGTGTGAAATAGGAGAGAAGTTTTGGATGTGTGATGAATTTCTATTTTTACCCTGCTATATGCAAGTCTATATGGGTGTAGTTATACTGATACGAGTGGAACTGCTACAGATATAGTAAATCTTTGTACAGTTAACTATGAGACTTTTGGCCTATTATTTTGCATATAGATAACCTCTGTCCATTTTTTTCAGATAAAAACACTTGAGCAAAAATTACTTGAAGGAGGTATTGAGCTTCTGTAGCTCCTGACAGTTGCAGTTTAAGACTGCCTTACCTCTGAAAGGCAGCAGCCATACAGTGCATTAATAGATCTTAGCTCCAGTATAGTTACAGTTTGAGTCTTGTTTACATGGCCCAAAGAAGACCATGCAAAGGAGGAAAAGAAAGGGAGTGCAGCTGCACCAAACCCTTGACAAATCTACTCTGTATTACACGTTGTGACATACAGTGACATATCTAGTAGCACATAGTTGAATTATCTTCATTTTCATGAATTATTGCATTTTAGAAAAGCATTGCTTGTTTTGGTTCTGTACCTTCATTGCATGTGATTTTAAGAAAGGTTTTAATAAAACGTAGTTAAAAAGCACTGCATTCAGGAAAAAGTGTGGGAATTTGCCTGTCCAATTTAATTAATGAATTTTAAATAAGCCTTTTTAATATACAGAGGAACTTATATATTTTCTGAGTCTGCTCACTCCACAAGGCACAATATCAGATGTTGAAGCATCCTATTCCCATTTATGTCAGATGTTGTAATTTAACTGTCAAGAATCCTAGATTGCTGCGATAATTGCTTTCAGCAGTTCTGTTAATGCACAGTCATTCTTGAAAGGTATACAACTACAGGATTTTGTGTGTCCTTTAAAAGGGAGGGCTGGAGTTGCTATATATAGCTATGCTACTATAATGCCTCCTATACTCAGCAGTGGTGAGGCTGTTCATCAAAATACTGTATTCAGTTTTGGGCCCCTTACTACAAAGAAGACTTTAAGGTGCTGGAGCATGTCCATAGAAGGGTCTGGAGCACAAGTCTTATGAGAAATGGCTGAGGGAACTAGGTCTATTTAGCCTGGAGGGACTTCATCACTCTGCACATGTAGAGAAACCTGAAAGGAAGTTCTAGCAATGTGAGGGTCGGTTTCTTCTCCCAGGCAACAAGGGTTGGGACAAGAAGAAATGGCCTCAGGTTGCACTAGGGGAGGTTTAGATGAATATTAGGAAAAATTTCTTCATTGAATGGCTCATCAAACATTGAAACAAACCTGCTGCACAAGGAACTGGTGGAGTCACCATTCCTGGAGGCATTTAAAATACATGTACATATAGCACATAGAGACATGGCTTAGTGGTGGACTTGGCAGTACTAGTTTAGTGGTTGAACTTTATGATCTTAAAGGTTTTTTTACAATTAAACAATTCAATGAATTATGCTGTATGTAGCCACATTCCTTATGGGGAAAAGCTGTAGAAGGGAAAACTGTTTTTCAAGATTTCATGATGTTTAAGACAAGCAGTGACAAATTATTTAGTTCATGCATGCCGTAGCGCTCAACTCAGTCTACCTTTGTCCACTTCTCATCTTAAGTTTTGCAAGAATAATTTTTCAGGCTACTTCCTATTTGTTGCAATTTTAAAGAGGGTGATAATTGACTACAATATTACAAGCCTTTTAAATAATGAATTATGTTACCTGTTCTGGATGGACATGTCCTAGCACCAAGTGCTAACAAAAAATTTCAAGAAATCACTAAATATTTTTGTATATTTGTGTGAATATGTGTATATAGAGTGTTATTTTCTATGCTGTACATATATATATATAAAACCCCAACAGGTTTGCCTCCACAACTTAAATATTCAAATTGCTGTCAAAAGAATAAATATATAAATGTTCCAAATCTGTCCACTATCTATGTAGATTTTAGAATTGTAGCCCATAACTATTATGACAGTTCTGTATAATATTCCCAGATTTTGCTAAGAATATAAGTGGAATGAGTATTGTGAGATAGATATAGATAGATAGATAGATAGATAGATAGATAGATAGATAGATAGATAGATAGATATAGATATAGATATAGATAGATATAGATAGATATATATATATAACAAACAGGATTATTTTTTTAAACTTTTAAACCATTGCTCAAGCCTAAGAAGATATTCAGCAGGTTACAGTGTCTGGATCCAAGCTGTAATTTATCCATTTTGAATATATAGGACTTTTCTCAATATGTACATTAACAATTGATTTTACTGGGAAGAGGCCAAATTTGTTTGCTGCAGACAAAGACTATGGTGGTTTTGGAAGAATGAATTGAAAACATGAATAAAGGAAGTTTTATACTGTTCACAGCTAATGAATTTTTCTGGTGCAAATTCAATATTAAGTGCAGACTACAGATGCAATGGTTCTTGGGGGAATTCAGGAGGATATTGCATCTTATGGGGGATGCTAATTTAAAAGAGTGGCCAGCCAGGATGCATTTAATAACTGTTGGCAACTGTAGTGTACAAGAAGAGGCAAGGAAGAAAATAGTGCCTGATGTGATACAAATGGAGGGCAGCAGTCTGCATTAGGAAGTATCTGAGACTACTATGACTCTTTCGGAACAGACACAATGCTGTTATTTCCTGAAATGTAAAAGGAATCATGTAATTTTGATTTATAACCAGTATCGAATATAAAGTGGTTCTTTTCTTTGTCAAAATTGAATTGGTAGGGTCCTTACTTGCATCTAACTATTTTAGAAGAACTGGAACCAGTCCTCTCCTAGCTCATTAATTTACTGGGTAGAAAGTGAGGCATCAAAATTGTTTAAAATGGAGGAACAAGGTGGATAAAAGTGTTTTCTCTGCTACCGGAACAGTAGTTTTTTTCAATTAACCTGTAATTGTATTTGTGAGCTTAAATTTATCAAGCATATACATATGCATTCTGCAAGTGTGTTCATGCCCATGTTTGTGTATAGGGTAATTGTATGTGTGAGACAGGGGAAGCATTTTTAGCCCCCAAAAGAGATAAACTTCCTGTTACTTACTTTGATTCTTTTCCTCTTTTAAAAATGCCAGGTTTTACTTTGCCATTCTAGATGCTTTGAGATGGCTGGTGTTTTCAGGAAAGAGTGGGAGGTAAAAGAAGGGAGTTTGGGAGGATGGGCTGGTGTTGACAACTTGTTAATGAAATTTCAGCTTTAAAACTCATCAAGGATTTCTGTGAGATAATCTTCTGGAAAAAAGTTTCCCTTAGCATGACATTTTAAATATAATATCTTTCACTTATATAGCACCTGTCTTCCCAGGGAGATAGTATTTTGCAGATCCTAATTTAATTAGCCTCCAAATATACCTACGATGTTACTGAACAGTACCATTCCCATATACAGATGATGAGAGACATGCAAGGAGATAGAGCTACTATATTATATTAGAATTAATGGCCCGTCTTCTGCTACATTTGGCAGAGGAGAATACTTAGGAGGAAATACTGAGGAGATATTTAAAATTTCATCTGCTTTTGGTTACCTACTGGATGCTGAAAATTAGCTGCTGGTTCTTGGTAATCATTTAAAAACTGTAGAAATAGTAACTGAATCAACCTACAGTGTGGTGGGCAGAGCGCTCTTCAGGGAGTGCATGGGCTTCCTGCAGGTCCTCCTCAGCCTAGGGTATCCAAGTCCCAGCCACATCTTTTGGGAATGAGAGATCCAGAAGGCCATAGGAAATTTGCAATAAGGCACACTCTGCTTTTGATCATTAAAGTTGTTTGGGCCATACAAACAGAATGGAGGACCAAGGACCATTTTGTATTCAAGAGGGACTGAGGTTATAGCCAGGACTGGATCAATAGCAGAGTAGCAGGCATGTAAATTTTGATACACCCATATGCAGCAGAGCAGGGAGAAGATACAGAGCCATTCAGCTGGGCCACTGTGATAGCAGCTATGGGCATTATCATAGTAATTACCAGAGTTCCAGTGTTCCTTGTGGATGAAACTGGAGGTATCATCAGTTGTTTGTTCCTCAGAGGAGTAGTCAAGATTTTCATAAGTCTTTGGCGGTAGGTGTTTAAATTGAGTTGCATTCAACTCTATAAGAACATTTGCTTCTTGTGGACCTCTGCCTTATCTTTTTTGCTGCATATGTTCTTAGCCTATCTCCACTTAAGTGATTCTGCAAGCTATGAGAGAGATATATGGAATGAGAGCCAGAATTGCATTTTCCTCACTCCTGAGGCTAATCGTTTCGAGCATTTCCTCCCTCCTGCTTGACGTATTTCCCTTTGTCATCAGGATATGGTTCAAATCAAGCCAGGAAGATAGAGATGGATGAAACCGCACAGGTCTGCCTTGAAACGGCAATTTCAAATGTGAAAAGCTTAACAGAAGCTTAGTCAAATTCCTCAGTTCATTAAAATTAATTTGGAGGTCTCAAGAGGATCATCAGTCTTCTTTATGACTTCTGGCACATCCTGTGTCTAGTTAAGGTCCACCTGTTGCAAACATAGGCCTTATTCCCAGATTGATGAAATTTGTTTCTGAAGTCCCAGAGTGTGAAAAAAAAATGTTGAAAGACAGCTAAATGAAGGGATTTGGACTGCCTTATTCAGGTCTCTTTTTTGGTTTTGTTTGTTTGATTGGTTGGTTGGTTGGTTGGTTGGTTTTTTATTAGCTTTTCATTTTGCATAGCAGACACCAGGTTCTCCTTTTTTTAATCTATGCTTTGACAAGGTGGCCTAAGCCTAGCTATGGCAGCTTAATGCTAAATGCCAGCTTCACCCCTGCAGTCAGTGAGGTGTAGCAGACACATTTAGAGCCAGACAGTGGATTGTAGCACAAGGAAGGTACCACTGACTCTGTTCAGTCAAGGGAAGCAGCAACAAGCCTGAGGATCATAGAAGGAACTGTACCCGTGTGATGGGCTGGCATGAGAAACAGCCTGGGGCTTGTTCTTTGCCTTTCTCTGAACTTTCAGGATCTGCCATTTTGGTGGATTTAGCTGGGAGAGCTTCAACTGAGATTGGCTCAGTTCTTTGCCTTCATTTCCCTTGAACAGTTTTGTTCAATCTTGGTCTGCCTTCGGGAAAAAAAAGTTAGGACACAAGCATGCAGAATCCTTTAGAGTGTCCAGCAGATGTACAATGGTATGATATAGCATATGAGTGTGTATACATGGGACGTGTCCACATATATATGTGGACACCTGTATATATAATCCTGAGTCTGTCCCATTTTAGCGATCTACTTCAATATTTAAAGGAAGCTAGAGGTCTCAGTCCTGGTGATTTCAGTAAGAGCTGGGCCTCTGCCAATGCTTTCTGGGAAGTGGGATGTTTTAGTGTTCTGTGAAGATGTAGCTGTAATGTGCTATGAACTTAAGGTAATCTGGAGCCAAGTTTAATCAGATACACATTAGTGAATGGAATGCACTTTCCAAATAATGAATTCTATTTGGACCACTCAGTGCAAGATAAAAAAAATCAGAGCAGATGCTACTAAAGCTAAGGTGGGAGTTGAGGGCAGAGACTGCCAAGAAACAGTAAATGTCTTTTGCAGAAAACCCACTGATTTTTTTGTCAGTGTCTTTTTCTTTGCATGCCATCTCTCTGCAACTAATTTTCCCCTAGGAAGCTATAAGGTCAAAATGACCTGTAAGTTCAAACCATGTAGTCAGGAAGCAAAAAAAAGGAAATAAATAAAAAAAAAATAAAGAGAGAGAGAAAAAACCACAAAACCACATTTCTGAAAATTCTTAAATAGTCTGTACAAAAAGAACAGGTTTTCTGCAGTATTTTTCAAACTTAATTTCAAAAGCAAATTAAAAGAGTGAATGATGGTCTTTATCTTGGCCTACGGTCTCAGTCCTTCACAAGTATATCATGCCAGTCTGCAATTTGGTTTAGAACATGCACAACAATATAGAAGAAAGAATCAAAATTCCTTAGAGACAGTGTTGATCGTTAATGTATTTTACAAGGAAAATAAGTATTCTTCTGTAAAGTTTCTTTTTGGTCTTTTTGCTTTCATGTCCATCTTCACAAAGACAAGATGGAAAAACAGAATGTTCAAAGAAAACCATTCATAAATATATCTCAATACCAGAATGTTTTTATCTCCCTCTCAAGTCGTTTATAACACAATATAAGAGCTTAAATTCTTCAGTTAAAAAAAAATAAAATAAAATTGTAGTACACTGAATTCATCAATGCACTGAGAGATCTTTATTACCATTATGTGCCTGGTATAAGTTAGTTAATAAGCAGAAGGGACTCGCTGACATGCAGTTAACCATATTTGATGGACAGGCCAATTCAAATGAGTTTAGGTACCTATGTTTTAAATGTCAGGAAAAGGTAGAGGGTTTCTAGTTAGAAAAAAGATTGAAGTATTCCCTGAGGAAATATGACAAGGCAAAACTGCATCCTTGGAGCCTCCGAGGTCTTTCCAATCAACAAAGTTGCCCTGCCATGGCAGTGGGACTCCTTCCAAGTGATGGATGATGTGGTTCCACTTTCCTGCTGCTTTTGTCTGCCCATGGCTTACTGTTCTCTTGCCTCTCCCTGTGGTTCTAATGCTCTGTGATCCTCATGGAGCCTATGGTAGTTTCAGGCCTAGCAGGGCTCAATTTTATTAGGCCCTGAAGGTGCTACATAGATTAGAAGGGACAGGTTGTCACCTGACTTAAGCAACCAAAGAAATATTTCATATCATATGACTCAAACTGGGGTATAAAAAGGAGTGTGGGAGGTATATCTCTCTCTTCTCTTCATGGCCACCATTCTGGGAGGACATGCTGTAGACATTCTGGGTGGGATGGCCCTCACCGCCACCTCACTGCTACTTTATCTCAGGAAAGTAAACATTTTATTGTTAGCTTCTCTCTTTCTCTGTTTGAGTATCTCTCGGGAAGTGAGCCTTATTGGGGTGTCTGGAGTGGCAGAATTTGCGATTCAGTGGGGAGTGGAGAGTTGTTATTTTTTACTTTTGTGTGTGTGTTATATTGCATTTTGCTTTTAATTTTCCCTTTTCTGTGTAAATACATAAGCCTTTCCATTTTAAGTTTCAATTTCAGGGGTTTTTTTTCCCTTTCCCTTGGAGGGGAGAGGGAGGCTACATTGCTGTGGTGAATACATGACATTTTGCCAAGGTCACACCACAACAAAACCATTTTAGCATGCTAAGATAACATAAAATTAACCAAAATTAAAGGAGAAGAATGGGTAGTTCTTGACCTGCATGACATGTTGAAATAGGTTAGCGCAGATTCAGCCATGTTTAGGAGTTGGCATGAAGGAGCCAGCTGTGTGCACAGCCAGGATTCATCGAGTGTGAGCATCAACACATAGATCAATATAGGCTTTCCTATAGCCATGGCTTTAATTACATTTTTAAATGGCCTTAAAAGCACAGGGTCACATTTGTTGTCTATCTCTGTAGGTGCAAACTGGAGACATAAGTGAATATGAGCCAGAAATGAAGGACAGTAGAAGGAAACCTTTCAGATCATTATAATTGCTTTCTTGCATGAAGAGATGCTTTGAGAGAGCACAGAAATGCTGCCAGAAGCAAACATGTCAAAGCCTGTAGAAAAACAATGTAATCGAGCACTCTTGGAACTGAGACAATCATCTTAAAAAGGTGCTTCACTTGCTTTGAGTGGTTTTCTCAAAGACCAGTTCTCAAACTTAATTAGGATTCCTGAGACATAAAAGACCTTCTTTGACATGAAAAATGGTAAAAGATATGTAGAAAGCAAATGTGTTGCCTTAGCTACCTGTTTGGGATGACATTTTAAATACGGAAAATAAAGTTGGCAGAATTATAGTGACCTTTCAGCCTGAACAGATAAAATAACATTTGCCAAAACTAAATAGCTGCCTTTAGCTGTAGAAAATGATGTGCATCTTTGAAAGCTACTACACAGGTCTTTAGTAGATTTAGCTTTAGTAATCCTTCCTAGACCTAAGAAATTTATTTCACTGCAGAGTATGAAAAGCTGGAAATTCCAGTAATATGGTGCAAATGCCAGGGGACCCATAAGGATCAGCCATGGATGTGGCTGTGGAGAAGCACTCTGCATAGCCTTCCAGCCTCAACCCATCACATGTCCCTTGTTTTCCTCAAAGCACTCAGGAGGAGTTGTTCAGCATATCCCAGTATCTTTTCTTTACCTTTTCTTTATGTGCACATTTTTCTGAGTTATATTCCCTCTTTTTGAACCTCACCTGGAAACCAAGGGTATATGTGTGGCCTGGGAACCAGCAGCCATCAGACAGATTGCTGTTAGAAAGGAACCTGATAGGTCTAAAAAGGGAAAGCGTGTCTTTAGAATATTCTCCATAGGAAAAAAAAAAAAGGTAACTGCAAAATTTACTTATTTCTGCTTCCCCAAGCTCTTTTAGCTTCTGGTCTCATCTATACCAGCAGATAAAGTAAGGTCTTAATTGTGCTTTTGAAAAGCTGAGAAGAGCAGTTAGTAGTTTTATTACCTCCTTTGTCAGGCACACTTACATCCCTATCCACCTTCACCTCAAATACTCCTTAAATTCAGAGCAATCACAAATGTGGAAAACCCTTTTCTGCACTTGGATGGCTGGGATCAACAGAGGAAGGAAATGTCAGGGAGGCAGTGGTATTTTACCTACCTAACAGAGAAGGCAAGCAGGCCTCATGAATTGCAACTGTAATTAGCCAAAAATACTGAATTTCTTAATGGTTTCCAGAGGTTAAAGGAAGTTCATGCAATTTGCTGTCTATATTAATATGAGTGGCTTTCAATTTAAGCAAATAATGCGAAATAGCCTCATTATTATAAACAGTATTATTAAATGTCACTTAGGATTTTGAGAACATGTTTTATTCACTATGCAAACAGGTAGGAAGACATGTATCATATATTCCTTGAAAAAGTCATAATCTTTAAAGTCTAGGCTAGACTTGTAGCATGTGACACTTTGGAGATGGGATGTCAGTCTGAATAAGGAATTCTAGCTCTGGTATCTGTCATGTATCTGAGGGCTTTTCAGTGGCAGGCATAGATAGTTAAAAGATCTATCTGCTTGCTAAACATTTTTTTATATTTTGTTTACTTGTAAGTTTTCAATTTTTCATCAATGTTGTACTTACAAACCTGATCACAAGTCCAACAATAATGATCTCTTCTTATTTTTGGTATTAACCTTCCACAGTGAAATGATTGCCCTGGTATATGAGGAGAGAGCAGTGGATATTTTCTACCTATACCTGAGCAGGGCTTTTGACACTGTCTGATAAGATCCTTATAAAGGAGCTGGTAAATTATGGCCTGAAGAAGCAGTTAGTGAGGCGGATTGAAAACTGGCTGAACAGCTGAGCTCAAAAGGCTGTGATAGTAGCATGAAATCTAACTGGAGAGCAGTAACTAACAGTGAACCCCATGAATCAATGCTGGCTCTCTGTTCCTGTTTAACATCTTGAGAAGTGTTACATGTTCTGGATGATGGGGTAGAGTGTATCCTTAGCAAGTTTGCTAATGTCACTAACCTGGGAGGAATGGCTGATACTCCAGGGGGTCATGGCTTCCATCCCGAGGACCTCTACAGACTGAAGAAATGGTCTAACAGAAACCTTGGTAAGTTCAACAAGGAGAGTGCAAAGTCCTGCACCTGGGAAGTAGCAATCCCATACACCAGTATATACCAGGTCACTCCACTGGAAAGAAGCTTCTCAGAAAATGAATCTATGGGTCCTGGTGGACACCAAGTTGAACCTCAGTCAAAAATGTGCTCTTGCTACAGGGTTGTGTGATCCTATTCCTCAGCACTGGAGTGCTGTGTCTTGTTCTGATCTCCCCAGCACAAGAGAAATGTAGAGCTACTGAAGAGAGTCCAACACAGGATCGCAAACATGCTTAATGGTCTGGAGCATCTCTCTTTAGAGAAAAAACTGAGAACTGAGGCTATTTAATACAAAGAAGAGTTGGCTTGGGGATGATCTTTTATTCCTGGAAGGAAAGGACAAAGAAGATGGAGCCAGGCTCTTTTCAGTGGTGGCCAGTGACTGGACTAGAGGCAATGGGCACAAACTGAAACATAGGACATTCCCTCTGAACATCAGGGAACACTTTTTGCCTGATGGCTGATGGACCACTGGCACAAGTTTCTCGGGGAGGTTGTGGAATCTGAATGCTTGGAGACATCCAAAAGATGTCTGGACATACTCCTGGGCAACCCACTCTAGGTGATGGCTTTCACTGGTCAGATGACCTCTGGAGGTCTCTTGCAAACTCAGCCATTCTGTGATGAAGATCTCAATGGAAAGGTGAAGCAAGTCATGCTGTTTGGCACTTTCAACAGATATACCATGGCCAAAGTAGAGGTTGAATACCCTTAAGAGTTATTTTAACCTTCATCATGTTTAGGGGAACTAGCACTGGGGAATGGTTTTGGCCCGGATGCAAAGAGATCGTACCAGATGCTTTGTGGGGAGCAAGTGTTCCCTCCACAAGTCCCAAAAGAGCCTTCCATCTCTCGTATTTCCCTGCTCACTCTGGTGAGAAGAAGATGACCTTTTTTTTCCTGGCAAACCCCTTTCCAGTTTTACCACCTTGAAGGTATTCCTGTGCTACATCGGGCTCTTAATTTTAACTGATTTTCAGAGAGGCAGTGAATTCAGACAGGATACTGAAAGTGTTTCTCTATGTTTATACATACATGTATAACTGTTTGGGATTCACTGCACACAGATCTTGTGTTTGTTTAGTTATATTTGTAGCATTTCAACAGTATGGACTCCTAAGCTTTACATGCGTTCTATCATATGTTATATCCTCCTCTGCTGGAATAAGATGCCTAAACTGCAGGGAAATGACAAGCTTATACATATGCAAATATGGTTGTGTTTTGTGTTGCAAAATTGATCTTACACTCAGCTAAAAATAGTATTAAAAAGGTGTTCATGGGCCAAACCTTAGTGGAGCTTTTTTAAACCTTCAGGTGGAGATTCACTCAATGCTACTGGCTTTCAGTTTGCCTTAAACCAGCTCTTAAAAATTACAGCAAGCTGTATGTCAAGAATTTAAGTGCTCTAAATCAGCCATTTTACACTCATATTTTAATAAATACAAATAACTGCCCATGTAGACTAACATACAAATGAGATCACACAAAGTTTTCTAAAGTAATTTTTTTCTTAAATAGATATTTTATTGGAGTTCTTCCTGCTGCACATAAATTCATCTTCTCTCTGCTAATAGGTAACACATATATGTATAAGGATCTGACATCCCTGATATTTTGTGCTACCTCTTTCAACAGCCATTGTGTTTGTCTGTCACTTAGGCTGTCTTTCTCAAAATACAGTAGTCAGGTTTTCTTCTGTTTGTCCAGGGAATTCCAGCCCCCGCAAAAAAATCTTTCTTAATTCTTGTTTAATGCCTTTGTTATCTCTGTCTTCTTTTCTAATAACTTTGCAAACAAAATGTTTGTTGAATTGAGGACTTGGTCTCAGCATTTTTTATAAATTCTTGCCCTTTGATACAAGCCATTCCTTGAAGCATTTCTGTTGAAAGCATTTTATTATCATTCAGTGTTTTTTGGATTATGAGGTATTTTTAAGATGGAACTGAGAATTGAGAATTCCAGGTAGACTAAAACTGCAGATCTCTAACAATCATAATTTGCTTTCAAGTCCTAAATATAATTGCATCTTGCCAGCTCGTGTTATTTTCTCTTTTGGCTTGTATGTTGCTGCCAGCGTGTCCCTTCTTATATTCCTTCATCTTTTTCTATAACATATTGATAAGGGGCAAACTGGGAGGTCTGTAAGTTGGCAGAATTCCCTCTAGTTTCCTCAGGGTTTTTTTTGCACTGACACCCTTTGGATCTGGCCTATGGGAATTGATGAAAGACTGAAATGAAAATGCTGTCATTTGCCCTATAGCTTTTACCCTTAGCAAAATCCAGGCCAGAAATTTTATTCCTAAGATTTCCGAATACTACATTTACAAAAACCACAGAGATAGTGTATGATGTGGTATTCAGCTTGATGTTCAGGACCATTTCTTTGTGAGATGCTGTTCAGCCCTACTAATGCTATTAGCTAGAAAATTTGTTTTTGAATTGAATCTTATATAAAATCCTTCAAGCAGGCAACATTTAAAGAACATTCTCCATTAGTCCAGACCACTCATAACCACCAAGAGGAAGTTAGCCTGAATTCCTGTTAAATAACAGTACAAGCTATTTGAATATCACATGAACATCACACAAGCATTGTATGTCTATTTCTTAATGAGTGACTAATCCCTTCCTGAGTGCTTATAGATTGCTCCATCCAAACAATGATCATTCAATTTATTAGGAGTTTTATACTGGAGGATTAGCTAATGGCTTTTCCTGAATACTTCAAAAGAAAAAGCTGAAGCATAGACTGCTATATAAATAGGATGAATAAAATGTTATTTACAGTGTAGATATTTCCAAACAGAATTCTCAGTTGTGTGTTTTCTCTGAGCCAGAAAGAGGAGGCAGGTCCTACAAAAGCTCTTATAAGCAATTTGGAAGGGGTTTTGGAGGGAGGGAGGAAGCGGAATGTTGGCAATAGTTCATTTTTAATGGTTAGCGGAGGCAGCCAGCTCCTGCTGTTTCACAGTGTGAGATTATGTGCGAGGCCCCCAGAGTGACACAACCCAGATTCATCCTGGCACACACCAGTGGTCATGAAAGAAAGATGTTTATATGGAAGGAAACACATTATATTTTGTCTGGGGGGGTAAAATATAGCCTCTACCCTAGCCATTCTGATTCTCTAATGTTTGTGCTGGTGTTGCGTCTCTTGACTTTTGCAAAAGACAGTGCAGGCATCTCTTTTGCTTTGAAAATGTAATTTTTTTCCTTTCCTGCATAAAACTCCTCACCTTAAATAGTCTGTGCAGTTTTGTCACTGCAGTATAAGAAAGATATTAAGCTGTTAGAGAGTGTCCAAAGGAGGACAACAAAGACGGTGACAGGCCTTGAGGAGAAGCCATATAAGGAACAGCTGAGGTCACTTGGTCTGTTTAGCCTGAAGCAGAGGAGACTGAGGAGAGACCTCATTGCGCTCTACAACTTCCTTGTGAGGGAAAGAGGAGGGACAGACACTGATTGTTTCTCTGTGGTGACCAGTGACAGAATGTGAGGGAATGACCTGAAGTGTCAGGGGGGGTTTAGTTTAGATATTAGAAAGAGGTTCTTCACCCCAGAGTGTGGTCAGACACTGGAACAGGCTCCCCAGGGAAATGATCACAGCAGCAGCCTAACAGAGTTCAAGAGCATTTGGATGGTATTCTTAGGCACATGGTGTGACTCTTGGGGGTGGTCCTGTGCAGGGCTAAGGGTTGAACTTGATGATACTGGTGGGTCCCTTCCAAGTCAGCATATTCTGTGATTCTGTGAACTGCCTGATTTTGTTCTGTGAAAGCTGTAACTGAAAGCTGTGTAATCTGTGGGCAGATTTATCTACTGAATTTATCAGACATCAGAGAAAGCAACAAACAACATGGGATCTTGCGAATACTGGTATGAAGGTATTCCCTCTTCCAAATGGTTAGTTTGACTATGAGGTTGAGAGCTTGCCACTGAAGGGTGCCCTAACAAAGCTAGTCATGAACTGGTACAGGAATGCTCAAGGGTGTTTACCTCACCAGCTGCTCTCCTCTTCCACCTCCATGTTGAACCCTCCCTTGTGAACTGTTCAGATCAATAAACAGCCATATCCCAATGGAAATGGGCTGAGAGATGGATGCTGAGAGAAATTAGGCTGTCCCAGAGGGGTGAGCATCTCCCTTTGAGCAGTGTGAATAATAAACACTGGGACCCAGGGGAACAGCCTGTCTCCAGACTGCAAGGTCTCCAGCCATGAGACAGTGGTTTTCAGAGTATACTGTTGTACACTCTGTTCCTGTGGAAGCAGTGGTAAGGTAGGTAAAGGTTTCTTGATGCCTTATCCTGGTCTTATATTTATATGGTGACAAGATGATGCCTCGCTGCTTCTCCAGAGAGCTGTAAAATACACCTGGTACCCTGAGCAGAGAAGCCAGATGTTAAGCACACTCTTAACTTTACAAGTGGTCCTTTCTTGAAGTGCAGTCAAAGAGGTGGTCAGGAGACAGGTGCATCTTTCTTGCCAATCTCATGAGAGGGTTCTCAGGACCATTTCCAAGGGCTATCATAATTCTGTCATAGCTGGGAAGGAACAGGGAAACAATTCAGCTCCTGCTGCAGCCCCAAGGGCTGGTGAAGTAAGGATGCCTATGATAATAATTATATTCCAGTGACAGCTGCATGGTACAGATCCTTGGTTGTGACTAATTGCCTTTCCAGGGAATGCCTGAAGCTCCTTGGGGAATTCTGTGCTTTTCTGCTCCCTGATTCTTCTTGATATCTCCAGACTGACACCAAGATTAACTTCTCAGGATGCTTTTGGACTATCAGGCAGACAGACTTAGAAGGAAATGAAAAATATGACATGGAGAGAAGGGAGAAGAAGAGGACAAAGAAAGTCCCTGTAAACTGCCATTAGTTGGGAATCTCATCTCTTCTTCATTGACCACCCCCAAAACTGTGTAAGGCTGCATTGAGGAAACCAAAAGGAGACAGTCACAGAGCAGACTGTGGATCAGGATTTTAACATACCTCTCTACAGTTCCCTGGAATTTACCAACACAGCCATGTTTTTCTAACACTTTCAGTTGATTTTTGTTGCTTCAGGAAGCCAGTATGGACCCATCCAACTCCACAGAAAAGCCCTCAGCTTCTCAGAGGACACAGAACAGGGCTTGGGAAGCTACTTGTCCTCATGGATCTGATCTCACATAGGCATCGTTTCCAGGGCTGCAGCCTTGATGATACATAAGAAATTCCAGTGTTTCCAACAGGTGGAAACCAGGGGAGCCTCTGAGAATCTCTGAGGCTCAAAGTCATTTCATCAGCTTTTGACGAAGCAGTGCCTGTAGTTGAAGAGCACACAGGTGTGTGGTGCCATCCAGGAAATCAGAGTGCAGTAAAACTTCTTAGGTGTGCTGCTGAACCTGTCTAAATGTCCTAGTCCCCTGATTGAAACAGGAAAGACAGCTGTTATGCAACACCAATGGCACTGCTTGGTGAAGAAATTCTTAAATACAAAGCTATAGACCACTGCAGCACACTGTGAGTATTTTTTTATTACTATTTCACTTCCACATTCTCCTTTTCAATTCTAGCCCAGAGCTGATACTGCAAAAAATGCACTAAAGTTTACTCCTGAGAAGTATCAGGGCAGTATCTAAAGGACCTGCAGCCAGTGCCTGTGTCACATCCCATGACAAGGATAAGCCACCCCTGTCACCAGCAGTGGCACCAGCAGCCTTCTATCTGGTCTGTGGCCACCAAGCTCCATCTGCTCTTGGTCTCCAGAGCTACACTGGGGAAAACTGACCCAAAGAGGAGCACCACAGACATGGCAGGGACCGCCTAGCAGCACAGGACTTCACAGGCTAATCAGGATGCAATAGATCCTGGAGGCTCACAGGGAGCCCTAGGAGAACAGTGCATTCTGAGAAGACCCCAGTTTTGAAAACAGAAACACGGAAATGACTAAACTAAATGGTGAACATGTGGCAGCATGTGGCAGGCATAGTGTGGTGATACCACCTCACTGTGTGCATAGGCAGAGGGTTTGCTGCCAGCCTCACATGAATCACCAGGGTGCAGAGAAAAGGAAGGGACAGTAAAACAGTCTACAGCTAGAGGGTGCTAGCAGGGGCCAGCCCAGCATCTATGCCATTCAGTGCAAGCATACGGGCTGCACCTCTCTTCCAATACAATCAGATTTCTTTTCTGGAGTTGGTCTGAACCTCAAACAGGGTTGAATCCTACTGAGGCCTAAGCAGTGGGGCTGAGCAGCTGTACCCCATGGGTGAGAGGAGTTAACAAAGGAGCAGAGTGCATCAGGGATTTCTTTAGACCACTCCTCATTAAACCTCGAACTGCCATCTAACTACGCCGTGGCTCACAAACTGGAGGTCTGCGGTTTGCCCATGTCAGGAAAGGAAGGAAAGTGCTGGGTATGACTGGTTACATTTGGGAAATTCAGAGAGTAACTAAATTCAAATGGCCATAAAAATTTAGATGACCATAAAATGCTGCTGTAATAAGACTTGTGGCCATTTGAGAAGGATCACCCAGTCATGGAAGATGACACGGAATGCTTTATAGATCATAATGAAACAGATGTAATCATTTTGTTTATGCTTATAAAGTGCCTTGCTTTGTATTAAAGGGAGTAAAGGAGGTATTTCTCTGATATCTTAAATACTGCAAAGAAAAATTAAATACAAGAAGTTGGGGGTTGTTTTTATCTCTGTAGGACATGTATATTCTGGAAAGAAGCCTTTTAATACCTCTCAAGATGAAATATTCCCCAGTGGGATCTGTCCACACATGGATCTCATCTCAATGACACAGATGAGGATGGTGCACTCATAATTTAAAATAAATTAAGTCAAGACTTTTGACTGCTGGTAAATTGCCAGAACCTTGCGTGGTTGAACAAGCTTTGGTCACTGCTGTGCTACAGAATGTGTTTCAGTTTCCTTTTGTGCATTAAAACTTAATGGTCTCATCAAAAATAATTTGATTGGAAAATTAAAAGTTGGCTGATTGTTCTTTCCGAGAATAAGGAATTAAAACTGAAGGGATTTGTTTCTTCAGAACAAAAAGAATAAGCATTAGCATGTACTGCTATGGCAGTAAGTATTCTTGTTAAAGGAACTTTTTTTTTAAGTATTCAAGCACACCTAATAAAAAGGCACATAAGAAGCAAAATAGAACAATCTGTTGTTATTTAACATGGCAAATATTGTTGAGATACAAATACAGTTAAGTTTTCTCTGGTAACTAAGCAACAGAGGAAAATACCACTTATCCGAATTGCTGTTTATTCTACTATTTTTTCAGCTCTGCAGTAGTGATTTTCGTTCTCCAAACCTCAAACACAGAAAGAACAACTGTTTATGGTATGAAAAATTGTTAAATATAGTGTTTGATAAAGGGGCAAATTAAGCATCAGAATAAACATGTAGGACTGCTAAAACTAGCCATTAATGACTTTTGATAGTCTCACAAGTGTTTTACTAGATTACACAACATAAGCAAATGTCCTCTACAGACTTAGACACTTGTAATGAAATGGACTAGATGAGGCATGAAATCAGAATAATTTCATTTGTCCAACGAATGCAAATGGTCTCTTATTCATGTGTATCATCCTAAGGTCTTTTTAGATAAAGCACATGGTAGTGATGTAGTCTTTGACACTTCTAAACTGAAGACATTTTCTAGAGCTGTATATGTTCCCCTTGGATGACTTCATTAGGGCAAAAATCTGTAGTGAGAAGCGTTCAGAGCCATAGTCAGACTGGACTCACATATGGCTCTGTGCTTGCATATGGACATACTCATGCACACTGTCTAAATGAGTAGCAAATGAATGTAACTTTTCCTAATCTCCAAAATCTCCATTTGTAACTAAAGATTTGCCAAAAATTATGGGACTGGAAGAAAGAAGACAGGAGGAAATAGCAAACTTTGGGATAGGAATCCCAGAGGAGCTCAGAAGACTGAAAGACATTGACTGAGCCATACTGTGTGTGGCAAGAACAATTCAGTCAAGAACAAGCTTGGGAACATGTCCTCCAATAATGAGGACTTGGTTTCTCTGTTCCACTTATTATAAGCCTCGGCTATCTGTATGAAAAAAAGAATAGTGTCTGTGAAGGTTGCTGGAGCAGCTTCTGAAATAATTTCTTAGAAAGAAGCAGTCGGCATAAACAACACCCAGCTACTATGAAGCAAATTGGGTTAAAACTCAAGCTCTGTTGAATCACTGCCAAAAGCCTCTTCAGTTTCATTGATACCAGGATATTCACCAAAGACCTCTTATAAAAGAATAGATGAATGGTCATCATCATGGCTAGGCTTCGCGAACGAAGATTTGGGAAGGGCACTACCCACGCTTGCTGCAAGCACGCTGGTGGCTAAAAAGGCCGATACGGGATAGGCAGGTCCGGTCACAAAAGACACAGCGGAACGTCTCTGTAGGTGATTTTGGTGAGGAACGGTTCTTCCTGCGTTGTCTTTTTTCCTCGAGACTGACTCTGCGTGCATTCTCAAAGGAAGCAGCAGCATCGTGAATGGTGTGTCTCCATGAATCCCTGTTGGAGGCCAGAGTGGACCATTGATGGCAGTCAATATGGCCAAGGCTGAGGTGTTGTTTCAGAGAGTCCTTGAATCTCTTCGTCGGGGCTCCTCTCTTGCGGCAGCCGGTGGCAAGTTCACCATAGAGCACAATCTTCGGGAGGCGGTGATCCTCCATCCTGGAGACGTGCCCTGCCCAGCGTAGCTGCGTTCTCATCAGCATGGCCTCGATACTGGTGACCCCTGCCTGTTCAAGAACGGACACATTGGTCACGTAATCAGACCAGTGGATGTTGAGGATTGAGCGGAGGCAGCGCTGATGGAAGCGTTCGAGAAGCCGCAGGTGGTGGCGATAGATGACCCATGACTCAGACCCATATAAAAGAGTAGACAGTACAATGGCTCTGTAGACAGTGATCTTTGTACTTTTCTTCAGGTGTTTATTGGACCAGACTCTTTTATGGAGTTTCCCGAAGGCTCTGTATGCCTTTGCTAGCCTGTTGTCTATCTCTTTGTCGATCTTACCATCTGAGGAAATGATACTTCCCAGATAGGTGAACTGCTGGACTGACTTAAGCTCTGAATTGCCTATGGTGATGTGAGGATGGTGGAAGACTTCTTGAGGTGCAGGTTGGTAGAGAACTTCTGTCTTCTTCAAGCTGACTTCCAGCCCAAAAAGCTCAGCAGCCTCTGCAAAGCAGGATGTTAGGCGCTGCAGAGCTGCTTCTGTGATGAATGGTAGGCAGGTTGGAAACCTTTAACCCAGGTGCCAGTGTCATCTCAACTGTCTTCCAGAATATCTGACTCTGAGGAATTATCTCCTGCTTGAAAGGTATTCTGGGGGCATTCTTGCCTATCTTGTGCTGCAGCAAGACCTGGGGAGAAGGGGTTTTGTTAATCCACAAATTCAGGATAAAATATCACATTCCCAATAATAAGGGAGAAAGGAGTGAGAATTTTCTTCACATAAGAAAAGGGCAACTCCTCCCAATCATGGGCTTGTGAAGTATCACCTGGATTTGAGTGTATTGAGTGAAAGGTATAACTTGCTTCTGCAGTAAGGTATTAGGTTGGTCAGCTGCCAATTCCTGAAAAATGAATCCTGTGAGATTCTTTACATTCATCCCAGTTTATCAAATAGGAGCTGTAAAGCACTTCAAACATGGAAAGCACTCCTATAAATATTTAGTATTATCATACAATTACACTACCACAGTCTCAATGAAATGCACAATTGGGCATGCTTTAATCATGTAAGTGAAGTGTTACCAGAAGTATTTCAAATGTCTGTCTATGCTGACCATCCTCAAGATCTGAATGTGGAGTAAAATGAGCACTCTTGGTTTAGGAAATACCAGACAGCCACTGTCTGATCAGAATGAATGACTCTTCTCCTAGAGGAGAAATAAATTTTTTTCCCATAACTACAAATATAGGCAATTTTTTACTTCTATTTGTCTTACATTTTGAACACCTGTTGTGGACAGCACAAGGACTAGCATGCTTTTCTGTTCATTTTTTATTTTACTGCCTTCCTTCAGTAATTTAATGGAAAAAGAATATCTCTTGTGATCTTGTCTCAGATTCACATCCTTCAGAATTATGCTGTATCAATGATCTGTATACTCCGCTGTGTGATGTACTGAAATAAATTAAAACAATTAAATGCTGAAGCATTCTCCACTTCCTCCAGAGGTTAAAAAAGATATTAAACGTCAAATAACAATATATATGTTGCCATCAGATTATCAGTGATATAGGAAGTATTTCTTCCTGCCTCATTGACTTAATTCTGAATAGTAAACTTATTTAAATCAACATTGACAACCCAAGCAGTGTTCTGTCTTAAAAAGGAAAAAAAAAAAGTTATTTTAAAATAATAAGGTTTTGATATTGCTTTTCCTTAGTACAGTTCATAGAATCAGAGATTGACAGAATGGGTTGGGTTGGAAGGGACATTAAATATATTCCAGTTCCCTGCCATGGGCAAGAACATCTTCCACTAGACGAGGTTGTTCAAAGCTCCATCCAGCCTGGCCTCGAATACTTCCAGGGATGGGACATCCACAACTCTGGGAAACTTTTTCCAGTGTCTCGCCATCCTCACAATGAAGCATTTATTCCTCATATCTAATTTAAACCTACCCTCTTTCAGTTTGAAGCCATTACTCCTTGTCCTATCACTACATGCCTTTTCAAAATGTCCTTCTCTAGCTCTCTTGTAGGCCCTTTTTAGGTATTGGAATGCCACAGTAGGGTCTCCCTGTAGCCTTCTCTTCTCTAGGATGAACAACCTCAGTTCTCTAAGTCTGTCTTCACAGAAGAGGTTTCATAGTCTTTTAACTGCGAAATCTCAAAGAAACTCAGTTACATTTAACCTTTTCTCCACAAGCAGAAGAGTTATGAAACTGGGGGAGCAGGGCAGCTGGTGGGGAGGGGGGAGTGGGGACTTATGGGTGGACTAGTGGTTTATTTGTTTTTACGCTTCTAATGAAATAAGAAACTTTGATGGAATATATTGATTTATTAGATGAAGCAGTCACTTTACTACATGGCAGTATTGTTACCATACTTTCTATTCCTTTTGATTTTCCTTTTTTTTCCTCGTGCTCTAAGTCTCACTTCTTCACTCTTTGTCATCTCTTTTCATGTCAATTAAATGCTTTTTGGAGGCAAGAATAGGCAGTGTTTGTATACTTGTAAAGAACCTCCAGGACACTGTGGTTGAGTGGATGTAATCACAACCAAAATAATAACAGTCACATCTGCTGTTTCAGGTTCATTGACATCAGTTTACCCCACAATAAGCCAAAGACATTTCCCAGTGCAGAACTTGATAATATTTCTTCCTATATCTTTCTGGAATAACTGTATATGAGTCACAACCTGCACAGATAAAAATGTGAGTTTCTACCAAAACAGTACTAGAAGACCAAAATATAAAAACTCTTTAAAGCACGAACTACCTCTGAGTGTATCTGTATGGCATTTGCTGACAAAAGGACTCCAGTGAGGGTGTCAAAAGTGGAATTACATAATGCATATATATATAAAATAGAATGTGTCATTACTGCAGTGGTAAGCTATATTTGGAAGCCACTACAAGAAAGCATTTTCTCCCACTTTTTTCTTTTTTCTATTTCACTATCAGAAAAAAGTGTCTTTGATATAGGAAGCATTTTATGAGACCATCTTTTTATTTTAATAACTGCTAATTTGCACACCTAACATCAATTGCTAATGCAATTAATTGTGGATGCAAATCAGAATGTTTAGCTACTTCATTGTGCCCATAAATCAGTGACAGTAATTATGTGTGTAAATGCTCATTTCAGCCTGAAATTAATTTGGCCAAAATTGACAGAACAGAAAAAAATGCCACTCTAGGCTGAAATTTGGTCTCTAGTGTGTAAAAACAGAAAGTATCTTCTTCCTCCACCTCTTGTGTCTAAATTGCAGAGAGGTAACTAGACAAAGAGCGATGATTCCCCAGTCCCCAATAACTCACTGCCAGTGTTTCACAATAAAGTGCAACGGGAGAGGAAATATTTCCATATGGGTTCATTAATCACAACATATTTGCCATGCACAACCACTCTGCAGAGCAGGTAAAAAACCCTAGGGGACCTTGCCTGGCACAGTATGTCATTTTTGTAATAGGAAAAGTATTTTTTGTACAAGTGCTGTAGAACTGAAGTTGCAGATGGCTCCACTGGCAGAGCTAAAGCCTTCTGGCACAACCTTCAGCAGCCACAGCTACTTTAGGAATTTATAGCAAGGGTTATTTATATCCTAAAAAAAAAGCTGCTGAAGATGGTCTCTGTCCCCACTATGCAATATTCCAAAGTGTGCCCCTTGGGAGGACATGTTAGGCAGGACAAACAAACCCCATCCAAAAAATAAACTGCAGAAGGAAATACAAGTCTTACCTGACCCTGTTGTGCTGCAGGACTTTAATGACAGGTCTAGGAACAATTAAACAGATTGTGACAGAGAACCTATGGGTCCAATGGGCCCCATTAACAGAGCCATGCAGCAAAAGATGCCTTTCCAGCTCAGTGGCTTCTTTTAGATTTGGACAGCAGGTTATTTCACTTTACCTAACCCTGAGGACACTGGAGAGCCCCAGTTATCCCATCACACTCTGACCCATCCAGACCTGTTCAGTGTTTTGCATGAGAGTTACAGTTGGTGTCTTGTTTACGGTACCTCTGTGGTCTCAGTCTCTGAGCAGTTCATTGCTGCTTCACTCCCACATGGGACTTTGATAAAATTCAAAGCGACCTGGTGTGATTTTAATTTAAATGTGAGTTTAATGTGTTTTCCTTTTATACTGCTATGATGCGCATTGTTAAGAGAAATGTTGCAGGCTCAGATCTAGCCTCTCAGCTGTTTCTGTGCTACTCCCTGTTTTTGTTTGGTGCATACTTCTGAATAAAGCTGTCACTCTGCAGTAGCATGTGCATTGGGTACAAGAGTGCATTGGGTACAAGGGTTCATTGGGTACAAGCACAGTGTCATTCTTCAAGGGGGCAACTGAGTCTTGGGCTTTGCCAGTCAGAGGCCAAAAATCCCACCAGAAGATACCTCCAGAGTTACAGCGGAACAGAGTAGGGATGAAAGGTTGCATGCAACCTCTATAAAAGAGCTTCCACAATTCACCATGCTCAACCAGTTATGAAAAAATGTTTTAAGACAAGAACTTGTGACAAGAAGAAATACTGAAAGACCTTATCACAATCAAATTAAAGGAATTTAATTAAAGGAAAGTGGTTAAAATGTATTACAATTTTTCTTATTACAAAATATAATCTCACTTAAAAAATACTGTGAAAACATATTAAAAAACATCATAAGAGAATGCTTTCAGGACCAGGATATGAAAGATATCTCTAGAAAAAGAGAAATAGAGATCCACATCAGTTAGTAGCCCACCAGGGCACTCCAGTAGGATGCAAGGCACCCTGATGCAAGACAATGTCTTAATCTCAGATTTTTTCATCAAGTGAGACTGTTTTTTTCTCTGTCAGCCTTAATTAGTTTTGAACTAAAATTGTAGAAACAAGATGGGAGCCTAGACTTTCTGGCAGAGAATAGCAGAGAGCAGATCAGAATAAAAGAGCAGATCAAAGGCCACCTGGAGCCGTTGCTGTTCTGTGACTCAGTGTGTCATGGCAGACTGCTGCAAGCTCTGCAAGGGTCATGATGGGCACCACAGCAGTTGGGTGGCCTGGCCATCAGAAGACATCCCTTGCTTACTAAAACCACTCATTGCTCCTGCACCCACCAAAATCTATGTAATGGTCTGGCTGCCAGTTTTTTTCCCATTCCTTGCACAGGCCAGCAGAGCTGACATGAGCCTTCTGACTATTGCTTCCTTTATCTGCTGGTTACTACTCTGAGCAGCAGCAGCCTCTTGGAGTCCTGGCTCCTGCAGCTTCTCATTGCTGCTACTGCTGCATGGGAGCTGTTGTAGTGAGTCATTTCTAATCTCCAAGGGAACCCACAGCCAGATCTCCAGTCCTCCTAAAATAAGAACTCACAGCTACATCTTCTCCTAAAATAACCAAACCGTGAGAAAAAAACACTATATATCTGGCAGTATCTGAAATACAATATTCAGTGCATTAGAATGGGTGGAAAAGCAAGACAATGAGCTCAGCCATTGCAGGGCTCCAGGCCATAGCAGTGCTCCATCTGAGATTTGCAGTGCAGGTGGTCTTCCAAGTCCTCATAAAGCCATGCAGAAAGGAGATTAGTTCTTTGCAGGTTCTGAGTAGAGACCATTAAAGATTCAGCTTTGTTCCTCTCCTTACTTGAAAAACTTCTGAGGAAGGCCATATTTCAAATCAGAAAACTGGGTCCTCGAAAGGAATACTGTTTAACAAATAAGGCTGCTAAGTTTTTTTTAATAGTTTTATGAAGGCTAGTCTCTTCTTCAGTTTAGTTTACTCTTATCACATCAACTATTATAAATTGAAATAAAACAATCTTTTAAAATAAATGTTCATTATTTTGAAGTACATTGAAAAAGGTATTATTATCCAGCAGACGCATAGCCTGTAAAGTATCACTCTGTATTTCTATAACTACTCTCCTTTATTTTTAGGTATTTTCACACAATGTACTTGGGTATCCGGAGTCGACAGAGTGGAGAGAATGACAGATGGCGGTTTTATTGGAAAATGGTGTATGAGTATGCAGATGTGAGTATGCTGCATTTGCTAGCCACATTTCTGGAAAGTGCACCACAGCTGGTCCTGCAACTCTGTATTGTTGTACAGACTCGTACACTCCAGGCTCTCCAAGGTAGGGGTTCATTTAATCTACTTGGATTTTTATAATTTTTGAAGATGTACTTTCCACACATACATATTTATCCTTCTTTCAAACTGCTGTGTCCTGGCATAAGAGCAGATCTCGCCTGCTGCCTGCTATTAAGCTGTTAACAATTAGACTGTCAAGAAAGCCTGTGTTGTTAGAGGGTTTTTTAGCATTTATTAATGGCCCTGGTTTGTGGGTAGCATTTATAATGTTTTGCTTTCTGCATGTCCTTGTAATAGAAGAGCTTTTCTGATTATCCACTGGGCCAATGTGAAAATTGCATCAACCAAGGTATTGCTCTTCTCCCTATGCTTCTTTCTGTGAATGTTCAAAACCCTCCAAGCTGCAGTAATGAGGTTCATATGGCAATATACAAAACTGAAGATGGCACAAGAGATAACAGCTATTCTGTGAAGAAAATGCCAGTGTTTGTGTGCATCAGTTCTCTGCCATATTTATCTAAAATGATACAAGTCATCTCGTAAGCAGTCCTCATTCCTTCACGCTCTGGATTTCCTTCTAAAGTTAATATTTTCAGCAAGTGTGATTACTTCTTTAAAATGGTAAATGCATAAATATGTCCTGCCATACAGTTTTGTCAATCAGTAATACAGATCTCAAAAAATGTCATTCTCTACTGCTTTTTTGATGGTACTTTTGGCTACCTGACAGCTGTCCTTTTGTATTGCCCCATTGTTTTGTCTTATGGCTGCGCCTGGACAGAAATTTTTAGCAAGGGAATAAAGTGAATGAGAGCTTGAGATTCAGGTGACAAAAATGCCATGAAGCAGTGAGGAGTGAAGGGAGAAAATGTAGTGAAGCGGCAAGACAGAGGGAGGAAGGAAATGCAATATTTTTGTTCATTTAAAGTAGCTCATGTGCTTGCACTGAACAAAATGAAAATGTGACAGCATTTTGCTTTGAGAAAATTTTGGGTCTGGTTAGCTTATCATAGGTAACATTCAGGGAGTCTGGGAGAAAAAGGACTGGGCACAAAGTGGGTAACTGTGTGAGGACCTTGATCCTGGGCAGTTTCCTGTAGATAAATTAGAGTCTTTTCTTTTACCTCTCCTTTGAACTGTCATCGAATAAAGAGCTGTCCTTCTTACTGTATTTTTGTTTCTTTAGATCTAAAACTGTCACCTTAAGGGGAAAAGAAAATCAAAGTTTCTATTGTAATTAGTTGGTGCTCTTTTCAAGGAAGTTTGCCTAAGCACTTCCTACAGCTACTTCTCAAAATGATAATGCTCTGCACCAACCAGTTCAAACTATTACCATTGAGGAAAAGTTATTATCACTTCAAGAAGCTTTGCCTCCCCAGAAAAAGTGAGCCCAGAGAATGACTTAGGAGAACATAAACCAGAATAGTGTAGGGTCAGCTGTAATTTAGTATCTTCATAAACTATTAATACAGAATGCTTCTCACCCCCTTTTTATTGCAATAACATATTTGTGTCTGAGAAATGTGGCTGGTGAGTACACACTAAGCCACTCTGCAAGTGGTTGTTAATTAAAGAACTGAAATGCTTCAGTTTAAAAGAAGAAAAAGGTTCCTGAAGCCTCCAATCAGCTCTGTGAAATCTATGTATCAGAAACCAAAAAGGAATAAAACTATAATTATGTATTTCAACTGAGAAGGTTGAAAATATTTATTTATCCTCTCTTCCTCCATTTTCTTCCATCTTCCAAGGGGAAAAGCCTACATCTAAAGAAACTAAGAAATTAAACAAGGGTGTAATATTTTCTTAAACAGTAGTATCATTATATTCTCCTGATGAAAGCTAATATGTTTTAGTACCTTGCCAGCTGTGAAAATCCTTTCCCTGTTCTCTTGTCTTTTTTAAAGAGATGTTAAGGATAATGCCTTGTAGCATAGGATGGTGGATTTGCTGTGAGGCTGCACCAGGACGGTATAATTTATCTCAGTGGTATCATGCTACAAATGGCTGTTTTAAAAGGTTCAGCCATAAGGTATATTCTTCAGCTAGCTGTCCACTCACTGAGCCTGTTAGAAGGATTCCTAACACAGATCAATAAACAGGGTGTTTGATTGATTTGTTTAGAGAATTCTTCTTGTTCTTTATTATTGTTCTTTTCATTCTCTGTCCTGCAGGACAAAGTTATGAGAATTGTTAGGTAACATTGTTAATCCATGTTCTTAAAAGTATATGACTTTCACAATCTCAAATTTGGCACAGGAAATTAATGGTCTATAGCAGAGTATTTCTAATTTCAAGCTATTAATGTTCTCAGGAAACAATTTTAAGTATTTAATTTTTGAAACTGTTTATTTTTCATTCCAAATGCACCAAAATAGCATCATTTCCAATGGGAGAATGCTGTCAGTGTGACTGAAGATTCCAAGTTTTGTAATGGTTGCTGGCTTGGTATGGATAATTTCTTATTTCAGTAATTAAGCCCTGCTAATCAAAGTGAGAAATACATACAGGCACGTGCAATGTGTGCAGAACCTTCTCTGTCAGTCTTCTGTACACTGCAGTGAGGGCCACTTCGTAAGTCCAGAGGGTGCTCCACAAGGATCCTCTGGCACTTGGCTGGGTTCCCCAAGGATGAATTAAAATGCTACAGTGTAAACTTCTAGCAAGGATTGTGTACCACTGTACCTTGATGCTGCAGCTTATGTGGGAGGCCTTCAACAGCCATGACTGGCATCTCTCTTCTGCATCATCACGCAGAGATACCTGAGTAATAATAGACAAGTAGCTAAATTATTATATAAAAATCTAATTCTTTTGTAAGATTTCACTAAAACTGGCACAATTAGAGGTGGTGATCTATCTTATTATAGCTACAAACAGCAGCCAGCTCCCACCTGAGTGGAAGGAGTGAAATTACCTATGGGGGAAGTTGATGATTTCTCAGCACTAATTCCTCAAGAAGATTAGCAACTTCAGGTTGATGCTGGTCAAAACTGGAGCTGTGCTAATGCCCCTATTACCTCCACCTTTTCCACTCTGGTGGTTCCTTAGAGTTTGAAGAAATATCCAGTTTCTAGGAGACTGATGTGTCTTGAAATAAGTAATTCCTCAGTCTCTTCCTCATGGGACTCTGTTTCTCGTGCCTTTGCTCTGAGCACAGCACTACCACAGGAGCCTTACTGCTGAACCAGCAGCACATTCAAACTGCTTTGTCTTTTTCTTTTTTTGCCTTTCTTTTTTTTCCTTTTCCCTCTCCCTTAGTTACCCTGTAGGACAGTCCTGTCCTAAACAGCTTCATTAGCTGTCACTAGCTTCCCTAGTCCTATTCTAGGTGGGAAATGTATGATGGATGGGGTGGCTCTGCATGTGGGGCGAGCAAACGTAGAAAGTCAACTGAAACAACTGATGCTCATCCTGCATCTCTTTGTATAAGGGCATACATGTGCACAGAAGTGTCTGAACCATCTGCAGATGAGCTACTTCAGCTGTCAGAAACAGTGTAACAGCAATAGCCTGATGGCCAGGGTGGGCTCACCGACCTCAGTGCCAGACTACATACACCCACTGCCTGAAACTCCTTGGAGACCTGAGCACTTCGTCTCATGTTTCCATTCCACTCCCAGGGCTGGGCAACCAGATTCTGTGCTGGCTCTACCTCCAAGTCACAGCGATTACCTCAATAAATTCAGGAGGCTGCAGCAATTCCCTTAAAAATGCCTCCATCCTTCAACCCATTTAGCAAATAAGCCATAGTTTCATAGTCTGTGCTATAAAAACAGGCACTTTCTCAATAAACTGCCATAGACTAAGTATTAGTCAAATTTGCTGACACAGTAAGGTCAGTCTAAAGGCTGTAAGACTCCTCCTTGGTTGTGTCTCTAGATATTCAGCATAATGATCACATCTCATTTGCTCTGCTGACTTGACAGGTCTTAGGCTGACAAAGTGATAGGCAGACCCAGACTGGCAAGCTTGCTTAGTGGGGTTATTACAGTTATCTGAAGCCAACTTTCTGCAGGGTGCCCTTGAAAAACCTTTGATTTAATAATGAAAAGTCCTCACCCAAGCTGTATGCTCCTGTCACACCACTGGCATTCCCAAGGCTGAACACAGGATCCCTCAGATGCTTATTTTCCCCACTGCTAACCTGGTTGAGGTTCAGAGGGATCCAGTTGTACTCCCCAGGACAGGGGTGTCACACAATGGGTAGTGCCAGAGCTGGTGAGGCAAGGGGGACATGGCAACAGGGTGGGTAAGGCAGGTCAGGGCTGTCCCTTCACATGGCTCCTCATTTTGGAATCCTGCCCACAGACCGAGAGTCATCCCTTGGCACTCTCCTTTTACTTAATTTGATTTTCCATTATGCCATTTGATTTTAGAAAGAATTCTCATCTTAAAATGATTAAAAGCAAGTAAAAAATCTTGCTGACCATCTGATTGGAAAGAGATATTCATCAGTTAGCATAAGTTACTATTGTCTTATTCAAGGGCATGGTGTTCTAACTACACCTAGATGAGCAGATAGACAAGATTGCTCCCTGGATTTACCAGAGATTTCATTATTTATACTGTGTTAATTAACACTTGTTTTCTAAATTATAGATCAGCTTCTCATTTCTGTTTACTGCATTGACAATTTTTTTTTTCATCAGTCCCTGGGGAGTTTTTTCTGGCTTCTCCATACAGTGCTATTAATCAAATTCTCTACCAAAGTTTGATCAAAGTCTAATCAAAGTTTATGTCATATAAAACTGCAGTTCTTACTAGGGACTGACAGTAGTGCAGAAGCAAAAGGAGAAGTTCAGAACAGTTTATAAATTCATCAAGTTTCATTGATGTCACCACACACCACAGAGCTGCTGGATTCTGCTGAAAATGCATTTCCAGGAAATCTCCCTGGCCAACCACTTACCCCTTTTCTACCAGCTCTGTTGGAAACTCCTACACTGTTCATATGCTGACACTGCAGCCAGTTTACAAAAGTTCACAGTGCCACCAAGAATCATTCTCTAATCCTTCTACTCCAAAAAAAAAAATTGCTGTTCCTGCCTGAGTTGAAGAAGTTCAGAGACTTTATAGCAGTTTATGACATGGCTGATAGGTCCTAACTTTATCGGGCAGAAGGAAATTATGTTGTAAGCTAGTTCATTAAAAAAATCCTCTGGCAAGGCTCTTTCTTGTGCATCAGGAATTCAAACTCTTTTCATATCAGCACAGTAAACTAAAAATCATTTAATCTTTAAAATTTTCTTATGGGGACAACATTATTCTTTTACACATTTTTTCTTTTTTTGTTACCTTCACAGCAATTTTGGATTGATCTGTAAAATAAATAATTAAAATAATTCTGATGTAAAATCTTATGCAATTCAATATATATTTGTGTGGAAGTAAGGTGCATCACCTGAGTTCTGGGCAAGCTGCCATTACTTTTCTGTGTGTTGTCAAAGTTCTGCACCCCTGCAGTCCAGCACCCAACTTTTCCAGAGAGAAAGTAAAACAGAGCAACCTATAGTCACAGTTTCTGCCTGAAACTTGGCAAAACAGCTTTTCAGTGACAAGAATGTGCAAGTATGATATTCTATGGAGTAAATGTGTTCTCTGCAAATGACTGTTAAACTTAACTGTAGGTCCCTTTGCAAATCTTAAAATGTTACCTTGCACCCATTAGGATAGAGCAATCATATTAGCATACATTTATTTCTGATAGAAGAGGAAAGGACTTCCTGAAGGTGATCATGTAATATAATCCATTTATAACCTGATTACAGTGTTAAAGCTAGTTATACCCTTTGTATCTGATATACCAGTTGGAAGTTTAATTCTCTGATTGATAGAGACCTGCTGAAGCTGTCTTGACTTTTTAATTTCATCAGCAGTCTGTCCCTACTTATTTTTGTGCCATCCCTGTTTTTACACTTATACCCTAAGAAAATGAGGTTCATATGATTATATTGCCCATTTCTGTCCTTCTGTCCTGACTTTTAATAATTTCTGATCAATTGCACTATTTTAATCAAGAATAAGAGAACAGCTAAAAAAGCAGCCAATACCAAAGGAAAAGAAAAACAATACAAAACAAAAAACAAAACAAAAAATAAAAGGAGAGCCTCAACTAAAGGGAAAAGCAGGCCAACTTCTGCCAATATTACTTTTATGAGGCACTAGCCAACAGTCAGTCCAAATATGAGTCCTTACAGGCAAGGCATTGCACTGCACTCCCCTGCCTAGTGGGACTATTGTGACTGTCAAACAGGATTAGGAAATAAGAGATACTTTGATGGAAACTTAAGGATCATTCCTCCTGCTGCGCATTCTCTCATGAGAGGTTCTGAATTGTCTTCATAGACTTTTCCTTCATGAGTGCCAGTATGAATTCATCTTTGATGAATATGGATAACCATGACCGCACAGAACACTCCAGATGACATTTATTCATAGCTCACATATTTCTCATGGTGATATATCACTAGATATGACCTAGGATTGTAATTCCATGTTGACTCAGGCATTTCACTAGTTAATGGTAGTTATTTCATGATCCTTTAAAACACACAGGATCTTCTGGTGTCATGTCACTCTGATGAGGCTTAAATTGCATTAAAAATATATTAGTGATTAAATGCACGTAATGAAATTTCATCTTGTTTTTATTTTCTAACCTGCAAGGTGCTCCTGATTTTTCCATATATCACTCTCCTTTCCTACACTGATAATGTCTCCAAAAACTTATTAGTACATTATCTTTTAAACCAAGGGTCATTAAGAATTATACAGACAAGATTATTTCCAAGTTTAATCAGTACTGGAAAAGGTAAAAGTAATCCTGCTCCAGCCCAGGAGTGCTTTATTAGCATTTCAACATAATCTACAGTATCTTTCTTTAACTAGTTCCTTTACCTGCCTTATTTCTCTTCTACTATTCCCTAACTTCTCAAGCTTCACCAGTACTTTGCCACTAGCAGGGTAGTCACCATTCTGACAAAGTTTGATAGATTAGATCTGCCACATTTTACTTGTTGAGAAAGAGGTTATAAAACAAAGGTATAGAGCTGGCCTAGACTCTGTGGCTATTTTATCATCTACTTTTTTTTTTCTTAGGTATACAATATTTCATATTTTTTATGTTTCAAGGCCAGGGTGGACAGGGCTTTGAGCGAATTGGTATAGTGGAAGTTGTCACTGCCCGTGGCCAAGTGGTTGGAACTAGATAACCTTTAATGTCCCTTTCAACCCAAGCCATTCTATGGTTCCAAGTTTACCTTAATTTTCAGTCAGTTATCTCTTTAAAAGCTTTTCTAAAGCTTTATATTGTATTGAAAAGTACATCATAGGCCTGTTTCAGCCAGGTATTTATGAAATGCACCAGGTTGCCTCCTTTCCAGTGGAGAGACTTGGGATGCTTCTCACCAGCAGCAGGACTTCACACACCAGATTATTTTGAATTCTGAAACAGAGAGGTTGTGGTTGCACTGAGGGGCAACAAGAAGCTCTGAGTTTTGCTCTTATCTACAGTAATGCAGATTTCCTTTCTGTTCCCATTTCCTATTAGCAGACTCTGTCTTTGGGCCCTTGTTTAAAGAGCCCTTATGAAAAATTGTTCTATAAGGCACAACCTTTATTGCTGACCATACTTTTTTCATTTTCATGAAGGCACCATTTTTGAGGTGGGTTTGCATACAGTTAAGTTTTGAGGCTTTATCCAGAAGTTGGGGGGTTTGGGTTGTTTTTTAGTGTTTAAGTGCTCCAGAAATCCTTCTGTGCTTTACCTTAAAAAAATACAAGCCTCCCCCATGTAGGAGTCACAGAACAATTAACTTCTGCTGCCTTCCCTCATTTCTATAAAATTCTGATAGACAGGCTTACTAACAGATCTATTTTTGTTTATCCTTCCATTTTAGTTGAATTAAACCAATATTCATGTGACACGATGCTATTTTTCACAATTACATGTCCTGTAGCAACCTCAATACTTCCTATAACTAAATTTAGAAAGAAGCCTCTCTGCTTTCTGTCAGAAAAGCTGTCAGTTGTCACACTCCAGAATATCCAGGCTGCCTTCAGTAGCACGTGTTCTTCAGCCTATATCTGAGAAATCAGAGACTGCTATAATGAGACAATTCTGTGCAGAATTTCTCCCTGTAATAATGATTTGAAAATCTCTATCCATATCCAAATTTAACTCTGGAATTCTACAACAGACTGTAACAACTACCCACTATCTTTCCTCAAAGTAATTTTGTATGCAAACAGAATCTGTTTTATCAGGGAACTCTTTCTGGAACATTATGCTGTCATTCCATTCATACACACTGCTTTTACCACTATTTCCATCTTTTCTGAATACCAGCTCCCTTTCAGTACCCATGTCCAGGGAGTGATTGTGAGTCCATGATGTTTCTGTAACCCTATAGTTCTTTCTGTAACCCTGTAATGCTTTATAGCCTGCTTTTATTTCCTGTGTTTCCCAGTGTCCTGTCCCTGTCCATTCATCTGTCTACAGGCATGAGACACCAATACAGCTTGTAAATGTAGAATGGATGATGTATGCAATGTGGCAGGTATTGTCAGGAAGATAAGGAGGTAACAGAGTTATGGTGTTGTTTCTTAACATGTCCATACCAACTGCTGAAAGTTAATCAGAGAAGGTACTAATGAGCATTTTTATCTTTTCTGTTTAACTGCAGTAAAACACCCTAATTCCTCTAGGAACATTAGCAATGAGGGGAACTGCATCAACCATTTTTTCCTAAATAATATGTTCTTGTCACTCTCTTTTTCTGAGTTTGTGTTGATATCTTTATCCTTGTTTAGTACCTACTAATTGGCCATAAATAAACAGGTTCCCAGCACAAGAAGGACATTGACCTGTTGGAGCAAATGCATAGGAGGTCATCAAGTTGATGAGAGGAATGGAGCACCTCTTCTATGAGGAAAGGCTGAGAGAATTGGGATTGTTCAGCCTGGAACTGGGGTGACCTAACTGTGGCCTTCTGGTACACAAAGGAGGTCTACAAGAGAGATGAAGAGACACTGTTTACAAGAGCAGGTAGTGACAGGACCATTCTATGATTCTATGATCCCAGTGGCCCTCCACTGGCTTCATTCCAATTTGCCAAATATTTCCAGTACTGGGGCCCAAAATGCTATCTACATGCAAGAGTTGTCCTTTGCCTTTATAAGTCTTTTTATTTGGCTCTTTTTGGTCTTCTGAGATGCCCCTGCAGGGTAGCCCTGCTCTCTGGCACATCAGCTGCTCCTCTCTGATGGATCCAGGCTTTAAGGTCATTATGAGCCTGGAGGTATTGCGAAAAGAAATTCTTCACTGTTGGGGGAATGGCAAAAAAAACCAAACCAAAATTACTTTCACATTATCTACAGGTTTTTTAATTTAATAGTGGCTTCACAAAGCTGCTAATATATACACATTGTTAAAAACAGCAAGAGACACAAAGTAGTGCATTTAATTTCTGCAAGCATGATATATTGCCTACACACAGAATTTTATCTGTTGAGGAATGTCAAAAAGTTAGTCACATATCCTTCTGCTCCCTTTTTGTTGTGCTAAAAGTGCATTTGCCAAGGAACAAATTTCTAGTTTCATTTTGGGTTACTGTGTTTTCTATGACTGGCATGTTTGTTCAGGGGTGGGAAAAAAAGTGATACATGGTTGGCACAGAAGAAGCTTTCGTGCGCCTAATATAGCAGTGAGAAACTTCGGTCGTGATTATGTCTTGGTCCAAGGATGCACAATACTTCAAAGACAAGAATTAATGTGAATTCTTCATCATGCGATGACGTTTAAAGTGCCAGCCATGGTGTCAATGTGCACATCCAACTTCCCGCCAAATATATAGATATGAAATTTTCTCAGCCATCTTTGTTTTTAGTACATGAGACATGCCTTCCCTTACTCATCTTCACCTTTTAGTCTCTCTGAAAAATTACTTTTTTTGCCAAAATTTACCAGAAAAGTAATCCTTTCTGTTTAAAGTGATTTTAACTGCGAGCTGCAGGTCAAAGTAGAAATGCATGTTTTAAAATGTGTTTTGCATCAAGTTCACGTTTAGTTGTATACAGGATATACTACAAATTAAGACATTTCTATGGGAATTAGTATTTAAAACATATTATACATAATAGTATTTTTCTGATGGGTGTACATAGGTATCAAACAGCAAATAGAAACAAACCCCATTGCATTCTTGCTTTGTGCTCAGGATTTTGCAAGTATCAGTGCATAACCAGTGCTGCAGTGAGACTCAAACAAAAAGTCCAGTCTGGCATAGCAGAGTCACCCCTGTGGACACCTCACTGGACTCAGTGGAACTGTTTTAGTGAATAAAATCTATTCACTGGGCTGGGATTTATAGATGCATTGTTTTACAGTAAGGTGTTAGAGGTCTCTCTTTCATGTTAAGAATAGCATTCTACTTAACCTAGCGGTGGATACAAACCTATTCAACGCATTTTGTTAGTTTTTTGTTTCCCTAACTAAATTACAAGGAAAATGAATTTAAAATATTTTTCTTTTTCCTGTGGGTGTTATTACTCACAGCATGTCAGTTAATAAAGTTGTAAACTATATTTTTTCCTCTATATGTAATGGAGTTTAAAAACAAAGCATTAATGGCTTTTGTGCTACAGCTGAAGAGAGATTTTCTAATTTTACCTTTGATTGGGTCTTTTAGTGTATCGTTTGTGCCTGGATAGCCAGTGTGCTCCTAGGAGTTAAATAGCCTGGGCAGGAAGAATCTCTTGATGTAAACCTGCTGAATCCCTATTGATCCCAGACCCTTACAGCAAATACACACTGCCTCTGCGTGCCCTTTCCCACCCTGTTGGCATTTTAAGGTGCAGAGGAATTCTTCCAATCTCACATAATTGAGTTAAAAGTGTGAACTAAATCCTCCCTCGGTGTGGCTTTCCTGGCACAGCCACAAATAGTGCTCCCTGTCACCTTCCAGCAGCCATCTAGGACTGTCACAGAGTTTTGCAGGTTCTGTGGCAGTGGCCACTGCCTGGAGCACCCACCCAGCCAAACTGGGAGGACAGAGGAAACCTGTGACAGGCTCAGGGAGCAGCCCAGGGACTGATCGGGACCATCCTGCAGGTGCTGGGCCCTGTGGACATGGGAGTTTCAGGACTCACATGTAGCAGAGATCAGCAGCAGCAAACCCCTTCTGCCAGCTGCCATATCTGAGCAAGGCTGCTGCCGTGTCCCCGGCGGCGGGGACAAGGGAATGATTCATGAAAAAGCTCCTGTTTCACTGCAGTTTTCAGTCTGCAAAATTAAATAAACTAAACCCCATCTCAGCTTCCTGCTTTATGCTGTGCTAAAATCTGCAGTGGCTCAGGGGCTGATTCGTGAGCTGTACTGTCGTCCCTATCACAGGGGCAAGCAAACGACGGGGAGTAGCCCTCCTTCAGCCATCTGCTGCCACCCTGGCGTCAAAGCCCTCTGAAAGCTTATGCAACTTCAGGCTGTTTTCAGGTTTTAATGAGTGCCTTCAGTGCTCTCATTCTCTTTCCTGCTCTGTGGATAAATGTATTGAGTGGTTCATTATCACTGGAAAGGTGAATAGATAGATAGATAGATAGATAGGAAAGAGCAGTTTGTACACCATGTAGTTAAACTGGATCTTTCCCAGGCCTCCTATGCCATAAAAAGGCATTCAGAGCTCATTCTGAACTCAGGTTAGTCACTCTTGGTAATGAAACTTAATAAGTAAGATGCCCCAAAGCCATAAAAAAATTGAGCTCTGGTGATCTTGATCCTGACCCTAAATGGCATGGTAGCATTTACTCTCCGGATGCTCATAGCAGCTTGTCATTGTTATATAATCATCCACAAAACATAATTGCTTTCCTCAGTAACTGGGCTCTTTGCTGGTTTTGCTCAGCAGGGGCAAAAAATGTGCAACACGAGTCCATTGCAACAGTAAACTGAAAATGGTTTCCCATGTCTTTTCTTCAGACTCACTGTAGAATTACCAGATCTCTCTAACGCCATGAGATCAGGACTCTCATCTAGAGGTTTACAATGAGGTATTTTCACCTACAATCACAGCAGACACTAAAATGATTTACTGTAAAAAGTGATTCTTCTAGGTGATGAATATTTAATATCCTTTTTTCTTGGCAATTTCTTTAAAAAACATGATTTTACTTTCCATTCCTATGGAGTCAATTTTGTTTTAAAGAGATGTCTTGGAAATACCTGAAAGCATCTTGAATGCTGATTCAGCAGGAGAGAAATGGGGTTACAATCATTTGCTGGAGAAAAAATCCAAAGGTGTTCTCTGTTGTTGATGGTTGCTTTTGTTCACTTCCTGTTAATGAAGAGGGCAACAAAATTGGAAAAACACTCAGGGAAACTCATGATGTAGCTATACACCTGGCTGACTCATTCCCCACACCTGCTCTGAGGTACTTCACTTTCAGCTACTTCAATGCCGTTCCTTGAGATGCAGAGCAGTGCAAACAAGGGCACAAACAGGCCTTTGGCTTCGCAGTGGCAGCACATCATGTGGCAGCAGCCTTTGGAGCCAGATGGGTTTTCTGAGAAGAGCATAATGCATTGCAATTGAATTGATATTTTGAGCTAACAAATGTTTAGATCAGAGAGGCTCCAAAACAGACACTTACAATACAGGGCTGATTGCAGCATGACAGAAGCAGCTAAATGCTGTAATGGGGAAGGTGGTGTCAGCATTTCACTTCTAAATTTCAATTCTCAATTACTTAAAGCAGCTGTAAAAATTCACTTTTAGCTGAGGCTTGAACAAGGATATGGGCCAAGACCCAGAGCAATCTAAAAAGAGGTACCAGTTCATCTCATTATGAAAGGCTTCCCAGTATGAGAAAGCTTAAATGTAAGAGGGCAGCAAAATCTGCTTCCTGAAAGACAGGGTCCTGTTTTTGTTTCTGAAGTTGAGATACAAATGAGGCAATGAGAATGAACAAAGCTTTGGAAAAAAGCTCTTCTGAAAAGATCAGCTGGATAAAATGTACAGAGCTGCAAATGATCTCCAGGAAAGCACATTAGCCATACTTCACCTAACATGAAAGCCAAAGGACAACTAAGTTGAACAGTGGCAAAGTCCGAACTCTGTGTTACGGAAGTGCTATCTTCACAATATTAACCTTTATAAGGTATCCTTTTCATGTCAAGTATCCCTGAGCTTGATCAGTAAGGATAAGGATTGAAGAATATTATTATTATTATTAAATATTATTATCATTTTATTCAACATTCTAAAAGCAAATGCTTACAATCCAGTCATTGGATATTTCAGAGTTCTGTTTCTGGAGGTAGAAAAGGCCTTTTTCTTCATGGCAGGCTATTTCTGAACTATTTATTGTAGAATTTCTTACACCTTTCAGTGAAGTGTCTTGCTCTGGTTATGATCAGCAACACAAATGAAGTAGTGTGCTGGTTTAAAGGTAACCCGGCAGGAGAAATGAACCCAGCTCAGGAGAGATTATAAGTCAATTACAATTTAATAAAAAGATTACAATAAATACAATGACAAAAAGAGAAATTGCTTTTAACCCACAACCCAGTAGTATGACACAGCACCCTGGGGCACAAAGGGAATGGTGTTTGTTAGCCCCAGTGCTGAGACCCACATGATTCCCCCAAGTCCAAAATAAAAGGAAGGGAAAAACCTGTTGGTGCAGATGATGGTCGCAGTCCTGTCGAGGTCCTGGTCCTCCTCTGGATCCAATGAGTGGTCCCAGAGATCTTCAAACCCCAAGATTATATACCCTCAGATCCAGGTGGGAATGCCAAGTACCTTCCCCAGGGCGGCGATTTCCACAATGAGTGATCTAACTCTGTGAGTCATGGGGTATTCTTGGAATTGTTGCTGGTCCTTTAGCAGGCATGCTCCCCTCAGGCTGGGTGTTAAAGTGCTAACGACTTCCTGGAGGGGAGCTATCACAGCTCCTCTCTCACAAGCTTCTTTTTAACATCCAGCTTGTAGCCTGAGGGGTCAGGTGTGCCCTGGGCAGCTGCTGCAAATGGTCCGTTGTTAACAGTACATGGAAAAGTATTAGAGAGTGTAGAATGCATAGCTGTGGTCACACCCACACAGTGATAAATTGGTCCGGGCTGCTGAACTAGGACAAGTAGCAAGTCCATTGCAACTGACATGTCTTATGTTCATCTCTTACTACATTTGGGGAACTCTTCTCCATCATGGGCTTTTTTTTCTCCTACTCGAGGTTTAATCAATAGGGAATAGTCATCAAGACCAAGTATTTCAGATTATACACTCAGAAGTATTTAAACTGGTTCTGCAGAACAAATTAGGAAGATCAGACACTTTAAAAATATCTTCTGTTTTGACAGTCTTGGTATCTTTACATACTGTGAATCGATTTCCAGACTTTATTCTAACTAGAACATCCTTTATGCAGCCTTAAAACAGAAGAGACAGATCACTGCATACACAAAAGTTAAAAGTAAGATTGAAAGGTATTGTAGAAGATGGTTAGACAAATATCTGAACATGCGTAATTTGTAGAACAAAGTCTTCAACTAAGAAAAAAATTCCAGTTAGAGACTTTCACATATTTTTCTACATTTGAGCCATACCTTTTATTAAATAAAATTTAAGCCTTGCTGGAAAGGCTATGGAAACATGGTTCTCAGAAACCAGATTCTTGGTGCCAAGAACTGTATAGAAAACTTCACTAAGTCTGGAAGGAGGCAAGATAAAGATCTGAAGTCTGAGCAAATCTGGAATGTAGCAAAGAGAACACCAGGCCTTTAGACATCTTTGGGATGATGATGTTTTGGTTTCTTCCTTTAGCATACCAAAAACCTGTTACTTGAAAAATACTTTAAAAATTGGGTATCTAAAGGCAGGAAAAGAGATCCATAGTTAAGCACATAAATAGGCAATCTGCCTTCCAAATGCATAGTCATGTGTAAATTAAAAAAATGTTTCCAGTTATGTGTTTGTAAGGACATTGGGCCTCCAGAGAAATTTTCTAAATACCTGTTGATCCAAATGAGAGCTTAATGTATTAAAAACTGAAATCATATAATGTTGAAAGCCATGAAAATATTTGTGCATCTTTTTATGATATCCTGTGAAATCATTAATGACTAGTAGTCTTGTAACAAACAATAATCTAGTCAAGAGATATTTTACAACTTAAAAGTCTTTATTGACTCCCTGAATAGGCACTATAAAATCATTACCTAATTTTGAATATATGCATTTCTTCAAATAAATAAAGTTGTCTGGAGAACAATTAGATTTTTTTTTTCATTTTTGCTCTTTTATTGAAGTGTCTTATGCCCATCAGACGGTGAACTTATTTATGAGTCTACATTCTTGCTGCCTGATAAAATGGCCAAGAGAAACAAAATCTTTCCTTAAGGATAGTATTAATTAACTAACTAATATTTAGATTTTGATTTCTTTCCCCATATGTACACAAAAACACACACACAAATTCATTAGCACCTCACCTGTGAGTGCTAAAATGTTTATTAGTTTTTAACAGTGACTATTTTATGCTTCTTACAGTTAAGCACTGCTGCCTAAACATTCTACTCTGGTTCATTAATTCACAGTGACAAGTCCCATTTCCTCCTCCCTTTTGTCCTCCCCTCCATTCCTCCTCCCTTTTGTCCTCTCCTCCATTCCTCCTCCCAAACACACTTTTCCCTTACTGTCACTTGCAGAAGGTGCTAGTTTTAAAGATAGCGTCATAAATTTTGAAGGAAAGGGAGGTAATGCTTTCAACCAGTATTTCTCTTGTCAAAAACAGATGCCTTGGCTGCTGAGAGTCTTTGAATATCATAATTTATGTTCAGATCCCTAAAGACATTACAAGAGCAGTAATGGTACAACTCACACCGTGTTTTTCCCATGGCCTCTCCCAACAGGAGAAGGAATGTCAGGTGCCAGATGAGAAGAGATGTATTTGGGTCACCAAACTCACTCTCCTGCTATGGAACACAAAGAAACTAATGAAACAATATTAAGCTACAAAATGTAAAACAATGATCAACATAAATTAGCAATATGTCATAAACTGTGTCCAAAGTAGGTAAGAATAGGCAAACTGCACAGAGTGGTTTATGTACTTATGTGTGGAGGAACATAGGACTGAGATTCACAATTTCTGTGTAAACTGGCACTAAATTTGTAATTGTTCCCCAACAGGGGCACAACAAATTCTCTGCTCCTCACACAGGCTTGAGAATTCACTCTGCATTGAAACACCCTAAAAGATATATACATTTGGCAGAAGTCTGCATCTCTGCTAAGATGCCAACATTTACTTTAAGCAATTGCAAGGTAAAAGAAGAAGAAAAAAAAAAGGCAGAAGCTACTTGCATGAACATAAATTGCTCTAGCCTGTGTGCTTCCATGTCCCAGTAAGCTTCAGGGTTTCACCAGAGAATGCAAATTAAAACTGACTGCAACAGTTGGCTCTAGATTTTGTTGTCAGGGAGCAGTATTCATTTTCCTCAGTGCCTGATTTCTGTTGCCTTTCTGCTTAAGAGAAAAAGAACAAAAGGAGATGAGGCAGATTGAGAGAGCATGGCATAAAAATTAAAATATGCTAAAATTATACCTTCTTCCTGCCATGAAATGCCATAACCCCAGGATACTAAAAAGCTAGATCTAAAATAGCAGAAATGTGCTGTTCTGAGCAGGGAATAAAAAAGCAACAGATAAAGGTACTGGCCAGCAGAGTGCAAGCATGTAACTGACTTGCCAAACTGGAATTCACATTTTAATTCTCATCCCTGTACAAGCTTCACTCAAAGCCATTGTGAAGCATTGAGGATCTGAGTCCTTCTTCAATATTATGCTGAAGAAAAGCACATGGTTCATATCTCTTCTTCCTGACAAGACTGCTTTCTTAGAACAATTGCAACACCAGCACCCTGAGTGGCACCCAGACCTCACAGCAGCCTGTACAAGCAAAACCTCCACCTCTCCTTAGCACTGCCCACAGGCCTCCAGCTGACCCCTCCCCATTGGAGCTGTTTGAGCCAGCCCTGGGGTACTGGGCCTCTGTCATGGGTGTCTGAGACAGAGGAGGGAGGACACAGGGGTATCCTACCAAGATTTCACACCAGCAGTTCAGGTTCACCTCTGTTTTCTTTGGTTTTGGCTAGGGTTCAGGTTTATTTCAGCTCAGAGATTTTCAGTGATGCTTCTTAGACATCATCCACTGTCACAGGGTTACTGTGAATGATTCTACCAGACGGATTCTTGTAGAATATATCAATGGTCTCAAACATCATTGATCTGGCTCAGGTTCCTCTTCTGATCTGTATATTAAATGAGCTGATATTTGTCTTGGCTTTTTTTTTTTCTGTCAGAATTCAAGCTATCTCAAATGAACTTGTTTTACCCATATTCTCCTTTCTGCTCTCTGCTTGGATGGGGGTTTTATTTTCCATTGGTCTCAGTGGACTTTTGATCCACACATTCCTACCGATACTGCTCTGAATATCCATTTCTTCTTGTCATCAGACTTTTGTACAAGAACATGTATACTTAGGTCTAGAACAGAGAAAAAACTAGATGTTTCTCAGCCAGCTGTAGAGGAAAGGTTTGCCTGAAATCAGCATTACGCCAAATGGAGACGTTTGGTACAAATCTCTAGATTCTCATTTGAAGAAATCCTTGGAATTCCTAGGTTCTCATGTGAAGAAATAATTGGAAGATGTTTGAAAAACTATATTTTTTTATTTTTTTTTTAATTGTGAATATCAAGTGTCAACAGTATCCTGCTTACACAATACCGATACAATTTATAACCCCATACTGTAATCTCCACCATCAACTGCCATGGGACCTGCCTGAACAATGAGTTTTTATTATGTGTGGAGCATTTCATACCATCTGTGTCCCCACTTAACAGAGTTAGATAAAAGAGTCTCAGTAAATAATGGCAGAGAATAAATAAATTTAAAAGGTTTAGGCAAAGGAAAGCAGAAATAATTCAAATTCCTAGACAGACATGCAGTGCAGGGCAAGGCAATAAATGATGCCATGTATTTCTTTTGAAAATACATAGAACAGTTGTTTTGGGTTTTTTTCATTTGCTGTCTAAAATACTGACACTGCTGCTCAAGAAAGCTAAAGAGAATTAGCATCATGAACAAGAAGCCTTGTGTCTACCAGAGGCAGCAGCCATACAGTGTTAAGTTTTCAGTTCAAAAAAACATCCAATCCTTGTATAACAAGATACTTAAACCAGTCCCTGTGATTAGAGTTATTCAACCATGGAAAACCAGGCATGTATTTAAATACCTTACTGAATTGTGAAGATGATACTGAAGAAACTGCATGCTAAGGCTGGAATTAATCTCACTGACCTACAGTTCTGTTTAGAAGTTAGATGTTCGGTTTAAGCTACTTTCATAGCCATATAAGAAAGAAAGGTACCTGAAGGGCATTCTTCCTTTCTTCAAGGGCATCTAAACAGGTGAGATGACCTACCCTAAAGATATCCTCACTTCTTTCCATGGATTAGAAATGGAGCTCAGGTAATTAATTTAATTTCAGTATCTGACTTTAACATGGCTAAAAACAAGGGACATGGACATACATTCACTCTTTCTATTTCTTTCACTGCAAGATAAGTGCTTGAAAAAATTGTGGAGAGAGATTTCACATAGCTCAATGCACATGCCAAGGGTTTGCATTGCTACAGAATCTGACAAATTTTTAATTCCTTCACCAGAGAGGTTTTCCTGCATTAGCACCCAGGAATAAGCTACAAGATTGTTGAGTATGAAAATAAGATGCTGCACTTAAAAAACTCACAGCTGAACCATAGCAGTTGTGTGTCAAACCTGCAGCAATGAGAAACACTGCAAATGTTTGTGACTTAATACTGCTATGGGTCCTACAGTGCATTATAGTATCTAGTCTGCCCTCAAAATGACAGATCACTGCTCTCTGAGGAAGGAACAGCTTGTTCCACCTGCCACAAGATCAGCCTCACAGCCTGGCACAGAATACGCTCCAATATGATACCTTGGGTTTATCCTCATATAACTCGTTTGCCTAATTCATACTGGCAGATACAATCTGAATTCAGCGAATCAGAAGATACATGAGAACTCATCAGCAAGTTCACTTGAGCACACCAACACAGGCACTTCCAACCTCTGTCAGCTGCTTCAGAGAACTGTTGGGGTAAAGGAGGTAAGGATGGAGGCCAGCAAAACCCATTTGATTGCAAGTGCTGTATTGCACTTTATCCAAGAGGCACACATAAGGAAACATTCTTAGAGCCTGGCCCATTCTTAGAGCCTGGTTTAACAGGTTCTCACAGGCAAGCATGACGTATGCAGATCTTGCACTACATTTTACAGTTCTTTTTATAATAATTATAAATAACTCACGTATGCTGTAGATGTAACTTCACCTTCTCAAAGGTCTTAATAGCGATTGAATACAAAATACAAACATTATATTTTGTCAGCATAAACAAAACAATTATATCAAAGGTCCTACAGGCATTGCTCATTTGTGCTAATAATTCCTGCTTTGCAATCAAGCTGTGCAAGATGCCAAGTTAATTATTTTAAACACTTTTCACCACTTGGCACTTTTTTTTGGACTGCAAGTGGGGAAGTGAGGAGAGGAACAATGAGCAGAGAAATGAAAAATCCTTCACCATCAAATAGTTGAGGCATATGACAGAAGAGGATTTAGGAGGAAAAAGTACTAAGGAGATTTTTGGAGGCTTCACTAGTTTGTTCAATGGTGAACCAGCCAAAAATGAAATGCCTGGAAAACTGGAGGCTAAACAGCTTAAGATAGACTGTGCACACAGAAATATTGCAGTATTAACTGCTAGAAAAAGCATAAATTATGCATTTCTGATATGTCTCAATAGGCCTTGCAACCTTTCTTTGCCCCTTAGGGTGCTCATTATCTGCAGGAGCAATTAACAGATAGTATCTAGCAGCTAGCATGATTTCTTACCTTTAGAGTGATTTCAAACCAAATAAAAAGAAGGCTAATAAAGCTGAGGAGGCCTGAGCTCTGAAGTTGTTTCTGAAGTATACGATAGAAATAACCACTAAGTTGAAGGTACATGGTGCCAGACATGGATCGTGTCTAGATAGTTTTGCTTGCTGAATCTTTTATGTTTCAGATAGATATTGTTGGTACCATGAGAGATTATGCAAGTGACACAAATAATGGAAAATGCCTTCATTAATTCTAAAAGGAAAGGCCTAACTTTCTTTACTTCAGCAACTTCAAGCTGATTAATCAAAAGATCAGATTTTTCAACAAGCAAGAATAAATTAAAGACAAAGGAGGTAAAAAAAGGCATGCCTCAGGCTGGCCTTGGAAAAAAAGTTCTGATGACTATCAATCTGCTTAACTCCCCAAACCTAGTGGAAATTTTTCAATACTTAAAATGCATGAGAATATCTTGGGAAAAAAATAACTAATCAAGTGCAAACTACAAAATTCAAAGATAAAATTTGTACAAAACTAATTATTTCAAGTCTTTAAAAATAATCTAAATGAAATATTTCTTATATGAAAGGGATGATGGAGTAAATTGTTGAATAAGAATCAGTCCTATACTATGATACCTCTAGAGCTGTCCTATTGCCATATGGAAACTCACGACAGTATTTAATATACAGAGCCTGGCACAGGCCTACATGTTCTTCTAGTACTAGATGTGAGGCACCGTCATTTTTTAGCAGTAACACACTTCCTTTTGAGTGCCTTCCTAGTGCATGGAGATCATTCTAAATGCTACCACCTGAAATACCTCTAAAAAGCCACATAAGTTTAAAAAACTACTGAATTTCTGGTTTAAAAAAAACCCCAACTTTAAAATATGTGCCAAAATGTTAGTTACTCCTATATCCCTTTAGTTCATGCAAGCCACCAGTGTTTAATAGCATATTTTTACTGTTTCATTATGAGTGTATACTGAGTCTGGAAATGGGATTTGTATAGATTCATACACCAGACAGAGTTGTCGATTTCACTGAGGATCCAGGTGGAGTCAGAGATTAGAAGATTGAAGTTTTAAGTCTCAAGTTCTTGGGACCAAGAATATTTTTCTCCTGTAAACTACAAAGTCTTGAATGTTTGAAAGTCATATGCTTACAGAAACTCTTGATTTTATAATTTTAATTTTATAATAGTTTCATGACAATCTGTTAATGAACTACTTCATTCAAAACTTTCTATTGTATTGCCTTAAAAATAAAAATAGTAATTGTAACAACTAATATCAGGTTTTATAATAATCTGATTGCATATATACACATTGGGAATAGTATAAAAGTGCTTACACAGAAAAATCTTGGAGTCATTCAGTTAACTTGAAATTTATCATCACCCACATTGGCCAGGATTTCACTCCAAGGAGAAGCAAAACCAGATAAGACTTGAGACTCGATGGGTAGAAACACGATTTTATTTTTCTCAAAATTATAAAGAAAATAGCTATTGAGTCTTAAAAGCATGTTCGATTTATGCTAAAAAGTGTAATTTCATCTCACATGTAGAAACACCAGTATACTGACTATTTTTAAGGTGTAAAATGATAACTAGATTTCAGAAACGGAATGTGAAAAGATGCTATTGGGCTTGTATGTTGGGCATATTTTAGTAGCATGGTTAGAATTTAGCACAACAAAGCTTGTCTCTGGATGTTGCTATCCTCTGCTACAGGAGTTAGAGTAGATCAAGAAAGAGGGCAGTCAGAAGGTCACAACTTTGGTCTTAGAAGATTTCAATGGCTCAGATATCGATTAGTATGGCAACTATACAAAAGCTGTAGAGTGGGATACATTTGTAAAGGTTGACCAGGGTTGCTTCCTTTCGCCATTGTTGAAACAACTACATAATGAGAGCTTATTTAAAAACTTGTTTTAACAGTTGTGAGCTCTAATAAATAAGTAGAGTTCAGGAAGCACCAGGACCTTTCTAGGATCTGCTGAATTCTGCCCTGCGGTGGGGAAACCCAGTACTGTTTTCCTATCACAGCTGTGACCATTCCTTCCAGAAACTCCCTATCAACTCACTTGTAACAAATGACCATATGATTTCTAAAGATCTTTTGTCCCTCCTACATTATCTCAGAATATCTCTACCCTGACTAAACTCTTTAAAGTCAGATTTATATCAGAGACATGCTGCCAACAGAGGCTCAGAAAGACAAATGTATCTGTGCTTGTGTGTGTAAATACTAAATCATCATCCTAATATTAGAAGGTTTTTTGTGAGCAATGCTTAATATTCCTTCAAGAGAAGACCCATAATAGGTGGAACATCCTCAAAAATTACCGTAATGGTAGTTAAATTTTCTGTATGGTATGGATTTGAAATCACAGATTCATGGCCTGTGTCAAACAGGTCAATAGAAATTAAATTGTACTCACTCAGAAATGATCCACCTCTACTATTGAATTGTTTACTCATTGTACTTCATCATTATCACAACAAGGATTTTCAGGAGTTTCATTAAGCCAAGTACTTCTTCTAGACAAAGGATCCCAGGTCACGTTTGCAATTAATCTCATATAGTTTTCTAATGCTTGAACAGTGTATTAATTTATTATTCATTCAAGGTTTTAATGCTACCTTCAGATATGCAGGCTCAAAGCCTTGCTAATAGAGCATATTTATTGCTAATAGAGCATATTTATTGCTAATAGAGCATATTTATTTCTTCACTTTTGGGAAGTGGAATGTGAAAAGGCTGGTATTGCTTCTAACACTGCTGTTTATCTAGCATCTCTGTGCCCCACTTTAGCCAAAGGTGATTCCTCCACAGTTAAAATGGAATTTCATCTCTTTCCAGCCTGTGTTTCATGCAGCTTTTCTGACAAAATCTGTAATGAGCAGTTTGTGTTCAGCTAGATTGGTTGTGTGCAGAATCAAGAAACTTCAGCTTTTCCCCAGTAAATCAGGAATGCTGTTGTTTTTCAGCTGCTGTGTGTGCGTGTTAAGTCTGGAAGGGAAATTTCTGCAGAGGCTGGAACAAGGTCTCCCTGACAAGTCAGATCAATTTTGGGGAAGTTTGAAAGCTGCAAACTATTTGTGAACACAAGGTTCTCCTAAAATACATTGGCATAGCTCAGTGGTACAATTCAAAATTAAGGAAAATGAGCTGTGAGATATGATTTCCCACTACTTCAGGCCACGCATATTTTTGTGTGAGTGAAACCAGCAACCTCCTCTTGCCTGCTGGAAGAAACAGCCCAGAAAAATCCTTCTCGGTGCTTAATTCACGGTAGAGACAGGGAGCAGGACTATTCTGCTGGCAGATCACGGTTTTATTTCGGTGTCAAAATGTACAGAAAAGCCTTCATATCTTACTTAGGCTTCATTCAGTCAAACTTTCAGGGAGAGCAGGCGGGGAGCGCTGGGGTGCGGGGCTGCCGTGCCGCGTTCCCCGCAGCGGCACTGCAGTGCCACCTAGTGCGAGCGCGGCCGCCGGGAGCGGGCGGAGCCGCAGCCCCGGCGCTGCTGCCCTCGGGCAGCCCCGGCTCCAGGGGACGCAGCCGTCAGCATCGCGCTAATTATACTTTTAGGGGGTTCCCTTTGGAGGGAAGAATGCTTCGACTGCATCTCCTGCGGGGCAGTGGCCTCACGGGCATCCGCGGTGCTAAGAAGTTGTCGCTGTGGTTGCACAGTTTCTGAGCGTGGCTACAGCTGTTTGCTCTGGAGGGCATGAAGGAGAGAGAGAATGACTCCAGCTGTTCAAAGCGTAGATTTCGGCATTTTAAGCACCCTCCCGAGAGAGCTGCTGGGGAACATTAGGCTTGATCTTGCAAGAGAGGTGCGGAAGTGCTGTGGTGGTGTTCTTCAGGATGACTGAGGGTTGAATAGATGCCACTGGGCAAATAATCTGGAGTTTATGGAGCTGAAAAAAAAACCAAACAAATGGGAATTCAGGTCAAACTTTAACTCCTGCATCTGTGATAGTAAATATTCTACCAGAGACCCTCAGTACAGGGAGGTGAAGGGGAAGCTGAAAGCAGCTGGAAACAAAAAAAAGAATAGCAGGAAGCTCTAGCAAAAGACTAGTCATGTAGGCTTACAGTTGTTGGGCTACTTTGCTCCTCCTGCTGGCTTCTTCAGTTTGCTTTCTGGGGCTGCTAATACATGGTGTACATGTAAAACAGTTCCAAGGTACTAAAAGAATGCATAGTGAGACACATTTGTGATATTGATTGGGGCAAAAAATAACTCCACACATAAATAGTGCATCAAAATTCATACCAGTTGTTTAGAACAGATATGCACACACTTATTACCAGTTTTAAATTCTTTATAATACCAAATGCAGCTATATCAAATCCAAGAGGGACTCCTCTGCAGAAAAAGGGAAATGTATTGCATCAGTATTTCATTACACAGTCCACTGATCACAAAACACATCCACTCTAGGTTTACCCCAGAGTCCCTACCCAACACACTGTTCACTGGGAACAGGTGCAAGCTCCAGAGTCTCAGAAAAGGGAGTTTAAACCACAGTCTTTCATTGTAGCATCTTGTTCCCTGTAGATAATTAGCACACTTCACAAAGCTCTGATTAAAGTTCTTTTTCNATGAAAATGCATTCATTGAGTTAATGATTTTGTGGACTGAGGTTCGACATGTCCTGTATTTTCTATCTTCCTTAATAACTACCTCAGGAAATAGCTGGTGTCTGACATGTTTGCATTTTAGAATATAAGAACCTCCAGCTTCCATATAACAAGCTGAGAGTAAATGGTCTAGGAGTAAACTGGCAGGGTATTCCCTCAGCCCCGGAGGTGCCATCTGGTGTATTTAAACTTCTTTATGTTCCCTTTATGATGTTAATATGGGGAAGAGAAGATGAGAGTGCAAGAGTCAAGCAAGTCAACTATTTTAAAAATGGCAATTTAATGCAGCAAGGCACTGGTTCCTGAAATGAGTATGGTTTTATGCTTCCCAATATGACAGATTTAGTCAGTTAAGAGATCATGATGTCTACAGTAATGGACAGCTGGAGTGACATAAAATCTGTTCTCTGCATCCTGCACAAAGTAGGTATGAAATATGATTAAACCAAAATAGTATCTTTTAAATACCCACTTTACACAGACATAAACCACTTCAAGAGGTGCAAAGCAATGAGAAATGAAGCTCCCAGTAATGGAGAGAGCAGTGGTATGTGGGAACACTACACTATTCAGCAACGAAATGGTTACACTACAATGCAAATTGTTCACTTTAACATTCAAGTTGCCTGCTCTTGCTTCTGGGTGCATAACAAACTCTAGTTGAAATACAGTTTGCTTTCCACACTCAAGCAGTGTTCAGCTAAAAGATCACTATTGTTCAGACTTTTTTGAGAAATTTTGAGTGCTTAATGCTGTTAAATCTCTGGTTTGATTGAAACTGTATGAATTCAGAGCAGAACAGATTATTTGTGTCAAATAAATTAATACATGAAAGCATCCTGTTTTCTTCTCACAAGTGGTGTCTACTACAGCTAGAATTTCAACAGTGTGTCTTTCATGATATCTTGTATTTTGAAGCAGAAATTCAAAGTGTGACTTTGAGAACATAAAGATGAGAAACTGGAATCAGAGAGTGGACCATAACAGTCTTTATAGAAAAGTGCCAGAAAGCCAAAGAAGTTTTAAGCAAGCAGGATTCTTCCAAGACACATATAGGAAAATATAGAAATTATTGTAAGACTGTCTTTTCTTCTCTTTAGTTAGTATTTTGTATTAAGGTAGCATTTACAACTAGTTTGCAAGCTCGCCAAATTGTGCTATGTGCCATCCTACATATACTGAAAGCAATAACACATAGTGAGTTTAAACACGTGGAGGTCAAAATAGAAATATAAAATAAAAATGGAAAGAGCAGAAAAACAGTATGCTTGCTACCACTGAATATAATAAACATTTTCATAGGTTGTCATCTGCCTACCTATCACATGGAGATATGACAAAGCACAAAAAAAGAGGATAGTTTTGTTATGAATCCATGTATTTAATTGAAGTTCTTGCTATAAATGAAAGAGACCAGAAAGACTACAAAAGAGCAAAAAGATGTGGGCTGATGGACAATGAGGAGCTGTATTTTGGGGAAAGCAGAGGCAGAGAGGCAGTAGATAAGATAATCATCCTGACAGTTGTGAGGAGGATGTGACAGATTTTGTCCTCAACAAGATGTTAACTTCACTGGGGTGGGGAGCAGAGTGTTTTGGGCTTGCAGTTAGTATAAGTAATAATTACAGTGGCTTTACTGAAGAAGACTGCAAGGTGTATTACCATCTGCCCTCTTTTCTTTTGGTGGCTACTGCTAGCTAGCAAGGTAGACTGCTTGATCACAGCGTAATAAGATCAGGATTAAGAAACAAAAGTAAAGATCCACTTAGAGACTGAACACTGTAAGAGCTGAAGAGGTCAGTGCAAGATTAAGTGCCATGGAGTACGTCCCTCTGTGGCATGAATACTGGCACAAGGCCATCTCTCCCAGATTTACATTTATTTATTTAACCTCAACAGCCTTAGATTTTCCTTAATCATACCTTGGTAACACAAGCACTTTTGATTTTGTAAGCAAAGCTTAAGACATCATCCCCATCCAGACACCTGTGAACTAGATGCTGTTTGTTGCTACATCACAGCTGGGTCACAAACATGAAGCTAGTTCTGCAACATTTCTCTAACTGGCAGCATGGCTTTGAAACAAGCATCCACTCTTCTCTTTGTATTCCTCAATTTCCCTTTGTCCTACTTGTGTGAACGTCACAGTGTAAGGCAGCTAACAGAAGGTACTCCTCTGCACCTTCTATGTTTGAAGCCCTGCTGCCCTGCATTCAAGAGGGGAGAAGGACCAGGAAAAGCTTCATGACAGTCATCTCTCTAAAACAGTGGTCAGGGATGCACCATTCTAATGATTTTACAACAGGTACACAGCCTGGTGCACTCTGTCTCCTTCCACTGGTCTGTCTATTTTAATTGTAGAGGATGGTGCTGGTAGTGCAGATGAGACAAACTGAGAGATATTTCTGTGCACTAAACATTGGAAAAGGGGTGTATCACTGATGGTGTGTAGGGTGAAGTGCTAGTTGACTGGACAAGCTTAAAAGAGACAAAAGGGACTGAGTGATCATGTTCGAATGTGATACACAAAGAATTGAGAAGCTGCAGGTCATGCTCAGGGATGAGAAAAACTGAGGCTGAAACAGGAACATATGTAGACTCGAATCATCCATATAGAGGGTCAGAAATTTATCCATTGGAAGAAAGTTAAAAAATGAGATTGCTAAATACAGAAAAGGCTAAAGCATTACCAAATTATTTGTTTTTGAGAGCCAGCATATGGCAAGTATCCATCAACAGAAAGCAAGAGCAAGAGTTATTCATGGCTGGAAATTAGGAGATGAATGGGATAGAAATACTAAAGATTAGCTTTAAGCTGTCATGGTGACAGTGAAGCAAATGAAAGAAAGGACTGAGGAGGAAGAAAATCCTAAAGAGATTTTTGAAGGTTTTGTGCAGTATAGTGGAGAGCTTTCCAAGCTGAAAGGTCTGGAAAGCTGGAGGCTGGTGAGAGAAAGACAGACTGCACAGAGAAAGATCTGTTTAGTACAATATCAAGTAGAACAGCTGTTCAGGTGCAGCTGACCCAGGTCTGTTGGGACAAGACATCATATTACAAAGACAACTGAAAATACATTTGAACACTAATAGGAGGCTGGAGCACTGTTGGCCAAAGATCTTCATTGGACCCAGGCACAAGCCAGCTATGCTGTACCACTGGATTTACCATCTATAAGGTGGTAGATGATTCCTACTGATACCAGAGCTAAAACACCTTCTGAGGCTTGGAAAGAAATGATTGAACACAACTCAGGCCAAGAGAGGGCTTCTGCAATTCTAGTTTGATATGATGTATTGTAATATTATGTTACATTGAACTATCAAGGTGGGGATAAAAGGATCCACAACCAACCAGAAGAACACCAACCCTAGATACTCAGAAACATGCATGAATCTCTTAAGGGCTTTGTAAATCCATGTTTGAAGGTTTGTGTGCCTTAGGTAGCTGGCTGCAAAACTGAATAAAAACCAAGGGTCCAAAATTCCTTCCCCAAATGGTTAGGAGAAGAAACAAATGGCAAATCCCCAAAACACAGACTAGATAAGAGTGGAAGAGAGCTCTAAGGATCATTTAGTCAAACCCTTTTACTTAAAGCATGGCTATCACTGACAGCCCGGAAACATGTCCAAACAGATTTTGAGTTATTTATACACATTAATAAGATGCCCCCTCAAGCCTTCTATTTATCAAAATCCTTTATGCAGAAAACCTTATACGATTGCCATAAGTCTGCATAAATTCTTAATAAAAAGGAGTCAGTAAGTGGGGAAAGGGAAGAATGTTGGATTAATAGAGGAAGACAGGAGATCTTTGCCAAGACAGCCCTTTCTACAGTAGCTTTGAGCAGGATAGGATGTAGGCATGTCCTTCTACAAAAGAGGAAACTATGCTTACTTCTCTGGCTGTGGGATCTACCTTTGCAAACCATGCTTCAATAATACCTCCCTCTCTTCCCACCAACAGCATGCTTACACTCCAGCCCAATGAACCCTGGGAGGTGGAGATTGGATTAACTAAAGCTGTGGGCAGAAAGAAGCAGGACTGCTGGGGCAGTGATGGATGAGCAGGTGTATTTGTGTCCAAGGCTGCCACCAGAACTTCGCATGTTAGGCCACTTCGCATGTTAGGTAGGAAAACTCTGTGGAAAGGCACATCCAAAAGAGTTGCATTAAAAACTCTTTACATGCAGATGACCGTCATAAATTACTTTAATAGCTAAGTTTAGCATTGGAAAAGGAAGGTTCAGAAAAACATTTACTGTCACAATGACTATAATACAATGTATGGAAATCTCTGCAATGTGACATTTCTTTACATTTTTTTCCATGAAATTTTTCCTGAATTGAAAAACAGATGATGTGTTCCTATGCCATTACAGCTTGTTTAAGAAGAGAAATCATAGATCATAGCTAGCTTACATTGCAGTAATAGAGAAAATTAATTTCCTTTTCTAAAGGTTTTTTAGATTTCCTAATCCACTGTCTGGGACACAGTTTGCAGATGATGCCTGTTTGCATTACCACATCATGGCCAGCCAGTGTCCTGGACTGAGCAGCATCCCTAGCCTGCTTCCAGAAGTCACTGCCATAACAAGACTTCAGAAGCAGAAAATATTATTAGTATAATTGCTGTAAATTAAAGACACAATGGAGTAAAAATATAGTATCTATAAATGTAATTTCACAACGATTATTAAAAGATAAAAATACTATGTCCAGTCCAATAAATATACTCATTCCAAGAAGTAAAATTTTCAAATAAAGAAGGACATTCATTTTCTCTCCTTTATGCCTGTGTCTTTATAGCAAGTAGGAACAGGAGTGAAAATTCACCTCTGCATTTAAGTATTCAAGTTTTTTGTCTCTGGTGAAAAAAAACATTTCAGATGGGTCAGTACAAGATTTTTCTATGCAGTCATCCAAATAAGTTGGTTATGTTGAGTAATGTTACAGTTGCAAAGGTTAAAGGTTGGTTAGGAAATACAGCTTTTTTGAGGTTTTCTACAGTTTTAAATTTTGGGATATAATTGAAGACAACTTTGTTAAAGGTATATTTCAATGTTAAAATTTCTAAGCAAGCTGACCATTAAGTCATCCCTCTATATATTTTTCCATTCTACTAACAAAATACTATTTTAAATATGTATTTTATGTGTTTCTATGCATGACAGAAAAATATGCATTCTTTACGGTTTGGTAAAAGTTTTATGAGGCTGGCATAAAATCCTGGTGTGGTGGGTGACCCTGGCCAGCAGCCAAGCACCCACACAACCATTTACTCACTCCTTCTCCCTCCTCCAGGAATACAGGGAAGAGAATAGGAGGGGTAAAATGAAGAAAACTCCTGACAACTTAATAAGTGAAGGGGAAATAACCCTATATTAGCGTTGCAAAGGCAATCACTCACCAGCTTTCAAAAGCAGATCAATACCCTCAGTCCCTGAGCAATGATCACCTTGGAAGCCAAAATCCCCAACTTCCTTCTTCCTTTCCCACACTTTTTGTTACTGAACATAACACCATAGGGTATGGACTATCCCTTTGGCTGGTTCAGGTCAGCTGTCCTGGTTGTGTCACCTTCCAACTTCTTGTTCATTCTCAACCTGCTCACTAGGGGAAGAGAGAAGGGGAGCAGAACAGGAAAAAGAGGAAGCCTTGGTGCTGTGCAGGTACTGTTCAGCAATAGCCAAAATATCAGTGTTATCAACAGTATTTTAACCACAAGTCCAAAAGACAGTGCTATATGGGCTGATGCAAAGAGACCACCTCCATCCCAACCAGATCCAGTACTCCCCCTTTCAATGATCTGAAAATGGAAAGGATTGTTACTGCCTCCTCTACAGTCACCAATGCCTCTCGGTGACGTTGACTCTGGAGTTACACTCTGGGATGGAAAAGTTCATTAGCCTTCACTTCTGATCTCATCCATAACCTCAGTTACTCAGAGGGAGGTAGGCAGGAACACAGAAGGTGCAAAGAAATTTTACATTAACTTTAAATGCTTTGTGCTGTATAAATTCTGCTTTACTGATCTGATAACTATGTCAGTTATCAGTGAATGATGGTTTTGTACTGTGCCACAGTCATACACACTGCTCACTGATAGTATCAGGCTAAAGAGATGAGCAATTTACTTCTTGATGCTTTCCCCAGTGCCAAAGTGAGGTATTAAGGAAGAGTGTGTTTCTTCCCCAAAAAATTAATTGGCTTGCAAATCATGAGGGGGGGTTTAATTACATTGATTTTGCTTATTGTGTTATAACTTCACTTTTAGAGTGAAGCTGACAACATCAAGTTTGTCCATGGTCATCTCGGGTTCAAACCTCAGCAATAAGTCAACCCCTATGAATGTAAGAGGCTTCCCTGTCCATTGCTTTGAGACTGCTCTGTTTTCCTTTGCTTAAGTGGGGATTTGCCTTGCTGCCTTAGTGCATCCCACAGTCTGCACAGAAATCTGTCCAAATAATGCTTTTTTCTGCTTCTCCCTTGGTCCTGGCTTCTGGGGCCCTCCACATCTGTTTGTGGCCTGGGTTTCCCTATTCTTTTGCCAGGTGTCACATTGTCCATTTGTCTATCTATATGTATTGAAGGACATGAAACAAAACCAGAGTGTGGTGGATGTTGGTATACAGTGCCCACACCCCCACCGCCTCCACAAGCAGCCAGTTCTTTCCCAGGCAATGCCTAGGCTACCTGGGGAATTAGCACAGTCCCAGGATCTGCTTCCAGAGGGCAGTTTGAATGAGAGCTGCTTGTCCGGGTTTGCAGGTTTGGGGAGGTGGAGGTGAAGTAAAAAGATTGTAACTATAGGGACACAAATGACATTGCCCTCAAGGCCAGACAACAGCTCCTGGCACACTTTATTCACCAGTCTAGACATACTTCTGCACCTCATCAAGGTTTTTTCTTCTACTTCTTATTGTCTTATATCCACCACCATTCTTGCTGTTAATTTTCTTGCTCCTTGACATCATCAGTCTCAGTTGTGTAATCCACATTCTCTAAGGCCCTTCTTTGTCTCCCTGAAAATGACAGGAATGCATGTTCATTTTACTAGAGCAGCACCATGCACCACCAGCAGTGCCCACATCTTACCTCCTCCTAGCCAGGACTATTCTGAAAATGGGAAATTTTGCAAGACTGAAACAGAAATATTGTCTAAGATTTGGCAGATTAAAATACATCTCATGATAAAACCAGAGGAGCTGGCCTTGCTGTCAACTGGGGGCATTTGCCAGTAAGTTCCTGTAGGTAAGGTGGCAGCTTGTCTCATGACTGTAATACCCAGAGAAGCACACCACAAGAGGAATGTCCAGGTTGTGACATCCCTTGAGACCCCTATTCTGTGAATTGTCACCTTGTACTGGTGACACCTGCATTAGATAACTTTCTGCTAAAGAAGAAATACAGAAAAATGGCAAAAGGCAGGTCCATATTGACACAAGTAGGTGCTGGGATGGAGCCCCAGGAAGTTGGCCCCAAGTTTCAGTGGTAAACTGGCACTGAAGGCACATTTAATCACTGGGATAGGATTAAAAAGGGAGAGGGGGACAAGGGTGCAGTGGTACCAGAGGCCAGGAGAGGGAGCCTGAGCCCAAGGAGAAGGACAGGAAGCTGGGAAAATTCCTCCTCACCTGTTTCCTTGGTGGTGGGATTGATGGGGCACATGGTGGGGGCAGCAGCAGAGTTGGAGTCGGGTCATTCCTGCAGGGAAATAGCGTGTCTATGTGTAACCTTCCACCCTTACCTACCAGCCATGTGGGCAGGCTGCAGCCTCTCGCCTAAAACCAGGAACCTTTAATTTTCAGTGGTCTCATCAGCCATACAATAGTAAGTGGGGTTTATATTTGGGTTATTAACTGCTGTGACCCTTTTACTCTATGAATATTAGGTGTGCTGTGTTGAAGTGCATGCAGAACAGTATATCTGTATCTACTGAAAATTTTCAATCTAAATATTTTATATATATCTATATATACACACATATGATTAATTGTAACAATGACTGCATAAATCTATTTTTATCCAATACTGTGATTCACCAGGCATGCACCCTGTTTCCTGCTGATACACACAGCTGTAATCAAAATGACAGCCACTCATTGCCCACTTTTTAAAGGCAAAATGGTGAAGGCTGTGGATGTATGTAATTTCTAAACTCCAAATCTTTCAGTGTACTCTAGCTGTGAAATAATGTTTAAACAGTACATGAATTGAAAGTAGCAGGCATAGTGTGGTAACTTTTGAAAAATCAGACCAAGACCAAGGAACAGACATTTGTTCTGATTTGTCTTAAGCCAAAGTGTTCTCAATGGGTACACTTTTAAATGTTTAAAGTAAGTTCAGGCCAAGCACTGCTTTTGAAAAGTCTAATTTGGTTTTCAAAACAGGTATTATCCTTCTGCCAAATTTATTTCAAGACTGGAAATGTTCATACACTGATCTCTGAAACCACTTTACCTTCTTTAGTCATCCTACCATTCCCCTATTTGAACACTCAGTGATAGTATCTTTTTCCTGGTATCAACATGTGGTCCCTTTAAAACTATGAACAGATTAAAAATCAGTTTTACTGGTGCCTGGGCGAGGGTAGAAGAGGGTTAACCAAGGTAAAAACAGCCCTAGGACCAGCCTGAGAGTATGAGTGGGTTTTAATCCTCTTGTCTTGCCACAGACCACTCACAAGAGTGCTATCATTTAATTTCTACATGCTTTTCCTAAGAACTGTTGTAACACCATCACCAATAATGAGTTTGACCTCACATCAGTAGCCTGTGTGATGGTGATGTGGGTTTGTTGTCAGCAGCACTAACTTGTCTTCCAGCAGTGGTAGGAGTGAGGTCAGCACAGGGTACCTGCCAGAGCCCCTCTGCCTCTTGGCAGGCCCCTACTGCTAAGCAGACTGGAAGGAGCAGTTCTAAACCTGGCTGGAATGTTTTAATGGCATGGTTAAAAAAATAAAAGCATTCTGCTTCGTTTTGGGGACTAGGAATCATGATACTTAATACTGCATTTCTCATTTATTCTTACTGAATTGCCCCAGTCAAAATCAGATTTTTTCTCAGCAGACTGGGAAATCAAGGAAACAAGATATGGAGTATAGGAATGATTTACCTTTCAGACATACCCTTTTAAACACAGAGAATCATTCCCAGTTGAAGACTGAGTGCACAGAAATGGGTTGATTTGCTCCTGGACTTTGCAGAAGCCAGGTGAGGTCAGTGTGGGGCACAGAAGCGTTTTGTACCTGATCACTTATGATAGCTTCATTTATTTCTTCTTGGTGTACCTTAAGCTGATGAGCAATGTATTGCAACAAGTTGGATGTCAGCCTTGGAGCAATGCCTCACTACTGAATTTCCCAGGGTTTCTGTGACTTTGATTTTGGGTTTTTTTTCTTGAGAAATGACAATTTTCCCCATTGCACACCTTCCCATCACACACTAGGCACAAGGATCAGCTGGATGAAATTCCTGTCCTTTGGTAGCATGTGACCCTCCTTTACAGACATGTTGGGTCACCTTTGAAAAGTAATGACAGTAAGTTTCTAGGAGACTAATGTACTCAGGATATTTCTTTAATGTCATTTTTATTTAAGCTATTTCCTGTCTACCATGTCCTGTAGAGCAAACATCAGAAAACCCCAAACTTTTAATTTGGCCAGAAGGGGCATTCTCAGTTGAAAACATGTATTTAAGTACTTTGGAATTATGACGAATTGTGAAGCTGAGAGCAGACAAGTGTGTATATAATGTTTCTATTATATTGTCCTCTTTAGATTAAAGCTTTATGAGAATCAATATCCTCACCCTCATAAGCAGAAAGACAGTACCTCACCCAGAAGAGTGAAAGTAGTCAATACCTCCAAAAGGGAAAACTTAAGAGATGGAGTATGTATGTAAGAAATACTAAGTCTAAAGAAAGGGTCCACCCACTGTTTGAACATGGATAAAGATGTGATTTTTCACCCCTGCTACTTTATTGAAAGGACATAAGAGACTTTCATAGCAAGGCAGGCTAAACTAGCTTTACTCTTCAAAAATGACAGAGAGAAAATGAGCAAAGTATATCTGCAGCAAAAAGGAAGAGATGATTACATAAGTTATCTTTCTCCATTAAATGAAACTTCCACCTTTTTTTCTTGATTGACAAATTTCTGCAATTTTTCAGATTTTAAGCTGATATTTATTAATATCATAATGTAATAGCCTCTGGTTGTCTCAATATGTCTCTTTTAAAAATTTCCACCAAGTAGATTTGAATCTTAATACAAATGCTTCCAGCTGAATACAAAGTATCTCTACAGGATGTTACATTTTGCTTGATAACACGTTCTCTAAATTCATTTTCTTAAGCTTGGACAAAATGTAGAAAAATAAATCTCAGATTTCTTTCTTTAATGTTCCAACTGCTCTGTTAAATTGAACAAAAAAATCAAGTTATTAATGTTTTAAACTCCAAATGAGTTATTGCATTTTAAAAGAAATTATGACAATTCAAATTAACTACATAAAAGATAGTAATAGCTGTTTCTGGGGTGGTGCACATGGTAAAAGTTGCTGTATCTATTGCAGAATGAAGTTCAAAAGTGTTTTGCAAGAGCCTGGCCAACAAAAAGAAAAAAAAAAGGTATCTTAAACCTTGTCCATGATGCACTTTCCATGCTATCATGCAGTACAGTATTTTAAGAGTATTTTTTTATGGATTTGCTTTAGGAGAAGCAGTGAACCATATGTTATACTAAGCATAAGTTTGCCTCCAGAAAGTATACAATGGAGATCAGGCTGAACTTTGTATGCCCCGGTGTGACTCTTAATATGAATCCTTCCTTTTCAGACTTTAATTTTTCTATTACACCTTGGAAATTATGGTTATAACTTTAAAGCAATTTTTCTTTTTTATTCCATGATAATCCCTTGAATTATAGATTGAAAAAGTTAGTTTAGTTAGTTATGTTAGATATTTCTTTAGTTAATACACATAATCAGATAACATGTCCTAGTACTCCTCTATGATCTCTCCCTATCCCCTCATCCCTCCTCTTGCTATGCTTTCTCTTTTATTTACTTTTTCTGCTTTCCTACTTGTCTTCCTTGTCATCTTTTACTTCTGGTTTCTCTGTCTCTCCTCTTCCTTTACTCCTTCCTCTTTTCCTGTTCATATTTTTTCTGTGTCCATATTCCTTTCTGTTGGCCTTTTGCATTGCCTATGGTCTTCCCTTTATTCCACTGCTTTCTCTCTTGCTCTCCCGTTCCCAAATTCTCTTTTTCTGCTCATACAAGGCTAATTTATGAGATTATATCAGATAGATATCAGCATCTTTCGCAGTGACTCCATTCCAATTGCAAACACTGCCTACTATCGTAAAGCCAGTACTCATGTTTGTTACAGATAGCACTAACACTGTTAAGTTAAGGAGTAACACTGGTGCTGAGGTAGGTTGTAATCGGTGGTTCATAGGCAGGTGAAAAAACAGCTTCTCTGACCCAGTAACCCTCTTGTTTAGCAGTAAAAGATGATGAAAGATAAGCTTAGAGAGGCACAGGACATAGTGCCCTTAATACATGGGTTTTCTTTGTGATTCCATCACAGATTTAACATGTGATCCTGGGCAAGCCATTCAATCTCAGTACATCTGTTTCTTCATCTGAAAAGGTGAGGATCATGCATACCTGCCTTACAATATAATGTGAAAGAAAAATCACTAAGTCATGTCTCAAGCTTAAATCCTGCATTTTGTCTCTTGAAGTACAATGCACACAAGAACAACAGGCCAATTATTTCCTAATATATCCAAAACAGTCTTATGCATGCATAGTACTGTAGTCACTCAGTATCAATGTGTCTATTGAGATCAGCTTCATTGACTGGCTGATTTCATGTAATCAGTGCTGCATAATCTGAACCTCTCCACACCCTTATAACCAGTTCGGGCCCTCTAAAAGCTTCTTAAGACATTTAACTCTTTACACTGTTGAGACAACGAAGAAACATATACAACACATTAACAAACATTCTGTATGGAGGAATTTTTGATGGTATAAACCTCTCAAGTAGTGATATCTTTGCATACTCACAGATATAAACACACTAAAATATGAACTATATATAGAGAGACAAATAGCGATAAGAATAAACACCATCTCTGGTAGTAAAGATCTTTGTCTTGCTTATTCAGTAGTTGTTACAGCATGATACCACAGTGTTCCTTTTTCATGTCTTTTTAGGGGGTTAAAACACTGTTTCCCTTACTGACATAATATGCCCCAACTGCTTGATGCTGCAGATAAATAGCAAACTTTCATATATATCTGGTCCATAGCAGAGCCAGTTCAGACATTCCCTGATTTTGATGTGAATCACAGTCGCTGAAGTTGGAAGCAACTGCTGCACAAGGTCCTGAGCAGCAGTATGGTCACACCAGGCTGCTCAGGACCTTATTCAGTCAAATTTCAAAGATGGTGACTGTAAAACCACTGTGGGCCCTGTGCCACTGCCTTACTGTCCTCATGGACAGGTTTTTTTATTCTGTTCAGTTTGAACCTCCCTTGTTTCAACTTAAGCCTATTGCCTTCGTCTTCCCGACTTGTACATCTGTGAAGAGCCTGGCTCCATCTTACTGATGATTTCATAAGTTTTCCAGGCTGAACAAGGCAAGATCCTGCTGCATCTTCTCACAGGGCAAGAGCTCCAGCGCCTGACCATCTCATTGACCTTCTGCCAGACTCACTCCAGTTGATTGGTGCATTTCTTATATTGGGGGCCCAAAACTGGATAGTGTGTACATATGCCCTAATGAGTGCATAGGTGGGATCATCAGTTCCTTCAATCTACAGGCTGTGCCCCTATGGATGCTACTCAGGATGCCATTCAATCAGAGAATGTGATGGTTATGTGCCACTTAGACTGCCATGGTGCTCAGGACCTGTTCATTGGAGCTACTCTCCCACCAGTCTGTCCCCAGTCTGCTTTGCTCCCTACCATTTTTCCTTTGCAGAGGCAGGACTATACTGTCCTTCCTGAATTTCCTAAGTTTATTTTTGGCCTGTTCCTCCAGCCTTGTCCAGGAGACAACTTTGCCTTTAAACATATTGGCTGTTTCCCTCAGTTTGGTGTCATCTGCCCACCTGATGAGAACACAGTGTTGCATTCTCCAGGTTATTGATTAAAATGTAAAGTTCCCAGGACAGACCCCTGTGGTGCTCTGCTTCTCACAAGCCTCCAGGTAGAGTATAACCCATTAACCACCACCCTTTGGGCCCAACCATCCAACCCTCACTGTTTGTGCAGAACTGATCCTGCTGAACAATAACAAAGACAGAAACAGTTTTGGCTGAATGACATCTGTGATCCAGTTTGCTGCAGAGACATGATCTCACATGGGCCATGACAACACTGGGAGAAGTGTGGAGGTGGGAACTAATTCAGGGCAGGAAGGGTGGTAACTGCTTAAACCAGTTTCAGTGGCATCACTAAATGCATAAACTAGTGGCCTACACTAAGTGTTTAAACTTGAAATCCTTTATATCACATACAAATGCATATGAAGCTTGCTTGTCTGGAACCTTGTAAAAGTTTTCTGAAGCTTCCTAGAAAAGTTATTTTTTTATTCAGGGGAATATTGACATATTTGCAGCAATTAATTTGTCCCTTGCCAGTTTAGTACATGCAGTTACAGTAAAGGAGGGTTTGTATTTTCTCGTGGTCCATGTTGTACTCTGCCTTCATTCATTAGGTTATTGTCTCTTCTCAAGTGACAGTGGTTTGTAAACAGACAAAGTTTGGAGGAAAAGAGTATAAGGGTTTTTAAACACTTGTCCAGAGTAATAAATGAATTCCAGAGCACAACTGGGAAATCTGTGCAAATTTCCCATATCCTGGTTACAGTGCATTAATGATTACACTTTTTTTTTTAAGTGCCCAAAGATATGGACACTTAAACTCCCACCACTATTTGTTTTATAAATCAAGTTTAAAAAGTTCTAAAAGTTAAGAAATTAGAATTTTAAAAGAGTAAAAGATCTGCTGTGCTTACTTTATGCTTCTAATGTGTACTTACAGGTTACCTTATGTTTATAAGAAACAAAGATTTGGGAGTGCATTTCAGCTTTATTTCAAATAATTTAAATTTTTTTTTTTTTTTTTTTTACATATTATTTACTTCAAGTCTCTTTCTTTTGAATCTGTCAGTTGAAGACTGCTGGTGTATGGGTTGACAAAGCCAATGAGGATGTCAAAGTTCCAAGAATAGCATGCAATCCACTTTCCTCTTGTCTAAATAAATTTCAAATAACAATGTATCCATGGTGTTCAGAGGATATAAGTGAAACTTTTACAATAAAGAGTACTGTTTCCCCCTACAAATGTATCCTAAAGTAAATTATTTCCCTTAAGAAGTAGCAGGTTTTACAGTGCTAATTCCAAGTGGAAGGCCTAAAATTCCAAGGCTAAACATTCCAAGTATAAATGAGTGGTTACAAAAGAATAGTGGACAGAAGGGAGTGCTGTACTTTCTCTTTAAGATTTAGTAGAGAAATCCCAGTGCCTCATATGCAACATAAACCCAAAAATTAATATGACATATTTAAATGGTACCTTTGAGTTCACTCTGATAGTCTATGTGAACTCTGTGTGAGGAAATCAAGAGAGTGTGCTCAGATCATAAACTCAATACCAACCCACTTAAATCCCTGATAACAATTCTACTTGAGTAAGTCCCATTGAAAGTCTTCTTGTTACGTGATATCACTCCATTGCATTACCCAAACCCTTTATGGCACACGTGCTTCTAACTCGTGTTAACAAACCAGTCAGGTCACTAGTTTCAACAGCTTCAACATCATCTCCAGTCTGCACTCCTTCAGGTCTGAACCTGTTATTTCTTTCAGCAATGACTGGGTGCCTCCCAGAGTGGGGGTGGTTGTAATCATGTATCCCCACCTCTATCGTTCCACTTGCAATTTCTGCTTCTTGTACATTTATATAAGAACAGAAGGGTGAAAGTGCTGGAGAAGTGAGAGATGATACTTTCCAGTTCAGAGTCATAATGACACACTTGCTAACAAATGCACGTTTGGCACCTACATGGTTTTTTTGCATGCTCCTTCTCAATGCTGTTTTCTATTCCTGATCCCTGTTTCATAATTCACCAGATTCTGTTGTTAGATAATGTTTCCCATATGTTGTTTTATCAAGAATATTAATTCATTTTTCTAGATTACATGAAAGGCATTTAGTGACAAACATCTTTTTCAGTCTCTGTAGATCAGACCCTCTTTTTTCTGCATGTTTCCATACATAAGTCATTACTGAACAGAAGTGTAAAAAACCAGTAATTATTATTCAGTGGTCTATATAGAAAAGCAGTGCAGTTTTTTTCATAGAAACATGAGGTACTGCACTTGATTAAAATGAAAGTTCTTCTAATCCAATGATTTATTTCTGATGGTGGCCAGTAGGAGACATACTTAGGGAAAACATGTAGGAAATATTGCTCCCTCCTCTTGGCAGGCTCTTCTCTGTGTTGCACACAGGGGTATGAGAACCCATGATCATAGATTGAAACAGGAGATGTTCTTACTCTATATGAGGAAACAAAAATCATTAAGAGAACAAATCATGGAACAGATTGTCCAGACCTGAATAGCCTGGCTTGTATTCAGTGTTGATGCTGTTCTGAGCATGAGTTGGACTAGGTGACATGGGTCTCTCATTGATTCTAGAAATGCTGCAGGAGCACTTGTCCCTTTTGCAATCAGAGAGCTGTCACATCTGTGAGTAGTTCTCGCCCTGATTGAGTGTGTCTAAATCTGTTCTTCATGAAACAAACAGCTGCAGTTTTGTTCTGAAGGTAATAGTATTTAGATTATAATTTCATAGAATTTTATTCTGTCTGAGGCCATGCTTACTTTTATTCAAACATTGGCTCAAATGCCACCTTTAGGTGCATGGACTGGCAGCTGTAGCTATCAAACAGAAATTAATGACAGCTGCAGTACACTTTCTGCTGTGGAAATAAGTGTTCTTGATTAAAAAGTTTTAATTGTGCCCCCATGGGGCAATTATTTTTAGTAGTTTTATGAGGTGCATCTGCTATAGGTGTCTGCCCTGCTTTCTATAATAATGAGGCAGCATCTTTCTGATGCATATATCCTTGATAATAGTAAGATCCAGTAATTGCATCCTGTTTATCTCTTTATCTATGTGTCCATGGACTTTAATAACAATAAGAAGTACTTAACTATTATTAAGTTCATTGCACATTCAAAGCAACGTACAAACAATTTGAGATTTTTTTGTTCTTGTGATGCTTCAAATTTCTAGAGCAAGCAGGGTGGTCTCTTGTCAGTTATAGCTAGGACAAAAATTCCTACTCAGTCTGAACAATCATAAGCCTCATCCACTAGCTCTGGCAAAGCTAAAACAGAGCAAAATTGGTTACCATGTAAGCATAGGATGTTGTGAATCTTCTTTCCAGTGGAGAACACTTAAAAACATTTTTGCATTGTGAAGTGACTAATTTAAGAAAAGGATTCTGTTAAAATATTTCTTTCAGACTGTCAGTGAAGATGTGAATTTTTGCTTATTGTTTTTGAAAATTATCTATGAAGCTAAAGGTATACAATGTTTGTCAGATCTCAAGGGATACAAGCCCACTGACAGTCTAGGTACACTTACAGGTTTTTTGGTAGAATTTGACTTGAGATAACTAAACTAAAAGATTTGCTGTCGTGTTTGATGAACAAAATGCAAAAATCATTTGTCCTTTACAATGTCGTAGGAGTCAAAGAAGAAATTTCACAGACTGTCCAACATGGCTTTGATGAGAAAGTAATTAAAGTCACTGACTGAGCTGTCCACATGTTTGAGTCAGATAACAATGTAATTGACTGTAATGGTCCCTGTGCTGAAGGGCAGTAACCAGAAGATAGATGTGGCTGAAACCAAATTTGCTAAGGGAAATTTTATTGGCATTTCTAGCTCGTAGTAATAAGTCAAAAAATTAATTTTACTATACACAAGAGTTAAGTAGGCTATGCTATGCTGATTTCTGAAGAGAAATTACAACATAATTCAGTATCTAGATGTTCAGGGGTTTTTCCTGATAATAACCTGCTACTCATAGTTTAAAGCTACACTATTATCACCTCCCTCATTTTGCAGTGGTTATCACATGTGCACCATATATACACCTCAACAGATCTACCAAGAGCAACTGACTTTGCAAGTCCTGCTGATGGGGCCAGCATACATCACAACTTCATCACAGCATACAGTAGTATTAGGATCTCACCTCCTCCCCCTCAAAAATGGTTAGAAACTAATTTTAACTATAGATAATTTTGTAATTTGCAGGCAAAGAAGTCAGTTTGACATACTCCTCTTAGCCTGATTGAATTAATTTTAAATGCTTTGGCAGCTTTTCACTATACCACTGTTAAAAGAATTGCAGATAATGACAGAACTTACAGCTGATCTCAATCCTTCCTCTGAAGGCAAAAAAATAGTAACCCACACAATAATCACAGCCAGCTTAATTCTTTGTGCAGCTTGAATTGCTTCTTTCCTTCCTCTATTTTTTTTTTTGTCAATTTAGGCTCAGATGGTTATTTTGAAACACAAAGTACAAAACATACATATTCTGTACTAGGTTTTCTGTTTATGCTTGGAAACAACTCACATTTTCTAATTCCTATTTTAATTTTACAAAGTTTAATGCTTTAGAATTACATTTTTAAGTTCCTTTGTTGTACATCAAAGATGATCTATCTCCTTCTCCAAAAAATTTATTTTAGAGTCAGGGTGACACAGTTTGAGTCTGACAATAAACCATCAGTCCCGGTTTAGGAAAACGTTTGCAGTTTCATGCTGCTGTCATTCATGACCAACCAGTTTAAGCTGTTCAAAGCAGAACAAAATACCTAAGGACCACACCAGCCTTTACCCAAATGGTCCTCAAGCCTCTAACAAACCTGCAAAGGGGGCTGCTGTTTCAGCTTGTGCATCATCTATTTCCATCTCAAACACCTCTAAAAATGGCTAGCAGTGCAGAGGAAGATAAGTTACTGCTTCCTGTTCTTCCCTTGTGTCAGCTGGGCCCTGGAACAGTTCATGTTGGAGTACTATGGTCACAGTTCTGTCAGTCAGCAGTGTGTCAGTCCTGGGGAAGTTTTTGATCCTTATGTAGTCAAAAGAGCACCAAGACACCTTTTTGTGAAACAGGATTTAGCCCTAAATTTCAGGTGCACAGTTCTCATTGTTGCTGAAGTAAGATGGTAATGGCACTTTTGAGAATATCCTGAATTTACATTACTGGTACCAAAAGCAGCACACCTTTAATTTGTACATTAAGTAGGCTGGATTTGAGAGAAACAAACCCTGTCCTGTGTTCTTTCAATACTGCTCTTACAGTAACTTTTCAGCAAAGAACCATGTTAAGACATCATTTTTAAAGAAATTCACTGTCAGCATGTAAACAGCATGTTATCTAATTTGCATGTAAACTAATCTTTTGCACACTTAAGCAGTAGAAAGGTACACACAAATTTTTATGTATCTTAAATGATCCTGACAACTGCTGGGTTCATAAACTTGTTATTCAAATTCAGCCTGTTTAACCACAAGATAAGTTTCAAAGCAACCTGTCCCCTTCTGAAGCTGATCACTCACACTTGTGCTGTGGCAGCTGCTTATGGCATTAGCCTCAAAAGGGGATAACTTAAGTGTTCAAGTTTTTTAAGCTCCTGTTTCTTATTGGGGTAGCCCTTATCCTGAGCAAGGGGGCAGCATGAATGATGGCCAGAAGAGCTCAGGCACAGCAGGCATCAGAAGCCTTGATCAGAAGGCTTACAAGACTTTATTCAAGATAGATTCACAGACAGATCCTCATAGCTCATAGATCATAGTAGTAGTAGTAGTTGTAGTAGTAGAAGATCTATTCTCAGTAACATCCACACCTTTTATATCCTCTCACATCCAACATGTCGTGACATTATTGGCTAGCCCATTCAACTCACATTCACCAAAGCATCTCATTGGTTATAAGACACTACACACACTCCAGGTAGCACTCTTTTCTTTAAGGGAGAACTCTTAGCTGCTTTCCTTAAGGGATTCATTTAGAGTCACCCCTACAGTTTCTTTCAAAGGCTTCCTTCCCAATATAGATGTTTCTGAAGATGAGGTGAAGGTTAAGGCATATGGGGGAGATAGGAGTGATAGAAGATAATGACTTTTTAAGCCAGTGTTGCTACTGAAGAAGAAGGATGTGGGACAAGACCTTCAGCCATTAAAAACATAAGTTTGGAAAATCTAAACAAATTAAAGAATAAAAATTTCACCCCAGTACTCCATGTGTTATTGGTCAATTCTTTGTAGATTACTGTATTGATCTTTCAAACCTATATTTCTTTTTTAGACTTTAGCAAAATCCTTAAGACAGTACTTGCCCTTACATTTGAATGCTTTTATCACAAGTTATTGTAAATAAAGGTCACCTCACTTCAAGCTCTGGGTGCATTTGATTGTTTGAAGTTATGCATTCATCCAGGCATTCAGCTGAATCTGGGCCCTCCTAATTGTTATAAAGTAGCTGCTAAGGACTATGTAGCTGATAAATGTCATTAAACACATGTTAGGGAATGAAAGATCTTATTTTTCCTTGTTCAAATGACATTTTGCAAGAAAGCTCTTCAGAAGTTTCAGCCCTGCCAAGGCGGACCATGTACATCTTTTAGATAACAGTGGTCTCTGATCACTGAAATACCTGAAGCCACAGAAGGGGCTTCATACAGAGATCCAGACAGTGCAACACATTAATTTTTTTCAAAGTATTTTTTTATTTAGTATTTGTTCAAAGTAGGAAAGTGAAAGTAGTTGTTACATAAAATTCACTTTTTAGGGTCAGTATCTCAACACACTTATTCCAGTTTAAAGTCACATTCCTGATGAAATGCTCAGTCCTCATGCTCTCTTCTTAGCATTTTCTCTACCCTTCTGTTTTCTAGTGTTGAGGCCATGCAGATCCTGCAGAAACTAACGCCATGCAAGAACTAACTGTTTGTTTTCAACCAGCCCATCTTGCAAATCACCACCTGTGAAGCTGCACAAGGGCTGCTGCTGGTGCAAGGGAGGGTGGGAGTAATCACAGTGGAGTAGGCACCTGGGAGCCCTGTGGAGAAGAGGACAGGAGGGCTGGAAGACCTCACCCCTATTTTCCAGGAGGAGCAACTCCCACCCTACCCAAAAAACTTTCTTTAAGTGGAAAGTTGTTAGTTAAATTGGAGGTTTGCTTAGAGAAGGTCAGCTGTAAAAGTATTGTGAGAATATCTGAATGTTCCTGGATAAATGAAACCAATACTGTAGAATTAGTTTGGCCAACTTTACTGTCATTAGGAAAAACAAAAAGAAGGAATTCAATTTTCAACCACAGCTCTTTACAAGGTCAGGACAGGAATTTGTTTTGTGCTTCTGATATCTAGAGTAGGTAAAGAAGATACTGAGATAATTGCATGTATTACATTTTTTCCTCTAGTCTTTTCACAAACACACAAAAATGGCTTTCAATGCAAAACTCATACAGAATTTACAGTGAGCTATTTATTAACATAAAAGCTTTAACAAGCTTTAACAGGTAAAATCAATTGGCAATTTTGCTAAAAGTATATATTTTATGCTCTTTGAAGACTAGTTTTAGGTCTAGTCTGAACAGAAGTCTGCCTTTATTTTAGTCTTAATGGGTAATGGTTTATTTTCACTGAGCTTAGCTGTTTAAAATCTGAATCCAAACATTTTACTGTATTCCTTTTTTACTTTACTCCCATTTCAAATGACCTGCATCAGCTAGGGAATAGAATAATGCAAGGAGTTAAGCATAATTGCTCCAAAACAACCAATTTTCAGTGTAGTCACAGCCTCTGAGTCACTGCAAGAACTCATACTTGTTTCCTAACACCATCCCTACCTTGTTTGAGCCTGAGATAAAATTAAGACAGTAAATTTCCTTTTCCAAACAGTGCACTCATCTCAGTATTGACCAATAAACCGAATGTACTTCACAGAAGCTCAGCAAGGATTACTTATTTTGTACAGGACTTTGAAGATTAAAATGATTTGCTAAATTGTAAGGCACAGTGTAGGCATCTTGCTCCATATGATCCATCCACCAAAGCGAAAAGCAAAAAACCTTGAAACCAACCATGTTCCCTTTTGTGCATGGTCCTTATAAGCTTCTACATCCAGGCAAGTCTCCCGAATCATTGTGTTTGGAGTTGTCAGAATCTACAACAGTATCTTCACCTGCTTCATTTTAGAAATTATCTTTCTATATTTGCTTTTTATCCACAGTAACTATGCATAGCTTTTTCTTCTTACCTCATTTTACATTAAGAGAAGATGATTTCAGCTAAATAAAATGAAGATCTCATTTTCATCAAGCACAAAGTCTAAAATCCAAGGTCGCTAATTTCTGAGTCAGCAATATCTACTGCACATAGAATATCTCTAAAGTCAGTTTCCTCATGGCTATTTAATGTATTTCTAAATTTGGAGAATTACAGAACTGATGGTTATCTGAGCTATAATATGGCTTTTTTCCCTTAGATAGCTCTCTCACTCCACTTTAGTTTTACTGACAATTAAAACCCATGTACACTAGGTTTAAAATTCAGATCTGAAGTGTCTCTCTATCAATTCTAATTTTTCATCCTATGTTAAATGTGAGCATGCTACTTCTTTTGAAGATCTTATCTTTGAAAGGCTTTTGTAACCTTGGATATTTGGGAGTTTTAATAAGCTCCTGTTTCATTCTTCAACATGTTATTTTTAAAAGTGGTACAAGACAGGACAGGAAAGGAAAGACAAGACCTTTTGACATAAGAAGGCCAACAGTAACCTTTCTAATGCTGTAGCTTGGTAAAAGTAATCATAACATAAGAATTTCTCAAACTCTGGAGAGTATCAAGAAATCAATATTGGAAATGTTTTACGTGTGCAGATGACTGCTACCTTAAAACAAGTGCAAATGGCATGTCCTTAGATGACTAACTTGGCAGAAATGAATTCCTCACATAAGTTTTTACCAGAAAGTCTTAAAATCTGTAATGACTCTTGTATGACCACAAACTATTGAGTCTGTCTATGAAGAGCCTGGTTGATCACAGTATTATCAGCCCTATGAAAGACACTCTTAGAAATGAGTCTGACATTCCTTTTAAAAATGCACTAGAGAGATTTTGTTTTGTTTAGAAATTCCGAGCATTCCAGCTGGTATATAAGTCCTCTTAACAGCTGCAATGACAGTGATGAGGCAATTCATGACATGTTTATCTGATCAACTTTCAACAGGTGCATTTGAACTGTTTCACATCCATACAGCACCTAAGTAGTGCATTGTATAACTGTGTTAACATCAACAGCAGGTGAGAAAATCAAGGCAGCTTCTCTTGTTACCTTTCCAGAGCCAAGAAGAGGGTTTCCTGTGCAAGGGCACTGCTAACCCACAGCAGGCAAAGTATAGAGGAATGAGAGGAAGGAAAACTAGTTAGTGCTCAAAACTAAGCAAGGTAAAATGACTGATCACTGTGGCCTTACTGACTGAGCTCAAGTGAAATACCCATTTGTAATAATTTAACACCTGACATGACCTAAACATAGAATCTTGCTATTAAAGGGGCTTTCTGGTTATGGATGAAGGCCCAAAGCTTGCACCAGCCACTCAGTGTGTTGCCCCAGTATTACAGTGGTCTGCAGAAAACTGGGCCAGGGTGCGAACACAACATAAGATAGCATTGTGCTGTCTTCTGTTTCTGCCAAATGAAAAATGGCTAATTCTCACAGTATCTAATCAAGTATTCATCATGCTTATGCACTAAAATCTTGTTATGTGTCCACCATATTGCAAATTGCTTCCATAAATAAATTGTATTTCTAACTAGGCTTTCTAGAGGAGCCTGAAGTCATTTGTTTGAAGTTATACTCAATAATATTCTAACCATGTAATGTTACCAGAACCATTTAATATCTTGGGAGAAATATCATGCTTACATTTCAAATATTTTTTTACTTAACCTTCATAAATTAAGAAAAGTCCTTTTTGAAGTCTCTATGTAGATTCATATTTCAGGTTAGTTGAAATACTTGGGTAAAAGATCAAACCTTTAGCACTGAAGCATTCAACTAGAGTATCTAAATTTTCACAGCACCTTTAAATTGTTTCTAGATCTGACCTAGTTTGGCCCCACATAGCTTATAAAATCCTCAAGGGCAAGTAGGAGAAAGATCTAATCTCTAGTAGACTGTGAAGAAATCACTGTCAATAAAATTTACTTACAGTTATCATGTTAGCTCACTGGCAAATATAAGTAACATTATTACTATTTTTATTTCTTGTTTAATTGTAATATGTAAGTGTTCTTACATAAGGGCCAAAGATCCTGAAAGACTTTGCACTAAAAATATCAGTCTAACTGGTATTATTAACTTCTTTTGGCTTAGACTTGGATCAATAATATATTGTGCATCCCATAAGGGAGTATATAGTAGGACATCTTATGCCTGTGCCTAGTTGTAATGTGTTTTTTATTGGTTTTTGTTTGTTTGTTTGTTTTATCTATAGAGGTTCCCAGTTTAGTTTGTCAAGTTTTTAGCCAGCATGGATATCCTTTTGGCAGTATCGAGACTTCAACTGCATAGGACTTCAGCAATAGATAACGCATAAAATTTCGTCATTGTAAAACGCACAGGTTACACTTTCTTGAGAAACTGTACTCAGCACAAGAATGTAAACAGGACCCATCCACAAACCTAGCAAAAAAAACCCTTAGGTGAATTGTTTCTAGTTCTGCTAACCAAAAAGCAAAATGAGTTTTCAGACTCTAGGGTCTCCCTCTAATATACCTTACCACAGATGTGCCTGTCAACTAATAAAGGGTAGCTGTTAGTTTAAGAGTACTTTTTCCACACCCTGATGGCTCTCTGATAGCCAGGATCTAAAACAAATAGAGCTTTGTGCCTTGGGCTGTGCCTGTGTAAACCCTACTGTTTAATTAAGCAACTGTATCAGAGATCATCCACATCACATAAACTCTGTATTACTTCTTTTAAATATTTAGCTGGTACCCAAAGAACACTTGGGAGTTTGCGAATAAAGGAAACATCAGAATTAGAAATTCAACAACCATTTATGAGGAAAAAAACCTTATTGCATGCTTAATTACCCCTTACATTTAACTATTCTTAACTAAGAAGGCATTTGCAAGTTAAAATTTGCCAGGACTACAAGACTGGATTAATTCGGAGCAGAGAAAAATAATACAACTTGCCACTACAGTAGTGTTTTGTCAATTAATATATCTTTGATGCTTGTAGATGGGATAACCCTGGGATTAGTATCAGCTGCAATTTCCATATAGTATTCCCAGTGAACAATGTTTATAATCCAGATGCACTCTAATGCTTCTCCTACCAAGACAGATGATGTATTTTGGGCAACCAGAGGCAGAATTTTTTCTAAGATGATGCTTTATTTCTACAATTTGATTAATTCTGAAAATTGCAAGTTCACTGGCCATGAAGCAGCACTACAAGCTTTATGTGTTTATTGAAGTCATATCCTTGGTGAATTTTTACAATGGCAATTGGGAACAGTTATCACTGTTGCTTCAGTAGTAGGCATCATGATGTTATCTTGATCATTTCCACAACTCATTACTGTCTTTTATTCTTCCTCATAGACTTGCAAATGAATGGTCAGAGAAACTATCATGTGCATTGGCAGTTTACAACATCAAGAATAATTTATTTTGCTGCTCACAGACAAAATGGCTTAGAAGACTACTCCTAGTTGTCATTAGATGGGTTTTCCTCATTTTTTTTTTTTGTAAATAAAATATCTCAGTTATATACTATTCCTCAAAACAGTAGTGAAAGGATACCAGTCTGGTTGGAATCTGAATGCAGAAAAGAGGTTGCATGACCTATTCACCCATTGCTGGCAGCAGAAGGAGCAAATTACAAACTCTGACCTTTCTAGAGCTGTGAGAAGTTATGAATTCTTATTATGAAAGATATAGCAGGTCTAACAGGGTGGGAAATATGGTCCTTATATTGTTCTGGTTTTGTCCTCTGGCAGGACGTAATGAGTAGCTGTGGGTAATTGCTCTCCTGTCATGAGGTCTTTTTAGTACAGATTATCAGTAGATGTGATGTGCTCACAGCTGTGCAGTGTTCTGTAGGAGGCATGCCTCCTATCTGTCTGTCTGTCTATCTATCTATCTATCTATCTATCTATCTATCTATCTATCTATCTATCATCTATCTATCTATCTATCTATCTATCTATCTATCTATCAATCTATCTATCTATCAGTCAATCCAGACTGAAAGGTGATAAATGGGGAAAAGCTCACAGAGATAGCAAGAGATCCTACTGATTAGCAAACAAGGATGACATGATTTGTATCACAGGTGTATATATAGTAGCCTCCTTCTGTTCTGGCTACCTGTAACCAACTGCATTTTCTTACACTTTCGGGCTACTTAAGTACAATCTCTAATCTCTTCCTGTCATTGCAGAGTTCAGTCTCTCACCTTCTTGCACACCACACAGCAGGCACAGATACCAAAATAACTCAGGAAGCAAGACTTTTCCAAATTCTCTCTTTCAAGTAACATGCCAGAACTACAGCTGTTATCACTTCTAAATGGAGCAATTTGGTGCAATCCATTTCTTACTGTATTTGCTGAAGCACTGCAACTCCATTGGTATGAGTACCTGTATTTGGCCAAATGCTCTTCATCATGAAGTTCTGTGTCTCCTATGTGATCCATTAAGGCCTGTATTAATTATCTTATAAACTCTCTGGAAAGCTCATCTTTAGCGTAAGTTTCTTACAGAGGTGGTTAGCATTTATTGTTGGGGGGGGAAGTCACAAGATTGACTGTGAAATTAAAATACATGAAAATACATAGACCATGTGGCAGAAGCTTATTTGAGCTAAGAATCTAAATTACATAATAATTAATAATTCTTCACAATAGATCAATGAATCCTACATATGTTCCAGTAGAAACATGTTCTCTCAACTGACCAAAAGACATATTTATGACCCATGAATCAGAGTTGGCCTGACCATCAACTACTGGCAAATAGGGAAGCAGAAAAACTAACCTTTCTACAAGATATCTTCAGAGAAATTATATTGACATGGGTCAGGGCTTGTCTGATAAAGAATCTAAACCTCCCTTAGTGCAAAGGCTCCGATTGCCATACTTGGTTGCCATAAAGGAAGAGAAAATTTCCACTAGATCATCTACTGTATCATTGAAGCACTGCAAGTAGATCAGAAACATGCCATTTCTCCTGCTGAAGAAATGTATTTTTATATAAGAAGAAAATAGATGTTTTGAGCAAGGGGCTGCCATAACTAAGGTAAGCACTTTATTCTATTCAAATACCAAACCATTCAGACTCCATACAATGAAAATTAACACAGATTCTTCCAGACTCAAGGTTCTATTTTTTTTCCCCTGAGTTACAAACAAGGCTTACTGAGGTAAAGTGCGTTTTTAGTGTTTATTTCTACATGCTGTAACAGTACACAATACTGAATATATATTTTTTCTGTATGTATTTTCATCTGGTAGTGTATAATACAGTGTACATTGTCCTTATTGCAGAATGTCCCTTCTGATGAAGTTCTGCAAAAGACAGAAAGTGGTCTTCATTGCCAAGAAAACAGTAACAGATTGTCCCTATGACATATACCTACACAGCCCCTCTGTGAACCAGTGGGGAAGTTTCTTATACAACCCAGAGAAATATATGCATGGAACTGCTACAGGAAAAGAAAAACTGTTTGCATGGGCCCTCATACTAAAGTGTATGTCACTAATGTTCAAAGTTAACTGGAACTGCTGGTTCAGAATATAATACCATAACAGCTCTAGGGCCAACACTTCTAAGAATTGCATAATTGCCAGAATTGATCCTATGACAATTGTCCAAATAACCAGCATGTAGGAACTTTGAAAGCAGCAGGTCCTGTACACATTCTATTGATTGGACCATCAATTCAACATAATTGCTCCTCTTACAAGCAGACTTCAGTTCTCTGCTCTTATTTTCTGGAGGGAACTAAAAAAAGATAATCTAGTAGTGAAAGAACTTGGGGTAAGCAGGTTTAAAACCTTCTTTTTGTTTTGTATGTAAATCTGTTGCAAAAGTACATGTTCAATTTATGTGGGTTTTTAATGCTTTTCTTAAATTCTTTGATTCTTCCTGTAAATGACATCATCAGGCCTGATGCCTCAAACTTCATTGGTTCATAACAGAGATACTGAGCAACACTGAGTGACTGATATGTTGCAGGCTTCCATTTTATCCTTTTATTTCTTGTGCATTTAAGAAATACATGAGGGTCTGTTGACTTTAATTGATCCGATTCTTTTCCAGTTTCTTCCCTCATCAACAGGATGTGCCTGACATATTGGTGTGTGTTGTAAGAATTGTACAGCCTCAGAAACTGAGAATTAAGTAAGAAAAATCCTACATTAAAGCTTCTATTGCTTTTGCCAGCAGCTCATTTCAGATGAGTTAGAAGATAACTTGTTCTTGTTTGAGGCTGATATTTTGTTCTCCAGAATCTCAGTTTAGTTACATCTAGAGTTTCTAATTCCTATAGTTATGAACAAAATTAAAACACCAGATGAAGAAAATTATTTGTGTCTGTGCAGCAATTATGAATAAATGGTGTTGAGCAATGTAAAATGTATCCTTTGTGTCAATGTGTTGTCAGCTGTTTAGTGGCAGTTATTGAACTGAGACCACTCTCTTAACTATTTCACTGTTCTTTACACTGTATAAAATTGAAGATTGGTAAATACATAGAAAAAAAAGTATTGTACAAGGCAGATATTTTGGTTTGTTCTCATCCATAGGGAGTTTACTGAAAACCTGTGTCATTTTCTCCCTCATCCTTCTTTACTGAAACAGTCCACTGTGCAGTAGGAAAAATCCAGCATTGATTTTTGTTTCACCCTCCACCAGGGATGAGTCAATCATACAGTGCCTGATTCAGCTCTGCAGTTTCTATGTCCTAGAGGCAGTTCCTCTTTTCTTCTCTGGAGAACAAAAGTAGATGTGTTATTACATTGAAGACATTGAACTCATATGCGTTTGTTTTCAGCTTTTTCTGAAATCTGAAATCTTGTATTACGTATATGAAATAAGAAGTTGGAAGCACAATGAGGAGTAACCAGTTGTTTGCAGTTTCATTGTCTGATGACTAAGGAGGGAATTTAGCAGATGATACACTAAGAATCAATAAACAGATATGCTTTTCATAGAGGGTATATTTAAGGCGTGAGGATGTTCTGAGTTATAAATGTTAGACAAGTCCAAAGCAAAGCTGTTAATGGTCATGAGAGGGGAAGAGCATTGAAGGTAACTGGAACAAAAATTCACATTTAGGGAAAGAGAAGAGTACAGCTTTCCTATTGGTGTATTTTTCTCTAGGTGACTGGTCTGGGCCACTACTAGAGATTATGAGGCTTCTTGCACCTTTGCCTGAGCCTATGTGGCAACTCTATCTTCTTAGTTTTTCTTCACTGGTATTTATATATGAGACTGTTGTTTCTTTGGATGTTCTAATAATAAAAAATAATTACTCATCACCACTGTTCTTCGACAGGTAATCAGGTACTTTAAAAAGACTTGAACAAAGGGGGAAATATCACAAGATAGTCTGTGTCTGTTGAATCAGCCATCTAAATATCATACCTTTTCTAATGCTCCTATCAATTAAATAAGCAAACATACCTACAGAACTCATCAATGCCTATCACCTCTCAAGGTCAAGGCCTAGGTTTCCACTAGCCTGATTCCTCTGCCCAAAGTATGGCATGGACTCCTGCAGAAATTACAACTGCAGAAATTACATCAGCCATCTGAAACTTATCCTAACCTTAAAGATGGTCCTGTCAGGACCATAATCTTTGAGGATGCTCCCTCAACACCATCATTGAGCCAGTCACACTCATGTAAAGCCAGGAGTGCCAGTATGGTCTGTGTCCTGGTGTAACTCCAGCCATCAAGCAAGCCCCACTCAGTCTCTTGCTCACTCCAGCCCCCAGCAGGATTGGGGACAGAATTAGAAGGGTAAAAGCTGGAAAACTCATGGGTTGAGATAGCAACAGTTTAGTAGGGAAAGCAAAAGCCACATACACAAGCAAAGCAAAACAAGGAATTAATTCACTGCTTCCCATGGGTAGGCAGGTGTCCAGCCATCTCCACAAAACAGAGCCCCATCAAGCGTAATCATTACTTAGGAAGTTGGCATCACTCCAAATGTTCCTCCCTTCCTCCTTCTTTCCGCAGCTTTATGTGCTGAGCTTGATGTCATATCGTCTGGAATATTCCTTTGGTCTGTTCAAGGCAGCTGTCCTGGCTGTGTCTCCTCCCAATCTCCTTGCATCCTCGACTTCCTCACCACTGTGGCAGTACTAAAAGCAGAGAAGGCCTTGGCTCTGTGTAACCCCTGCTCAGCAATAATAGGAACATCTCTATATTATCAACAAATCCAAAATACAGCCCCATACCTGCCACTGTGAAGAAAATTAGCTCTGCCCCAGCCAAAACCAGCACAGCCCACAGAAGGGCTAGGTGAAGGGTGGGGTGATATGTCAATGGTGCTGCAGAGCTGTACAGCCTCAGCCATACCCTGTAACACAGGACCACATGCCTTACTGGCTGGTCTGAAAAGAAGACACTGGAGATGACTTAGCTTCACTGGGAAGCTTGCATTTGCCTATATGGAATTCACTGGTTCTTCTGTTTTAACCTGCACAAGGCAGAAACTTTTTGATTCACTTTCTCATGTTTTAATAACCCTTAAGCATGACATTTTCTTGCAAGGCTCTTGTTTGAAAAAAACCTTTTTTATTTTTTGGACTGTTTACAAAAACATCCTGCAAAGAAAATTACATTTTTATGTATCAAGCATGTTGAACAGTCTGGTTCTACAGAGAGTTAACATGCAATGGACAGGTTATTTGCCTCTCTGAATTGTACTTTTGTGACCATCACGACACATTTCCTTAGAAAAGAATATTGCATATTCTCAAACATACAAAGTGTCATTAGGAACAGCTCCTGGAATACTTACAATGATCCTGAGAAGGGTTGCTACTGTGGGTACACGACAATTCTACATGGTATGAATAAGGATATACAAACAATGGCCTACAACATTTGTTTAATTCACTGGAGATTAACAAAGCCATGTATTTTTACCTTGGACTACATGTGACTGATATCAGTTATGGCTTATCTACTGGGTAGTGGTTTTTATTAATTTCGTGCTTATGTTTTCATCTCTATGGAATATGCTGTCTGAAATATCAGAGCACTGCATGTATTTGAAGACTTGTTGATGAGCTTAAGGGAAAAGTATGATGCTTTCTCTACGTTCTTAATCATGGAATTATCTGTTCTTCTTAGCAAGACAAAATAGAACCCTGTAGAAAAGGAAGAACCTGAAGCATAGGAAGATGGATTACTCTTGCAACTTTTTCCAGAGGTTGTTCTGTTGGTTGTGACAGTCACAGTTTCATAGGAATTAAGCTCCAACTGTCTGTACAACCCCATCCATTAAATTTTACCTAGGTATCTTATATCAAGCACAAAGACTCAAGTCAGATTGCATTTCATTTCTAAAAATACCTAACGTAGCTACATGGCAAGAATGATGAACTGATGGTTTATCAGCGCCCTAAGTATCAAAAAACCTGCTTAAATAAGCTACATTTCTTAAAGGAGTCTTTGTATATCTTGTGTTTTAATGTATAAAATGGGAATAGAGACATAATAATGCTTTACGGAGATGTTTGAGATTTCATCATAAATATTGAGGGGTCTTTAATTGAGAGGGTTGTTTGGTAGTATAGTCTCTATTAGCTGAAAGGGAACTGTATCACAGACTAGATTTACTGGCACTCATATTTACCTAGGACATTGTCTCAGGACAAACAGATGCATGTGAGAAATGTTTATTTTAAGTCTGCACTAAATTAGACCATGAAGATCCTTTTGAGAATTTTTGCATGCTTTTCTAGCGTGACAGTGCCAGATGCCTTTTTTTAACAAATACTATATTTAAAACACATTTATAATAAATGCATTTATATACTTAAGATAAATATTCATGATCTCAGGCATAAAACTTACTCTGGACTAAGTCAGTTGTGAGGCTGTTTCAGGTCTTAACACCCATATCGTTGACCTTCCCACAATGCCCTGCAGATTTTCCAGCCTAGCATTTTAAGCTGTAAATTTTCATAGAAATAAGCAGCTGTCTTCTTTCCTGACATACCCACAGCTCTTCCTCTGGTGTAGTCTTCAGCCAGTTAGCATCCACAGGATGTCAGAGCATATCACAAAAGAGGAGGGTTAACCTTTCAAAACTGTTTACCTCCATATGTGACCAGTTTTTGCAGCACTGCAGTATTGTGGCACAACCTCTAAGTATAGCCTTTAGATGTGTTTCTAGAAACACTGACTTATAAATAAATACAGTTGACAGTCTGCTGATCACAAGCCTATATTTACCACAGAGAAGCTGAAATGATGTCATGTAGGATTTGACAATTAACCTTGAAAAATCCTGAAGTATGTTTAACATCTTCTGAAATCTTTCTGAGTAAACCCAATTTTTTTTTTTAAATAAGAAACTTTTGGCACAGCGTTCCTTTGGATTACAGAAGATAATCACAAATTGCAAGGGAGCAAAAATAATTTAATCTCTGTCGGAATCATGGGTAGGATTTTGAAACATTTTCTGGGATTGCTATTTGATGTTTCAGCTGGACATACATTAGTGAAGCAGTTTGCTACACTGCTGCTTCTTCTGATCCTTTATATTAAGGATATTAATTCAGCAGAAAATTTGGGCATGTCCACTTATGTTTTTCTATACCCTATGTCTGTGCCAATAATGTGTCTGATCAGATGGGAGGTTGTGTTGTGTTTTTGGCAAAATGACCCTGGTAGGATAGGCCAGAATGATACCTACGCTGTACTTTGCATACATGGCGAACTAGTTTCTCTTTGCATTGGCCTGGATTTCAAGAGAGCTAATTTTACCTGTCTACACCTATAGCAAGTTAATGTGCAGCACTTGTGCACTTGATGACATATAGAGTAAGTTTCTGTGTGACTGTGCTGAGGGCTTCAGTAGTGGGAAAGGATTCATATATTTGTTCATACTTGTTTTGCAGGGTTTGGAAAGAACCATGATTTGCCACAAGAAATTAGCAATTTGCCAAAGGACTCTTGCTCTAGCAATATATTGGCCTCTCAGTGATGATGTGTTTTCCCTCCTGGAAGGTTGTTCTAGTGGTGATTTTTCATTGATTTCTGTTATTTAAATAGGAGCATGGCAGCAAATCAAGTTCATAGGTGCGTGACTGACTGAAGAAAAAGATACACAGGTATATTAGCTGGATAGAACCCTGGAAACAGCACAGGAAGACTGAGCTTGTAACAGTTAGCAGAATACTACAACTGAAAACATAGTTTAAGTCTTGGGGAAAGTGTAATTTTCCTAGACAGGCAGTGAACATGTTCTCAGCAAGGGACTGGGTCAATGTGCCCTCAGGTTACATTTCCAAAGCTGTAACTGAATTTGAACTGGCACTGAGGATTCAACATAAGGGTTTATTTTGAGCTGTAGTAGGAGTCTTACAGCAAACTTAATATCAATGTTATTTTTAAATGTGGAGATCTTGGCCCAGAGGATTTCATCTGAAGTGCTTTAATGGCTAATTCCCACTGACATTGGTGGGGTTAAATCACCTAATTACTGCTGAAGCTTAAGTTGATTTTGAAACTGGAAACAGGACATTTCACAAATTTCTTTTGATGGATTTAACGTGATTCAAATCCTGTTGAGTTATGTGTTGCCTTTGCACCTCATTGTACCATGGATCAACAAACAAAAGTAAAGTTTTATCCCTAAGGCAAAATGTTGGCAAATACAGTCAGCACAAGAGAAAATTGTATTAAGACACAGGTCTTTGTCCTCCCTTGCAGTACCCTTTTCCTTCTGTACAACTTCATGCCTTTGCTGAAGAGCAGTTCTGGCAAGCCCTATTTTTCCTCACAGAAAGAATCACAGATGTCTTCTAGTTGCTTACAATGAATTAAACCTTTGCTCCACTTTTCTTCCTCCCTCCCTCCGTCACCCTCTTCTCTCTCAAACATTTAGCCTAGGTGGTTTTCTAGGGCTTTGATGCTTTGTATCTGAGGAAAGAGCTTTGCATTGCTTGGCTGGCTGACCTATTTCACAAACACAGGCAGTTATTCCCACCACAGAGAAGCCCTTAATTTGCAGCCAGGGACTGTAGAACTTTCCAGTATGCAACAATCCCGTTATGCCCTGGAAGGCAAGTAGCTATTCCCTCCTGTGCAAAGGCCATGGCCTTGGGAAAGGCAGCATGGCTACACTCCTCCAAAGCTCATCAGCTGAATCAATAATCCTTTAAAACTGTCAACAGCAAAGGCAAATGACAGCCAAATGTATTGACAAACTCCCTTGTTCCACCCTCCTGATCTGAGGGCCCAGGACCCACATTTCCTATGAAAAGTATGTGTGATTATGTAAGTGTTTGGTCTTCAAAAGTACAAAGGATACTTTCATTAATTTCATCCCAGGAAATAGAAAATGGGTAAACTAATTATATTAACCACTTACTTAATTGGCATTTTGGCTAGGATGTGCACTGTTAGCCTTTCAGGATGTAAGATATCCTATGCTGTGAATGCCTGCTGCATGTAGCCCATCTGGATTGGCATCCTATTTTTCCTCAGTTCTGTTATCATGCATGCCTTATAAAATCGTTTATTATACAAATTGGCTACTTCAATTTCTTTTTCTGGATGGTGTTTGCATTTTTAAAATACAGTGTGCTTATTAGTCAGTTTTCCTTAGCTGTCACTCAAAGTTACTCCATGACTTGATTCCCTGCTAGTTAAAAAAAAAAAAAACAACCAAAAAAACAAACAAAACAAAACACCAAAAAACAACCAAACAGAGAAGCTGCCAATCAAGTTTACTAAACAGTCCAACAACAGAGAAACTGCAAGCCCAGAATATCCTTCCGCTTCTGCAATTATACACTGTGAAGAGTAATAATTGTGTGATAGCTTGGCATTCATTATGTGAGCTGAAGTGCTTGCATATAGACTTCTGTTTTGAGGACATTATTACCATGCAGTAATAACTCGGCTCAGGTTGCCGATACCTAATACACATTAGCTTTTGTAGAGTTGGAGAAATTTATTAATATTCTACTTGAAATATGCCAATAAAACTGCTGCATGTTTTCCAAAGATACTAAAGAAGTTTTTAAAGACCAGTGACAAATCTTTTCCTCCATTAATCTTGAATATTTCAGAAAATACATATTTAAGCCAATATCCTTATTTAGGCAGTGCTGCTATTAAATTGCTATTTGAACAGCAGAATATATACTCTATGGCAACATGTACTGAAATTCCAGATGTGACTGTGCTGGAATCACAGAATGACAGAACATGCTGAGTTGGAAAGAACCTACAAGGATCATCAAGTCCAACCCTTAGCCATGCACAGCACCATCCCCAAGAGTTACACAATGTGCCTGAGAGTATCATCCCAACTCTTCTTGAACTCTGTTAGGCTTGCTGCTCTGAATACTTCCCTGGGGTGTCTGTTACAGTGCCCAACCACCCTTGGAGTGAAGAATCTTTTTCTAATATGCAACCTAAACCTTCCCTGACACAACTTCAGGTCATTCCCTTGGGTTCTTGTCACTGGTCACCACAGAGAAGAGATCAGTTCCTGCCCCTCCTCTTCCCCTCACAAGGAAGCTGTAACTGCAATGAGGTCTCCCCCCAGTCTCCTCTTCAACAGCCAAACAGACCAAATGCCCTCAGCCACTCTTCATACAGCTTCCCCTTAAGGCCCTTCACCATCTTCATTGCCTCCCTTTAGGACACTCTCCAATAGCTTAGTATTTTTCTTATATTGCAGAGCCCAGAACTGCACACAATATTCAAGGTGAGGCCCCCGCAGTGCAGAGCAGAGCAAGACAATCCCTTCTCTCAGCCAGGTGGTGAAGCTTTGCCTGATGTCCCCCAGGACAAGGTTGGCCCTCCTGGCTGCCAGGGCACTGCTGACTCATATTCAACTTGCCATCGACCAGGACTCCCAGTTCCCCTTCTGCAGCACTGGTTTCCAGTATCTCATTCCCCAGTCTGTACACACATCCAGGGTTGCTCCATCCCAGGTACACATCAGAAATAATAAATTCAAGTCACAGTGTTTGATTGAATAATTGTAGTAAGCATATCAGAGAAATTTTAAAAAGGCCTATAAGGGTTTAGTGAACCAAATTCTGCTAATGACCCATAGAATTTATGCTCGTAAATACCCAATCCTCAATTCTCTTTCAGATGAGGAAAACTATTGCAATTTTGAACCTCTGTAAAATTAATCTAAGACCAATTAGTTCACCTAACAGTTACTGCCAGTGAATTAGCATGAAACCCATTAGAATTTTGTTTGCGAGAATGTGAAGTCTTGAATGAATCTATCATCACCGTGACAATCTTGTGAATGCCATCTGAAGTTGGAAGAACTCCAGGAAAATGTCTCATGCTTACCCAAAGGCATGCCAGTGTTTGAGGCAGTCTTTCTCAGCATGCTTGAAAGAGTAGTTAAACACTGTCTTGGGTGAGCAGAGGCACAGAACTTCACCTGCACTTGGAAGATAAACTAAGCACTTCTTGATCTAGGATGTAGAAAGCTGCTAGGTTGGTAAGATAGCTTTATTTATATAACTCTTGAGAAATGGAAATTGTGGTAATTCTGAATTGTCATTGATGTAGCCATGTGCTTGTAAGAATGAAATCCTTGTCACTGCCCAGTAATGTTGAAGGCTCTCCTTGATGCTTTGACCTACTTTCAAAGCCCAGTTGCTTTTCATAGATTGAGTGGGACTCAACTGGCTTCCAAAATATATAAGTTGTTTATCTTTTTGGTAACCTGATTGTTCAGGAAACAAGTTTCCAAGGATCCCACCTGATGCTGATGAGCCAGCATTTGCAGTGCAGGTACAGACTGTAGTGCGGGCTCATGGGCAGTGATGCTCAAGTCCACTGAAAAGCACAACACCAATGCAGACAGCCAATTCATTCTGTGAAAATTTAGCCAAGGAGTCTGCTGCAAAGTGGTACTGAGGTGCCACTGAGGGCATGTTCTTTGTGGCTAGGATAATAGACTCTGCTTTAAAACTCCTGGATTCCTCCTCTTGAAAAGGCTTTGTACATTGATATTTCAGGCAAATCATTTAGTTCCTTTTTTCCTGGTTCATGCATCAGGAAAATGGATGTCATACTGACATTCTTCATGGGCTATTCTAAGAATAATGCAATGACTACAGAGAATACTAAAATATTTTGAAAAAAGGTGTTAGATCTGCAAAGCATTGTTAAATGTCCCATTCATGGAATACGCACATTCTGGGAGCTAATAGGTTGCTCATCTTGAAGAGCTTGAAGGAATACAATGGAGCTATAAGGAGAAATTTTATCAGCTTTTCAGCATGGATAAAAGAGAGGGAATCTTATACTGGGGACAGAAATAATGTGTTTTACTAACCGAATATTGTCAGACAATGTTTTTTGTATGAACATCACTCGCATTTCCCATAAGCCCCTGAGATATGCAGTTTATGAACCCTTTGCACTGAAAATATTATGTGTTGAGATCATGCCTATGATTTTATCTATTTGAATGTTAAATTAGGAATTTATGGATTTAGGTACTCTGTGAATAGCATTAACTATTTTCATGCAGACAGAAATGCAATGTGACAGCGAATAATTACACATAAATTCCTGCCTTCTATGGAACTTTACCTCATTGCTTGACTATTGTATTCAGATTCTTTTCACCTCATTATGAGAAAGAGAGCTAATAAAAATGTATGGAGACACAGGGCAGGGGTTATTCTGATGACATAATTCAGCAAATAGGAGAGCTAGTCAGAATAGAAGACAGTGAATTGAAATGCCCTAGGTAATGATGACTTCTTTGGAACAAGCAGGAAGAAGTGAATACCCTTGCTGATTTGATAGTTACACAAGCAGACCTTTGTCCTCAATATGACATCTCATATTAAAATATGAATCAGGTAGTAAAACTAAAGCTTTCTTTAAAATTGAGAAGAATATTAGTTTCCTATGGAACTGATTACTGTAGCAGGATCTTAAAAAAAAAATGCCACAGTTGTTTAACAGGATTTTGAAAAGAACTGGCTATTTAAGGGAAACAGATGAGCTGGTCTGGGGGAAAAGCGTGAAGAACAACAAATAGGTATGATCTGTGTGTGAATGTATATAGGCTGGAAACCAGAGCAGTGGGTTGCTGGGACAAGATGCTGCCACCATGAGAATTGAGCAGGAGATGTAGCTGTCCGGTTTTATGGTGGACCACAACAAATTCCTGAACCAGACAGCTATGATCTCAATGCTCCAGTCATCAAGGGGTTGCATCTAAATGTAGAGGCCTGGGCACCTTGTCCCAGTGCTGGGATGGGTATGGGGACTGTGGAGATATCAGGAGAGATGGGCATGAGAAAGAAGGAAGAGGGCTAATGGTTTGGAGCTGCTCTTGAGAAAACAAATGTAGAAGCTGGGAAACCTGTGGAAAACCATGAAATATAAGGAGCAGTGAGAAAAAAAGTAGTTTGTAAACCTTGCAGATGAAGTGACAAGGAAGGTCTCAGGGAACATCTGGGAGAAAGGTGATAGTGAGTCCTTTTAGAGACAAAAGCAGTGGAAGGAAAATATACAGAACTCAAAAGGAAAAGGTGTTCAAGCTATGGCTTATGGTTATTTTGTGAGAGGAAAAGGAAGCATCGAGTATCTGAGAAAGCATAAATTGAATCATATTCTTAAACCGTGATAGACATGACTTTCAAGAACAGAATAAGGAAAATCTCTAAATAACTTTATACTCATATACTGTTCCAATCATAATCAAAACAAAATTTCTCTGTCTCCCGCCTCCCAAATTGTGTTAAGATTTAAAAAAAGAAAATATTCAAGTATTCTAGGTTATTGCAAGAGGGTTGCATTTATTCCTATGCTGGTATCAATGCCCATAATACATTGTTCCTAAACAATCAGTAACAGCAATAAAAAAATGTTAAATTCATTAGGGTATAACCAGGCCATGATGTGTTAAGAATTCAAATTAAATACTAGTAGCTCAAAATATAACCCATTTTGGTATCCTGACATTAAAACTGTAAAAATATAGAGACAATCTTCTGGCATACTAAATGGAGTACTGATTAATGTGAAATATTTTTTCCCACCAGTGTCTGAGTGTTTGGGGAAAGTTATTTTGCATTTGCTCTAGTAAGAACTGCCATTGTTAAAAAAATATTTAGCCTATTTATTTCATCTTTCTCTGGAAGATCATTTACTCAAATAGGTAATGACACTATTTTTTTTTCTGTCACTAGGAATCTGAACTCTTTAAAGTGTATTTTCATACCACCTTTCAAATCTTGAAATGTGATATTAGTTTGTCACGGTGTTCATTTTAGTTCTTTGGCACTGTATTTGAAGCATGGCTCAGAGGGCTTTCTATGAACTCTGTTTTCTAAACAGTGGCTTAGTTTATAATTCACTGAGAGTAACAAGTTATATAAATGTAGTAGTAGCAGAGATAAGCTTCTTTTCTGCAGGACAAATCAAGAGTCATTTCCCATTGCACATCCAAACAACTTCCAAAGTTGAAGGGAAATAGCATAATAACATCACCTTTCCCCAACTGTGGACACACACATGATCCTGTTTCCTCTCCAAATCAAAATTAATAAAGTGGACCAGAGTAGAGGCATTTTGCTTGTCTAGTATGTTAACCAGTAGGTTTAGAACTACTGCCTCTGGGCTTTTATCAGTTGTATCTACTGCTGCTGTTGTTGAGAAATTACTGGATTTTTTATATAAAATTGTTTAGTCATTTTAGTCCTGTAGATTGAATGCTTTATTATTGCTATTCTGTTTGTTAAAATGTTCCAGTAATGTGAATTGATAACTTCAGAAGAATGCCTTATTAATCTGCTACCATACAGTATCAAAAAGACAATATATCAAATAAATATTAGGTATGCAGCTGTCACTTGCACCACTGTGTCTGCAGAGAACCTGATTTAAAGTCACACTAGTATAAAACCAATATCCATTTAAGTACATGCTAAGTAATCTCAAAAACATAATCTGAGTCTTTGAGTTCTTAGAGTTCCATTTGCAGGACCCTCCGCGTTCTATGTCCAGCCCTAGCTATACTATCTCCAGTTTGGAGGACCCAGCTATGGATGTCTCTAAACACCGAAACATTATTTTTAACAAACTATTGCAGAAGCAGATGAGTCCTAGAAAGCAGAATACCTATTAATATAGGTTCTTCAAGCAGCAAAAATAATGAAGCCTCATTTCCTGCCCTTAGCCATTGCCCTGAAAATATATCCAATTTTTTCTCAGATACCTTAGTTGCCACAATGTACTGTTCACTCCCTGCCTTATTCCAAGTTCTCTCTCATGACTTTTGGTTTGGATGGCAAAGAGGCAGTATCTGCTGGATTATCTCAAAGTTACATTTATGTGGATTTGCCAGCTGCCAGGAACATATTTATTCCCTAACTAATTGGTCCCTAGCTGTTGCAATAAAAATGCCTGAAGGCATAAAAATGCCTAAAATTCAGGCATAAAAATGAAATACTTGAAGTCTGCTTTACTTTAAGTGGGAACACTTCTTTGGGCCCCTCCCTAGCTACTGGTTTCCTTGAACTTCACAACTTGGTATCTTTGAGATATCTGTTTCTATGTCAAATTCTGTGGAAATCAACTGGTCATTCTTTACAATTATCAGGGAGCAGACTGATGTGCAGATGCACAAAGAAACAAATCTAAAAATTATAAAAGAAAATATATAGAGAACTAAGAATAAGTACACACAGTAGATAACTGTGTACTCAGATAACAAAGAATTAGAAGCTAGATAGTAGAATTCTGCAAACTTTCTTTTTTACTGAATATCAAGTCTTGTTACTCAGATCTGTTATTTGTTGATAAGCTTACAAGTTAGAACAATGACAGCAACTATAGTGAGTAGTCTATAATATTTTTTTTTTTAGCTTATGGGACTTAAAATCACATGAGATCTTGAAGTAGGAGTGAGTAGAGCTCATATAAAGTACACTAAAATCTGTCATCTAGATGGATATGAAAATTAGGAAAGAATGAGTGAGGAAGTGCTTAGCAGCACCTATTACATACCTGTCCTTGCTCTTACCTTGTTTTGATAGCCTTCTGGATGATGATACATATTATTTGTTGGCTGGGAATCCAGTGACTGGTTGTTTTTCCAGGCTATGTACGGAGATGTGAGAGTAGTTAATAGTGCTTAGTATAGATACCATCTCAGGATGACCTGAATAACTTGGTCAAAATTATCACAACCAATTATGATTTAATATACAAAAACGTATTTGACAATCAGAAACACAGACTATGCCTACAGTATGGGAAAATATCTATCCTAAAAATCAGTAATTCAGAACATGACAGAGCACCCAGAAATTAAAAGAGCTTTTTTTTTTTTTTTTGGTGATATCTCTGTGTCAAGTTGTGGCTTTGAACATTATATCGATCCACAGATTAAGAGGAAGAAAAATACACAGTAGACACATTGAAGTGATCGTGCCACTGTGAACACCACAATGTGACCACTGTTAAAAGCCTATGCCCTGTTCTCTGACTCACACTTCCTGGAGGATGGAGCTACTGAAGGAAATTCAAAGGAGAGGAAAAATGTGGTCACAGAGGCCACCAATCAATCATTGGGATATAAGTCTTTTAGGAACTGATGAGCCCAGAACAGTGGGAAAAGGCTGAAGAAGTAATTCAATCCCTCTCTCTGGATGCTTATACATTTAAAAAAAATGTGTAATGACAGGAGCCAGGGGAACTTTTCAATCTTCTAGACAAGCAGCAAAAATGGAAATTAGATTAATTTAAACTTGCAACAAGGTGCAAGTTTTTGGCACAAGTCATAGATAAATATTGAGTCATTATTTTGCTTGGAGACTTCAAATTATGCCAGTTTATCTGTCTACTTGTAGTGTATAACTCTAAACATACCATAAATGCAAAATGTACACAGACGCTCAATATTTACCCATGTGTACTGTGGATGTATTCTAGCTGTATCAGAAATATGTAGGGATATAGCTGTAGAGCTTCCTTACTGATAAAGAATAGCTTTATAACTAATATTGAGGACAAAGACATAAATATGAGATCTAAAATAATCCAAAGCTGGACATGAGCTGGCAGCAGAATTAATCTCCAGAATACACTGAATATTCTTCAGTTCAGTTTCTTAGACTTTGCTTCAATTTACATTATCTTCACAGTGGGTGAAAATATGGATTTTCTTTTGGGATGTGGAGAAGAGGTTAGTGCTTGCTTTTCCACTAACAGAAAAATAAATCTATTTAATGAATTATTATGAAAATATACTTGAACTTTTCCAAAGTAAAAGAAACATAGCAAAGAGTGAGGACTACAATATTTCAGTTTGATGCGAAGGAAACTTCTACAGCATCATGTGCCAGACAGAGCTAACAGCTCCTGTTTTTCCTTTGCTAAGAGGGATTGCACAAATACTAAATTGATTTCCTTTTCAGAGTGATGATAACTGCATTTTGTCCCAGAGCACCATATCAGGCATTATCCTCAGCACCTCTTCACAGATGAAAAGCTTAGAGAAGCTTAAAAGCCAAACACCAAAAAAAAAGCTAGATACATAAAATATTGCTTAGACAAATTGTGTCAAAATAAGGTGCTAACTTCAGACTGACTTTAATGTGCAAGTGGGAGAAATATCAGTTGCTTAATGAGGGCTGAAATTTATTTCCTTTCAAAAAGCCAATATGAGCCCATGAACCACTGAAAGCCAATCCTAAAATTATGACTTAAGAAGATTTAAGGGGAGTAATGTCCCCATGCTCTCTTTTTGAGTGGAATCAGTATTTTGTTGCCAGTGACCTCATCCCATACTATTGATTTGTAATAAAACTTAGTATAAGCTATCTGGGATATTTGTCATGCCAAAATGCATCTTGGCTTCTAGTCTTCTCTGTGTTGGCTGCTGGCCACTGCTAGTGCAGTATCTTAAAAATACCCCAAACCTCAAGACCTCTGGTGCATTTGAAATATTGATTTAGCCCTTCCTCTTCCAAATCCTCAGGAGATATTTCTAAAGCCAGTGTGATACTGCTATTTGTATTTTATGATACTCACTATCTCTTGAAAAAATATTTAGAAGAGATAGTTTGAATTTGCCAGATACTATTTCTGATATGTTCCACCATATTGCAGCCAGTATGATCATTTCAAGCTGTTTTGCTTGTGGGATACTGGTAGAAAACACATCAGAAATCTTGGTTAATAGTAAAAATATTTATCTTTCACTAGCTCATTGCAGGCTTGGGAAAACTGTCTTCGGATATTCAAAATTTATTTTAAAGTTACTTTGTCCATGCTGTTGACATTTCTATGGAAGTTCAAATATTATGTTCTCTTCCAGCATTTAGTCTGTAGATAACTGGTCACACAAATGTTTGTATTACTTTAAAAGTATCTTCTTGGAAATACCACTAGCCATTAAGCTTCTTTATAGATTATACCCTGGTCTCTACAGTATCATTACATATTGAGAAAAGAAGGAGACATCTAAAAGAAATGGAAAGGAAGGGAAGGGGAAGGAAAGGGGAAGGAAAGGGCAAAGGGAAGAGGAAGAGGAAGAGGAAGAGGAAGAGGAAGAGGAAGAGGAAGAGGAAGAGGAAGAGGAAGAGGAAGAGGAAGGGAGAGAGAAAGAAAAAGACATGTCTCTAAGCATGCTGTGACATACTCTTTCAAAGGTACTCAGGGCTTCTAAGTGCAAAACTGATGTCCTGGAAACCTTCAATTTTAAAATTCAGAAGGTCCATGAAATATTATGCTGAAGTCATTAGAACTCTATAGAAATTCAGTCAAATCAATGGCTGCAAACCAAAAGCAGATAAATCAGACTGAAAAAAATGCACATTTTTAAAATGAGGGTAAATACCCTTTGGAAGTCTGTTTTCTCCTTTGTTTGAAACTTTTGAATTCTTAATTGCTTATTTTTCCAGAGGCACCACCACCTTGGCTGATGGGCTCAGCTGTGTCCTGTGGTGGCACACTTTGGAGCTGGCTGGAAACTGGCTGGAACCATCTGTGTCTGGCACAGGGCAGGCCTTGGCCTCTCCCCATGGAGGCTGCCCCATGTGTGCCCCTGCCAGCACCTCAGCATCAACACCCAGGAAATTACAGGACAGTTTTATGTAGAATTGATTAGGAAAGCAATACTATGTCTAGCATGACCATGTTTTCACTTTGACAGATTTATTTCCAAATTTTGTACTCTTTCAGTTCTAGTTTTGTGGTTTTGCTTGAGAGTTGTTATTCCAAAGTGTTACTTTCTTGCCATTTTTTACTGTGTAGGTTAAGCCCACACCCCCAGCAGCCCTAAGCAAGCCACCAGGATCTGGCAGGCCCCTGCCCTGCAAACTGGGAAGGATGGTATACAGACCTTGGGACAGGTGACACAGTGACTTTGCAAAAGAAACAAATGCTAATACTAATTTTCTTCCTGCTCATTCTTGTACACTCTTGTAGACTAAGCACATTTTTTTTAATTGCATACTCCTAAATAAAAAAAAAAAAAAGATTTTTTTCTTAGAAGACTGAAATCATCTAAACAGCATTTACTATGTACATCTCTCAGGGTTTTCTCACTTGAATATTTTTCCAAAGCGTTTCCAATAAAGCTCTTCCAGCTGATCTTTTTACCGACCATGGAATGATCATGGAATCAGTGAAATATACCAGGATAAAATTTGTCCAGAAGCTGCCTAAGCAAAGCTCAACAGAAGAGTGTGGGCAAAATCACAAAAATGTGGATCAATAGAAAGGCATTTTCTCAAAACTTATGTTTTAACAGGATTTTTTATGTGTCTAGTAAATGGCATATTTTTCTCTTCCTCCTACTGGGTGGCAGGGAGGTGCTACTGACTTCATGGAAGGTGTCCATATACGTGCATTAGACAGAACAGTGCAGGTGGAGCCTTCTCCCATAGATGGTGCCCTATGTTTAGCTTAGCATTATGTTGTCATGATGTTTCTTCTCAAGTGCCAATAGCAGGGGTTTTGTTCTGCTTGGGGTTGCTGCACTCTCCAGATAATCCCTTGATTTTTGTAAACTACTTGCAGCAACCTCAAGGCATTGAAAGCCTAAGAAGAAATGTAGAAATCATGGAAATGAGCCTGGAGTCAGTGGGTATGTTTGTGCTGCACATACTGCACTGGAAGAAAAGATACCGAATTGCCTAACAGACAAGGAGTCTAGCTGTGAAAGTACAGAGATCTAAGTTTAGATTCCTAACAGGCAAAATGATTTCATGGTTCTTGTTGTTCCTGCATGGCAAGTTGCCACTCTTTCTCTGTGTTAATTTTATTCATATTTTCTAGGAGAACTCCTGAAATATAACAAAATTTGGATAAAAGAATTAGTTTTAAATTAGGGGCAAGGCAAAGGGAAACTGTTCTTGATGTTGTCTTGAAATAAAATTATGACCGTCATTCAGGTATCTAAAGCTATGACCAGGATTGCTGCTCAGCAGAAGCTTCTCAGCACTATTAGATTTGCTGAAGTGAATACGACCTTGAGCGCAGCAAGACATAGAGCATTAGGCAGATGTATTGTACAGACCCTAAGAATCTGCTAAAGACACATGCAGTAAGCCAAACTCTTGTCAGTTGACTTGTGTTGTCTACACAGAGTCCAAACCATTGCTGATAAAATTTAGGAAATAGGTAAAATAAATAAGGTTGAAAATAACATTAATATATAGAATATTTCAAAACTTGCGGGGCAATGATAATTTGTTTTTGAGAGCCAAATTAAAGAAACAGCTTGAAGCTGTCTCTCCAGAAGTGTCTATAGAAAGCAGCTGAGAGGAATCATGGGAGAAATTATTACTATATATGCTAGCATGTTCTATGGGCATTACGTAACACATAAGAGAAGTAATATCAAGCATGATTCTGACTTAAATTTCAACAAGGAAGAATTCCTGTCATCCCTTATGCTGTATTACCCCACCTCAATATGCAGTGGGAGAAAGTTAAGCTGAATGTTGGCGAGTTGATGTAACCACCTATGTTGCCATGAATATCCTCAGCTGCAAATGCAGCCTGTGGCACAAACAGGAATTGTGAGATACTGGAGACTCATCCTCAGCCATTGACACTCACATGTTTGTGGTTAGCAAATTGCCTGAGTGTAAAACTACAGAAGTAGAATACTTCAGTTGAGTGCCATTTCTATCTAGACACAATCAGATCTACTGGCACTTAAGAAATAAGAAAAATGTCCTTTTCTGACCTCGGGCAGCTTACTTCAATTGAACAGAAAGCCTTTGATCTTGATTTAGGACAGCTACTATATGACAAACTTGCTGACGTATGACAGTAATAGGATTATTTTGGCAATATGCTTATGGGGAAATAACCCATGGGAGGGAAGAGTTTATATTGCCATCCCTTTAGATAATAGGAAAGCATTAAAATAGTAAGATTCATCTTTAGGTTTCAGCTCACAGTATCAGTCAGGGAGTTAAGACTCATGAGCGTGAAACATACTGAAGACCTGGACACATGGTCCTTGATGTGATCAAAAGCTGTCCTCAAAGCATGCAAACCATCCTGTGCACTAAACCACATATAGAAGCACAGTACGTACATGATGCCATACAGTGCTGTGCTGTGTATGGGAATAAATGAATTGGTGCAGAAACCTACAGACTATTGCTAAACTGCCTGCAAGGCTGCCTCCATATGAATGTTTAGCTTGTGGCTATACTTGCAGAGTAGCATGGCAAACACTGCGTAGATGTAGCAAGACATTTTCTGAAGCTGGAGGGATGCAGCCATGATATGCTATTTCCTATAGGACTAAGATTTGAATATTAGAGAACCTTGGCTTTGACTCAGAGAAGCACCTGGAAGCTTGTATGCATTCAACATCACCTCTCCAGCTGAGAAGGAAACTCATAAAATAGACTTTCTTACAATAATGTTTCATAGGCCCAGACCCCAGCCAATGTTGTCATTCCCAGATGTCCTGCTGCATTTGATATTCCTGCATTTGGGTGAGTTTACTCCTGGAAATGGTAAGAGGAGTACAGGTTTAAAAGGAAGGATGAAGCAGAGACAGACACATTGGCAGGAGTTTGATTTCTGAAATCAGGTTGAATGTCAAGGAGCACTTGATGAGTTCATTCACTTGTAGGGTTTCCAGCTGACTCAAGTTGTTCTGTACTTATGCTATATAGGATTTGTGAACTGATATGATTAGAAATAGTCATTTATGGACCTGAATATGCCTTTACTCTCTCAAGTGCTAATCAGGAGTAAAACAAAATTACTGTGAGAGTGAGAGCCATATTTTTTCAACTGCACCCCAGTCTAAAGATTGTGTTGTGAGATATAATGAAAAGGCAGTGGTAGCAGAACACAATAAAGTTGTGAATTGCCATGCAAAGATGTAATATTGAAAATCCTTATGTGTTATGAGCAATTCTACTTGGATTACTCATGAACAAAATATTTCAGTCAGATTTCACAAATACTGTTGAGAAGAATTTCATTGCCTCTTCTGTAGTTATTTGAGCTTGCTTGCTTCCCTGAAATCTTACATTTGTGAATGCATTCATCTCTGTATACATTCTCTTCTCCTCCATATATGTTTGCTTTCACTTGTGAGTTTTTAATCTTATCGTTAATGAGCTGTAGCTCATTGTGGTGTGTTATGTATTATATTTAAAGTAGTAGTATAGATATGCCATGTTCTATAAAATGCAAATGAATCTCACATATGAAGAAATTAATAACTTCCAGAAGGAAAAATTAAAATTATAACTCAGTCAAGGCAGTTCTGTTCTTTGTTTATCAGACAGAAAGTGTACTATCTTAAGAATATCTGAAATTCATCTGCAATTAAAAAGTTGTCATTCCTTTATACAAATAATATAATTAAGCAATGCAAACTGTTAACAGAATAAAAGAGGTTAAAATGTAATTTCCACTCAAAACAGATAATAATTGGTTCCTGGAAAAAAGCTGTCCTGATACAATGCATTATTTTCTCACTATTGTGACTGTTGTGGATGGGCTAAGCTGCAAAGGCTGAAAGGGGGTAAATACACTCCCATTCATTGCTATTTAGACTATTTCAGGTGTCTATTTTAGAAACAGACAAAAGCATCATCTGCCTGATGCAAATGGCGAAGTGTTGCTTTACTGGTGCAAAGCCTGCTCAAGGGCAGAACATTATGGAGCAAATCATATGCTGTGGAAAAATATTTGAAGGTTCAGCTTTAGAAAAGGAAGAAACGGGAATATTCTTTCATGTCTCCTAAAGCCATTTTAGGGAATTCCTGCTTTCCTGTTCTTTTAGCAGTCTGTAACAGATGAGCATATAGTTGCTTGTGTATATTTAATGGCTATTTAATCTTAATTTCCAAGATCAAGACCCTAAATACAAGACTCACGTAATACAAGACTGCCAAAAACACCAGAAAGCTGTAGCAGTGCCCAAAAAGTGTGCAGAGGCTGTGATTGATGGCAAAATAAGCCTTCTTGACTGCAGAAATTAAATCACCTGCATTGTTAAATTTTTGGTTTGATAGTAATAGAAATTTATTTTAATGTCTCTTTTGAAATGAGGATAAAGAGTTTTATACAAACACAAAGTCAGCAAATGCATCAATATATTCTAATTAATGAATTATCCTTTCAGTGCTACAAAATTCACTTTATTTCTGACCATTTCCAATGAGTTATTTCTATAGTGACATTTATTAGCAAACTGCCATTTGCATCACTTTTGCATTAGTGTTCTCATTATTAATTTGCATTTAATAATTCTGTAGTGCTTAGTCTCATCAATAAAGAAAATCGGATGGAGCCCTTGAAGTGTTTAACCTTATCTTAATTCTATGTCCCTAACACCATTGCAACAGCACAAAGGTAGATACACAGTGCATCAACTGACAGTTCTTCCCATTTGTACATTCCCTTGTCTCCTTTTCTCTTCCGTGTGCCAGTATCCCTGAATTTGTTCTGTAAAAGCAAAGAATGATTCCCTATTAAGGACTATTTAAATAAAAGAATTACATTGCTATTGTACTTGCTTCCTTCTGTCCCAGAAAATGACTATGAATTAATTAGTGTTAGAACACTAGAAATTCCTATGAATTTAACATCATATTCTGTGTGCATTATTGAATGAATTTACACTTCCCAATGCAAAACTGATAATATCTCTGCAAAACTCTGGGGGAGTGTGTGAGGTCATTAAAGTTAGATTTGCAAAGAAAATATATAGATTTCTCTCACACATTATTTTTTCCTGTGCTGATAATGCTATTTTTGAGTCCTTGTTCAGAGTGGCTCATTTGTATTGAAAGATTCTTTTACCCTTTATCCTATTCATCTACCTTTCCAAAGTTTTCATTTCAGGAGAGAAATGAACTGTGTTTTTTCAATACTTAAACCATTCCTACAGGAAAACAAAAACTTACATTTTCAGCTCCTAGTGTTCTTTAGAGATAATGGACACAGAAGGGCAGCCCAGTTTGAAAAAGTAAATATACAGGTCAGAAATGAAAATAGCACTTTATATCATGTCTCCTTTGTGTCTTCATTGCTGATAGCTTATTTGCTCCATGAAGGAGGATTCCAGCAGTAACATTGCTGTTTTGTCATCCAGGCATCTGCATGAGAAGAAACTTACGAAGTTTTATTAAAAATGCTCCCTGGAATCCTAAGTTTGATCAATATTTCTGCTGATTATTATTTTTATTTTTAAAACAAAGGAGGTTTAAATTCATGAATTCATGGTAGCTCACAACATTATTAGCATTCTGCTGGTGACTAAGGGAGAAACAACGGCATACACAATCCCTCCTGAAATGAATCTCTCTGTACTACTTCCTGAGCAAAATCTTAGTATGTTAAGACAGATGAATTGATTAAACAATTTTTTTTCCTTCAGAATCAGGTAGGATTTCCATAACCCACGTTCTTCTGTTTTAAAATAACCTTTTTTTCCCTCCAAATATGTATTTAGGCTTAAATTTACCATTTTGTATTAATAAAATTTAATAAAATTTATAGTAGTTAAGTAATATATTCTTGAATGTTAAGTTCTAAAGAAAGCCATTGAACAGGGAAGGAAAGTACTGGCTATGCATTCAGAACCAAAGTTGTTGAAATGATTAAACAGCTTTTAACAGCAGACAAAAGAAATGTTTTCTTCATATCAGCTTGATTTACTTCAACACCTAGTTCAAAGTTAAGGAACTGCTTAGAAATTGAATAAGCTGAACCATCATTATATTTAAATGGTCTGTGAAAAAACTGGGATGCTGAGACTTATGAATTCATTCATTAGCTGTATGTAATGGTAATAAATGGTAATAAACCAGTTCTAAGTATAAAATGTTTGATACATTTTTCCTCCGTATACAACATTTATTGCAATTTTATTTAAATAATAAATACACCTGAAAGGCTGGGATTTTGCATTTCAATTGCAATTCCCATTTCCATCCAAAGCAGTTTGATATGAGTTGTAAGTAAATAAAAATTAATCTTCTAGTAAAGAAGAATTATTATTCATTTCTAGCAGAATGCTATGTAAGTAGTAAGTATTTGAATAATTATGCTGAACTATACAAATTCTGAAGTGGGAATGTAAGGTATTTAGTTTTAAAATTAGATTCAGTTTCTAGGTAACTTTTTTTTTAAGTTTACCTACAGACAAGAATCAGCTCCCTTGAGCAGAAAAGAATAACACACAGTTAAAATAAATATAGAAAGGTCTTTCTAAAAATAATTGTTTTAACATTGTTGTAGCTTATATTTTTTGTATTTTCACAGAACTAATGTTTGAAATCATATGAGAAATAATTTCATTTAATTCTTTAAATAATTTTCAGGTTTTACCAAAATATTGTAGTTTAGGGCCTTATAAATAGGCAATTCTATGATATATGGGAGATAGAATCATTATATGGCTATAGTAAATCATAACACCCTACTTTAGTAGCATCTTTACTTAGAACTTTAATTCAGTAGACAATTCAAACATTTCTAAAATAAATTTAATTTTCAGCTGAAATAAAATAAGTTTTGACATTTTCTACTTATTAAAATTCTGTTTATCAGTGGTGGAAGTATCAAAATGGGCATCTTTGTCCCTCAGCAAGAGTAAAGCAGTCAGTTTAAATTTTGATGTAACAAGAGTGGCAGACATTTATTTTTTAAATATAGATTTATGCTCACATTGTTATTGATTTATATATATACGGTGCTGGTATTTTAATTAGAAAGACTTAGTTGCTTTATATTAGACTTCCTTAATGAATTATTAAAATCAGAAAAATCATATTCTTTATTGAAAACAATATCCATGGTAGGTCCCACTAAATCACAGAGCTGACAGCGGCACCTCTACCCAACTTTCTCCAAGTTGTGAATGAATTAATTTGTTTCAAACATATGATTGCTAGAGAAACGGTTCAGAGTGTGGTTTGATAGCTGCTCTGGTTTGTGTGTATCCAGCATTGTAAGAGCAATGAAATCTCAGCAGTAGGAGTTCATTTCTCTGAGCTAAAGGAGAAGGAAGAGGTTACGTCAGTGGTGGAGAATGTATTTAAAGCAGCAAGGATCTCACTGGTTTCAGCCAAGTGCTGGCATGCTAATTATGCCTTAACTGCATCTCCTCTTTCCTTCTAGGTCTTACTGCTGCAGCCTCTCTCGTGTCCCTGGCTTGGGCTTTGGCTTCCTACCAAAAGGCCCTGCGTGACTCTCGTGATGACAAGAAACCCATCAGTTACATGGCTGTTATAATCCAGTTTTGCTGGCATTTCTTCACAATTGCAGCAAGGGTCATTACTTTTGCTCTATTTGCCTCGGTTTTCCAGCTGTACTTTGGGATCTTCATTGTGCTGCATTGGTGCATCATGACCTTCTGGATTGTTCACTGCGAGACAGAATTTTGCATCACTAAGTGGGAGGAGATAGTTTTTGACATGGTTGTTGGGATAATCTATATCTTCAGCTGGTTCAATGTCAAGGAAGGAAGGACACGCTGTAGGCTTTTCATTTACTATTTTGTCATCCTTTTAGAAAACACCGCCTTGAGTGTTCTCTGGTATCTGTACAAGGCCCCTCCAATCTCCGATGCATTTGCCATACCAGCACTGTGTGTAGTGTTCAGCAGCTTTTTAACAGGCATTGTTTTTATGCTGATGTACTATGCCTTCTTTCACCCCAATGGACCAAGGTTTGGGCAGTCGCCAAGCTGTGCTTGTGAGGACCCTGCCACTGCCTTCACCCTCCCCCCAGAAGTGGCCACAAGCACACTAAGGTCCATCTCCAACAATCGCAGTGTCACAAGCGAGCGGGATCAAAAGTTTGCAGAGAGGGATGGGTGTGTGCCTGTGTTTCAGGTGAGACCCACTGCACCATCCACACCTTCATCCCGGCCACCAAGGATTGAGGAGTCTGTCATTAAAATTGATCTGTTCAGGAACAGGTACCCGGCATGGGAGAGACATGTGTTGGACAGGAGCCTGAGGAAGGCAATCTTAGCATTTGAATGTTCCCCTGCTCCTCCACGGCTACAGTATAAAGACGACACCCTTATCCAAGAGCGCCTGGAATATGAAACCACGTTGTAAACAAAGCAAAAACATGGCTTGAAGAAGCTTCGATGTTACAGTCCAAACTAAGGGTTGACAGTAGGGCTGTAGGAATAACTAAACTGTGTACTACAAGTAGAGCAGCAAGCTATAGTGTTCTTAGTCTGGCTATCATCATGATTATCATTTGATCCACTGCGTGCAGTCTGTCTGCAGGACATTGATACAGCAGAATCATCTGAAAGCCTATAAAAACCCCAGACCCTGACCCACACATACAGATCAGTTACTTCAGCTGGGGGAACTCACTCATGACCCCTTGCTGCTATGAAACTCTGACTGCGCAGTACTTACAATCAAACCACAGCTTTCAACTTTAGCCAGTAGTCATTTTATTTTAGAAATTAAAGATTGATATTTCCATAATCAATGGCAAAAACAAATAAAAACACATCTTTTCAAACATAACAAAACTGTAGCACAGTATTGCTGTTTGGAAACTGTTTTCTGGGGGAAAAAGTAGGGGCATAGTAGTCTTCAGCACCCCCATAAATCAACCATTCAGGTTGGAATGGGTTTGCAAAATAGTTCTTAATGAAAAAGATACATTATCATGTTTGTAAGGCTGACAGTGGAAAATTAACTAAATTTTGATTAATTAGGTCATAAAAATAATACTAGCAGAACTGTTTGTTTTCTGTGGAATTTCAAGGTCTTTTTTAAATGCAATTTAACTTCTTGATATTACTTTTGACAGAAATCCTATGCAGCTCACTTCTGGTTTTCAGGAGAAATAAGGAGCTCTAACATGTAGTAATATACATTAAATGATAATCATGATTCAGTGTTCAATTTGCAAAAAAAAAAAAAGTGAAAGAACAGGGAAGTATAAATGTCATATTCTATACTTTTTGGAGGACCCCATTTAGACATTTCAGAAGAAACTACAAAGAGATAAACACACTGAAACTTCAGTGTTTCAGGACTGGGAATGCATGATTCAGTGTGTGAATGTATGCAAGGGTGACAAGAGACTGTGACATGCCATACCCTTCTAGTGCCAAACATTGTATAACTGCAAAGCTGGTATTGCCTGAGGGACAGATAACCAGTGGCACAAGCCCTACCAGAAAAAGAAGCAGGAAAGAACAACCAAGTTCTCAACATGTAGAGACAGCTCTGATTTTTCCCACCCAAGGTGAAAGTGATGTCTTTTAAAGGCTTTCAGCCACCTCTTAGTAAGTATATTCACCGAAGCATAATATAAGCAAGTTATGTGAAAGAGCCTCTTCTGCCTGTTCAAGACTTGTGTCCAGATGTGTCTAAAAATTATGTTGAATCCCTTGTAGTAGAGTGCTTTTGCTGCAAGCTTTTGGGTTTAAAATACCTCCCTAAATCTAGTCAATGGTATTATCCTTTATGTTAAAAGTATCCCCTGATGGTGCTTTCAAATGCATTAAAGGTGCAAGTCAAAATTTGATAGTATTTTTTTTAAATCTGGTGCAGAGTGAAAAACTCATGGATTATTTCAATATTTTTGTAAAGTAAAAGTATGGTATAAAAAGTTACTTTTTATAAACCTCAAATCTTTTAATACATTTCATTCTCTTTATAGCTTAGATTTTAAGAATTGGTCCATGAATTTTATGAAATGGCTTTTTCAGGTTGACCTAAACCTGGTTTTCACGCATTATGGATTTGTTTTGCAGTGTAATGCCATATGAAAGCCTACATGGGTACTTTTAGAATACTCTATAAACTGTGGATCCTGCTTCAAATGTAAGTGGCTTGTAAAGACACCAAGTGATCTCAGAAGAATTTACTATAGCTATTTCCATCCATTTTAGGAGAGCGAAGCAGAACTGAAGAGTTATTGTTGTAAATGGCATTGTCAGAATGGAGGAGACCTGATTATTGGTATTGTAATCTTCACTGTCAGATATATTCAGTGTAGTCACTGCTGTATATGCTGCTGGGTTAATTTCAGTCTTTCCTATTATGAATATTTGTACTATGAAATGGCCAAGGTTACACATACTATGTTTATTTGTATGCATTCAATTAGCCATTTTTAATGTTGACTTTTTTTATTAGTGAAATGTTGGATACCTGTTGTTCTTTGCTGGGGCGAGGTCCTCAAAACAAAAAAAAATCTGTGGAAGTACAGGACTCTGCAAGGCAGAGGGAACTTTACACAGAGCAGAAAACACCCATGCTCCAAGGGTTTCTTAGGTATTTTCAAATTAAGCAGTGGCCAACTGCCTCTATAATAACTTTTTTTAATAAAACAATTCTTTGATAGTACAAACCTGAAGCTTTGTACAAAGTGATTGCCCTTCTCTCCATGGCGATATAGCTGATTATTCAGACAAAAGCACTCCTGTGTTGTCAAAAAATATACCACTTCAAGAACTGCTACAAAAAGATTTTTCGAGCAAATCCTTTGTCCTGTCAAATTCGGCAGAGCCTTCTCTCCAGAATCAAAGGCTAGTTCACACAAGGAAATTGCTGGATTTGTTTACAAACAAGACAAATGGTAAGCTTCCTGATCCAAGATATGAAGGTTTCTTTTGGAAACAGCTGGAAGTGTTTGCTGCGGCTTTAACAACTCAGAAATTTAAGCCTGATTGAGGCACAGGGGCATCCTTTGCAATCTCTACCCACCCTCCAGTACCTCCTGGGGAGAGGAGGAGCTTCACAGCTGTCAGCAGGTCTTGTCCTCTTCTGATGTCCCTCTCATCCTCTTGCTCTTCCTCAGAGCTGTGAGCTTTTTGGCAGGGACCTACAGAACTGAAGAAGTGTTGTCCCATAGAGAATTTAAAGGGTTAATCTCTGCCCCAGTGCTTGCTTTGCAAGGCTTCTGAAGAAGGTTAGGGATCAGTTTGTTTGATTTGCTCTTGTTTAGGTTTGGAATGAAGGACACAGAGGTGTTATTTATCCATGTGGTGTTTCATGCCTACCATTTACTTAATTTACTCTCCCAACATTTTTACTTTTTTCATATAATGTTTGTAAAAACGCTTATCTTAAGCAAACTCCTGCTGCAGGGTCTGAGTGCAGAGCGACATATACACATATATATGTATATATAATGTATATATATATGGGCAGCACTACATATGTACACCTTGTCCTCAGAATTCAATCCAGCTAGAGGAAGAAGAGCAATCATTATACACTAAGGTAAAATTCATTCTCCAAAACCTTACTCTGTTACATTCATGACACCAGTGATACTTGTACTGAGAACAGGGTGGCCATTTGAATCTTAGCACTCAGATGACTACATGGCAGTTTCCTAATTTGCATTGCTGTGGATAGTCACATTAAAAGCTGTAAGAATTTTTTTATAGAAATTGCCAAGATTAAACATAGTCCATGTCAAAATTCTGTGATGGCCTTATGAACAGTTAATATGCACTATTATTTTTTAACACAGTTTTTAAATCAATAAAGTTCAATTATACAGCAATAGCACAAAAAAAAAAATCAGGTCTTAAATTTCATTCCAAAATACAGATACATACATAAAATGTTCATATTTTCATATTTCCATTCTGATAAAGGAAAGCAATCACAACTCTGTGTTAGAAGCAAGAATTATAAAAACATTGTTCTAATGAACTAAAAAAATTGTCAGCAGATTTAATGGTAACTTATCTGATTAAAGAATTGGTCTTAAAATTTTGAGAGTCTGGATTTGTCTGTTGCAGAAAAGACAATTCAACTACTATTCATTACTCTAATTAGATAAAGAAGAAGCAATTTATAACCATGTTCATTCAGAAAACATAAAATAGTGTAGGATAGAATTTTTTATTATTTTAAGTTATTTGTTCTGTAATAAGATGTTTCTGAAAAAACTTCTTTGCAAATATGTGCAATACCTTTTTTGCTGCATATTTAATAATGAAAAAATAATTTCCAATTTTGTTTATGACAATTTAAACATGTTTCTTGTGCCAGAACAATGTTTCTGTGCTTGGGCTATATGGGCTGGATGGCATCTAATTAATATTTTCACTGATAAAACAACAAATTCTCTACTAATTAATTTTTATGACATTGGAGACATTTTCCTTCCAAAATTCAATGCTAGACCTCAACTGCCTGATTTTGTAAAATTTAAGCAGAGAAGGTAAATTACAATTTTATTGGAAATGTAATTTTTCATACATAATGAGCATCTATTAAACCCATATTAGTTTAAAACATATGATGGTCTAGCCAATACATCATTATTTCCCCAAAAGAGCAATTCATAAGTGGTACTAAAAGTACAAGTGCTGCTTTATTTGGAAAGGGAGTCCCAGTCATGCAATATGTTCATTTGCTTTTTATTGGCTAGTAAATATACACAACTAGCCTGTTGGTTTTTTTAGAACACAAGTTAAACAATTTTGAAGTCTTTGTGATTTGATCCTGTAACTACTGAAGAGACTTACAAGTGGTGCTGTGCTGAGTTTTAGTTGGCTCTGCCAGTGATTTGGCTCCCAAAGCCACTGCCCTTTGCTCCATCCCTGAAATCAGGCAATCTGGAGTGACTGAGATGCAGAGATTTACTTTGCCTCCCCTGCACTGCCTTCACAATGCCAAGGAAAAAAGACTTCAGCAGATTCCTGGGGTCCTACCACTGCCTCTCTTGCTCCTGTGCATGGTGGGAAGCAGAGTAAATTGCATCTGTGCATCTATCTAAACAAGCTTATTTAGGCTGGGTCCCTACAAAGGTGTGTGTTATGAAAATAATCACAACATGTGTCCATGAATTTACAAGTCCAACACTGCAATTTCTAACTCTGTAATATAACAATAGAGAATGTTGGAAGAATTGTCTAAATACACAATAAGCCATTTAATTTTGCTAATTGTAGCAATTAGACTAGCTTACATGAAGCCCATGCTCTCAGCAGAAAGCCATCTATATACCAGAGACATTGTTATGAAATCCTCCCTTGATTGTTTATAGAACTGTCTTTTCATTGCAACATTGAATCGATTCCTCTTTATTCTGATAAAAGAGATAAAATGCAAAATGAGAAGTTTTTAAATATGAGAATAATAAAAAAAAAAACAACAAAGAAACAAGACGACAGATTACTGCAGTTCACATGTAGAAACTTGTTGAAACAAATTCTGTTATTATTTTCATTTGGCTACAGACTGCTGAGTGATCCAATTCTTCTCACATCCAGTATGAGCAGACTTACAGGAGAGACAAAGGATAGTGTCACTGATCAACAGATCATTTACAAAACTGTTTTAATGTTTGAAGGACCCCTCAGCATCAATTGTTTTACCTTAGTGACCTCAGGACTTCTGTGAGATTTCTTCACTGGTATGAATATGACAAAATCAGGCCCCTGGCACTGAGCTAACAACTACGTGAAATTCAGACCACAGCAGTGGAAGTCTTCACCTCCTTGCTCCATACTGAAGCCAGCTGGAGATTTGCTTTTTTCAAAGAGCCTGCATGTTGCTTGGCTCAACCAGAAATACTTACTATAAACTTAGTGCTAGCTCAGCATGAATCAAACATTTCTTCTTCTTTCCATTTTAGTTCAAACATTTAAGAATATACCCACTTTGACAAGTTTGCTGTTTCATGATCCTTTGAACAAGACTTTGAAAAACAACTCTGAGATCGGCCATTTCCAGTGATTGTTACAAAAGCCAATTGCTGGCCGGCACAATCATTAAAAGGACACTTTCTATATGTGTAAGCTTGGCTCCTGTACTTATATTTTGCTCTGAATGCTTAGGGTGTCATTCTTATGCAGCAGATCTTACGTACCCATTAGTAAGCTGTGTGCCTACTCTGAATCCTGGGGCAAAGAGGACAGATGTGCAAGGTGCAGGGCAAAAAGTCCTCTTCTGCACATTGACAGAGTGATTTGCATGAGCCAGAGAGATCAGAATGAAGCTCGTGTGTAATTACATCAGAGGGATTGATGCTATATTCATTGATAGGTTTTACAAGAAATTTTGATATAAATGGCCAACTTCTATATGCAAAGCATTATAAAATAAAAATAGCCAAGAATCTTTAAAGTGCAACCAAAAATCTCATTTCCAGGAATGATTGGGATAAACTTAAAAATAAAACAGATTTGTTAATGTAACTAGATGCTATGTTCATAGAAAGAAAGATATAACAGCTATGGGTGCAAACATTTTCTCTATCTGTAGATTTCAGCCTGTTACTTCAGATGTCTTTGGAAGCAATTGCTTCTGAATCTTACTTCTAGGCATTCTGCAGCCTTAGGAATACTGGCAGCTTTTCTGTACAAGACCCGTTCTGCTATGGGAAAGTCCACATCCTTTTAACAAAGTGTTGAGTTTAGAGTTGTTTTTTGCATTGAACTAAACCTCACAAAAGCATTTCTAGCATGAAATAGTTGTCTCCACTCAGCCACCTAGTGTGTAATGGTACTGCAAAACAGAATTTCACTGATAAGTGTTTTTCTCAACATAAAAAAGCTGCTAGCTGAAGGTCTAGAAGGGCCTGTAGAGCCATAACACAGTACTAAGTTGAGACATAGACTACGTTTATGTGCTACAAGTCTGCTCAGGGCAAGGCCTTCTCATAGTCCAGCACTCTCTTCCCCACCTCATGCACCAAAGAGCCCACAGATAGAAAAAACTTGTGCATGAGCTGGATGAAAGCCACAACAGTCGGGGACCAGATACCCAGTACCTTGCAGCACACATGCAGAGGTCAGCACAGGCACACTGGGGCCTCAGGCTAATACTGTGATCCTCCAAACTGCACTAACTAGATGTTCCTGAACCTTTTTCATGCCAGATGTTCAAGCACCTACAATTTGACTCCTGGACTTGGTCAGAAACAACTTGCTGTTAACAGCACAAGGTGGTTCAGCTCCTATCTCCCACCTAAGGCTGCCAGGGTCCACTGAGCAGGTATTCTTCTGCCCATCTTACCTGAAGGATCTGGGCCCTCTGGGCTGCTATCAGATGGAGCTTTGCACAGAAATACTCATGACTGCTTTTGCAGCAATAGATTGGTGGTAGGCAGAGACCAAGGGGAGAGCCAGGTGCAGTTATCTCTTCAGCTAGCAGTGATTCATATCTCTAGCTACTATCTCTCAGGGGAAGGATATAGGGCTGCACACTGCTGTGGAGAAGGGCAATGCTCCCTGCCTCATATTTTGAGGCTGTTCTTCCTCTTTGTGGAAAACATAAGGTTATCCTGTGCAATGTAGACATACTTCTAGTATTTTGACATGTTTGGTCCCTTTAGTGTTGAGGACTGAAGTTGTTGAGCAGGTTCAGTGGCATTGCCTACATCCAGCCAGAGTAATGTCTACAGCAAACAGCTGGGGAAGAAGCAAAATCACTCTGCTCACCTTCCAAAAGATGTATGAACATGGTTAGCACTGTGACAAAGCCTGAATCTCCACATGCTGCCTTGAATCAAGTCTACTAATGCACTGTGTGCTAATGCACTGCTAATGCTGTGGCCACGTTCACCTGGTTTTTCACTGGAGCTCAGGCAGACTTTGTATGGGCACCAAAGCTACATGTGTAGCTTATCTATAGTTCCCTGAGCCCAAGGTGCATACCCTTTGCAATCCCAATTCCTTTGCCAAACAAAGATCAGTTTGGGCTGAGCAAAGGGCAAACAGGCTCTATGCTATTAATCCAAACATGGATTCTCTGGATGGTACATCTGACTCTCAATTATGTGCAAATTGCCCAGGTTATGGTGAATACAAGAAGTAAGTTGTGTCCAGAGTTTGGAGCATGCTATAATGAATACTCGCTGTGAAGGTGTTTTTTTTAATCATAATAAAAATAGTAGGATCTTATCTCATACTTGGGAGCAAATTTACAGTATCAAATGCATCTATAGATATACACGTGTGTATATATATGTGTGTGTGTGCTTGTATACACATGACAATGAGTCCTGACATTCTATTAGGATTCAATCTAATAATTCATTTAAATTCTAAGCCAAAACAGAAGGATCAGGAGCATTGCTATCAAGGGCAATGAAGTGATAATTGCAAAAAGAGAAGAACATTATTGGAAAATACATTCTAGTCATTACTTGAGACAGTTTTGCGATGTATTGTGCCAGCACTTTAACAAAAGGTTATGGAGAATCTATGCCAATGCTATATTTCATAATCTTAAGTATTTTGGTAAAAGAATAGAGTGAGGAAAATTTGTATAAAATAAAGATCTATCACATTTACTTAAGGAAAAAAATCATATAGGAAAATGGCAAAGAGATCAATTAAACTTTTTTTCACTTTTTGTTGGTTGCATTTGTTTATCTGTTATCACTGTCTGTATTTTATGTACGAAATAACTTGCAATAATTAGGATGGCTTACTTACATTTTAACTGAACACTGAAGAATGTTTGTTATCCAACACATATGCAGTTTCCTGATACATGCTCTCAGAAGGAAAGATCTGCTCTTGCAAGGATTGTGTACTGAAGATAAATTCCAAATGCATGTATTCAAAAACAATACCCCTGTCAGTTTAACTGTATCATGCATACACAGTAGCTATTTCTGCAATTTTAATTACTGATGTTTTTTCAGTATGTTCTGCATTATTATCTGTCTATCCCAGGTTGTTTCTTAGACAATGTTTGATAAGAATTAATTTAAAATATCATGAAGCTGAGAGAGAGACTACTAGCCAGTGAAGACACTTGCTTCTCTGAAGTTCAGATATATGTCTAGAGTTCCTGACCTAAGTCACTATTCAGCATTAAGGACAGTATTTGACAAAACTAGTAACTTTCCAACAGGATGTGATTTATGGACAGACAGATCTAAAATTGTCATGACTGGGTCAGGCAACAGCAGAAACTACAGAGGGAATGTTCAAAAATAGTCACTAATGACTTTCAACATTGTTCCCTGCATTTCCATTTTGGGACTCACACAGCCTTCCCATCAGCCAGCATCCACAAGTGCTGTGATTGCTCCAGCTCCGGCACTGCGGCATTCACTCAGGCTGAAAGTGAGGACAAAGTAGGGAGCTTGCTTCCAGCTCCAGTTCCTCCTGGGTTACCAGATTGGCCCACAGGAGATGTTTCACTAAGAAGACTTTGGCTATTGGTGAGATTGTCACACCAATCTGGGCAGGATTTAGCCTTTAGACAGCACTGTGTGGACAATGAAAAATCTTCCTTTGTCAGCAGAGAGGGCCACTGCTACTATTTATAGTCACAAAGCACCAACATATTGTCATGTATTTGTGGCTGCTATTGATTCCTCCTTTTTGGAACAGCTTGGAACTTGTCAAGCTGTGCATAGGTTGATTTGCAGCTAATTAATTCAACAGACATTTTTAATCTTGCAGATTTGTGACTTGTAATGCAGTAATCAAGGTCCCATAAGCAAGTATTAATCAGCTTGGAGGAAAAAAAAGAAAGACATTGTTAGCTGTGTTTAGCAAGGTGCCCACACTGGAAAGAAAAATCTAGAAGAAATGCAGAATTAATAAGTTCATCCTAGCTAAACTTTCATCATTCATCTTATGAAACATTTATCGATTTGATCTGTTTTATACATGCAAGGAGTTGTATTTAAAAGAGGATTGCTGGTATCGAGATAGTTCTAGTTGCAATCAGTGGGCAACTGGCCAAATTTCCTTCTGGTCATCTATTCATCTTATCAACCAAAAAGTCATTCTACCCAGCAGCAGTACAATTTCATTTTTGAGATGACTGTGATAGTTATGGAACAGTTTATCCTGAAGAAATTACTGTAACAAAACACATAAACACATTTAGTAACAGCACTAAGTACTGGGTGAACGAGTGAAGAAAATATTGTATTCATTGTTCAACACACAGGTGCATTTTAGCTACTTTCACACAAAGCAGAAGGGAAAAAAATAAAATATTGCCTATAATAAACCTGATAATAATGAAAGGCTTGTGATCAGCAAAGATTTTAAATCCTTTTACCATCAGAAAAAAATGTAGGTTAGTACACTTGCAATTTATAAAAATGATTAGGAATAAGTGGGTGGTATAAAATTTAACCTGACTCTAGTACTTGGAGGAACACAATGACAGCAACACAGGACTCAGCAGGAGCTCGTCTGGCTTGTGCCCCTTCTGACACAGAGTTTTCAAGCAGGATGATGTCACAGCCCTCTACAGTCAGGCTGCACAGAGTGCACTTGTGTGTACGTCAGTGAGTAATCCGTACATATGTTTCATTGTGGAACATCTCCACTGTTGACCTTAGCAGGGAGGCCAGAGACCAAAGACATAAAAGCAAAGAGATGATTCCTCTGGTCAGGATTAAGAGATGTTTGTGAAACACTGTGGAAACTGCCCCTGCTGTTTCAGTGGATAAAGGGAGGAGCAGAGTCTTTTAATGGGCAAAAACAAACACACAAAAACCCCCAAAGAGCCAACAAAACCCAAACCAACAAACCTTAATGCCAAAATGCTATTTATGGTGCAATTACTCTCCTCTCTGGGAAAGATGTCAACTGAGAAAATTCTACAAACTAAATGGAACACATAGAGAAATAGTGAAAGATATTTCTTAGATACAACTTTGTTACTATAGACAGGAGATTTTTATTAGCAATAAAATACAAAGGTGTCTCAAACTAAGGCCTGGGAGACAAGGATTTTGTATGGCAATTGTGTCACTGACTGTTAAATTTAGAAATCATAGATATTTATAATAGATTATGGGTCAGAAAAATTTATTATCTTCTTTATGGAGTATAAATCTCAGATAGCTTCCAGACAAAACATAAGGTTTAAAACAGGCTCAGAAGATGGGCTTTTCTGTATATGGAGTATTATAGGCTTGGTGTTGTTGAAGTGCTTGTGCATTTTCTCACGCTCTCAATTTGTCACATTATACATCCATAAGCAAATAGTGGCTTTTCAGATGTATGTTCCTTTAGCGCTAATAGTCCTCACATCAACTTCTTCATGCACAGCTGAGGAGCACTTACGTGGTGAGATGCAAAGGTGTAGAGCAGGAAAAAAATAGAGAAGATGGAGATCAATAGATGATGTGGTTGAACACTTACAATTAGGGAACAGCTGTGAATCTCTAGAGTAGGTAAGACCTCATAGCATTTGTTCATACTCAGGTATTCTGTCACTCAGCTCATCATGGAAATTACTACTGAAGGACTTTCAACTGTGTTAGATATTATCATCAGTTTTTTGTTGTTTAGAAGCAGGGACAGTCTTATCCTGATTTCAGTAGAAAACCCTGTGGAGTTACCCATAGCCTCATGCATGATTATAGGTGTAGCATATCCTGATAGGTCTTTTTCTTCAAGGATTCACTCAAAACATTGGCAAAGTTTACTAGACACAGTTATGATGGTTTTCCTTGTGTTTCCTTCCATTTTCATCTTGTGCTTAGGGGTCTCATGTGCAACCTGCACCAATGAGAGAAGACTGCTCAGGTTATCTAAGAAACTTCCTTTTCTCATGTCATAGTACAAAACTAAAAAATTCCTCTGCATGACATCTGACCATGGGATAACCTTTATAGTTAGAGATGGAAAACCAAGTTAAAACTACAAATACTGAAGTTTTTTTTTTTCAAGTGCAAAGCAGGAATTGTTTTAAAGACAATTGTCATACCTTGATGCTCAACTGATCTTACTTCATCATTCCAAAGCCTTGGTATATGCCCATAGCAACTCAGAATTCAGTATCTTTTGTTTCTGAGATAATTTCTGACTCACAGGACAGCCACTAATGAGGATCATGTTGGAATAGCATGCAAAGATCTGCCATCCCACTGCAGTTCTTCTTTAACAGGACTGCCGTTCCTTTAAATCAATTCCCATTGATTCTCAAGGGCAGAAACTGTCCCCTGTGTAATTTGTTCTGCTTGAGGGGACAGATATTTTGCTCTCTATTCTCTGAGTTGTGCATTATTAACAATCTAATGTTTATTCTAACAAATGAGCATCACAGTATTTTCCTGCAGGTGCCATTCCATATATAAGGCTGTCTCTACAGAAGCGACTGCCTCTGCCCTTCTTCCCATGTTTGCTCACCTGCCTCTTTAATAAAATGTTAACTTAATAATTGTTATTTCTCATGCTGCAGAGCCATGCAAAACCCAGTTTGACTTCTGGATTTGACCCGTGGCATTAGAAATGGGAGATTCATCTTCTCACTGTAAGCCGAGTGGAAGTGGAACCCTCTGGGATACAATAAACTTTGTTCTTTACCATATTTATTTTATAGTAATTTCCAGAGTACAGCTGTGCTTTGAAACTATGTGCAGCTCTCTGTAATCTTCCTGTATTGGGGGGAGGGGGAGGAAAGTAAAGTAAAACCAGCTTTTACTGTTCTTCCTCAGTGTACATTGTCCTCTTGAAATTTGCAATGTTCAAGGAGCATGTAAGTTAATTCACATTGGACATTTCAAATGGATTCCTACAAATCATATTAATTAACCCAGTAGTAATTAAAAAGAGCATATTCTTCAGCCATTACAAGAAAATGTATACCCAGATAAACCTAACTACTTTGTGTCTTCTTCTACCCTCCACCTCTTAATATACAGAACTCAAAGTTTGTTTCCAGGTCGTCTGGTGAATTTGATTTGGTTTGGGGAAATGTGTGCAAAAGTGTTTCTAGGCTATTAATAAAACAGGTGAGCCATCTAAAGCAATTTCACATGAGGTAAATGACCCTAAAAGACAGACTTCATACCAGTGCTTCATCTTGTGCTTACAAAACTTTCTTCAGCTAAGCAAGGAAACAAACCAAAACACAGCCTTAAAGGACTGATGGAAAAATTCTGCCTGGTGCACATGTCAATAAGTCATAGTTACACCCGTGCTCTGGACAGGAGTGTTTATTATGGGATTTGCTTTGATTACAGGCAGTTTATAATCATAAAGGACCTGTCTGAAGGTCCACCATAGCAAATGCATTATTTTCTTTTGACTTTAATAGAGTCCAGTAAGTCCCAGGAGAAAGCACATGGGCATTTTGCTTTTAAATTTCACAATGTCACTCTAAGTAAAATTTGTTTATTAAGGAATCTCATAATAACTACTTTACGGTGCACTTGAACTTTACTATCAAGTGCGACTGTCAGTCATTGTGCAACAAATACATATTAGACTAAGTCACTAAGAAGGTTTGAGGAAGCAGTATCAGACTTTATATTAAAAAAATAGTCCACTGTAAATAATACTAAAGCGTATCTATGTCTTCCAATCTCTGGATGAGGCCAAGATACCTGGCTGGATTCCAGGATGAATTAAAATGTCTTTTTTAATTTTCAGATGGCTTATGAATATATTAATTATATTTTAATATTTTCTATTAAAAACCCCCTATCCTTTGAGCTACAAATTTCAATTTCAAGAAGAATATACTTCTTTCTATAAAGCCTAAGTCACTGAACTCCAGGGGAAAAATGGACAAACTGGAGTGTGAAATTTAATCTTCTATTTCCCCTCCCAGGCTGCCACCTTGGCTCTCTATGATACTTGCCTGTTGTGCTTCACCACTGAAACCCCTGTAAATGGATCTAGCATCTGGATCCTGTCACATCCCATCTCATTCTTTAGTTCTGGGTCACACAGGATGAGAACAGAGGCAGTTCAATTGCACCAGGGATCAGGCAGGTGCAGGTAGATCCTCTTCTCTTGCAGTTTCTCCAGTGGCTACCACTGACACAACTGAATTGGTGGTGAGAAGGAGGATTGCTTCTCTTTGGGGCAGATGTTGACTGTGGGTAATGAGACTTGGAGATATTATTTGTATTTGGGGAGAAAAGGTGGAAACAAAAGTTGTGATACAGTGAAGACGATGACTATGTATGTCAAATACTTGCAATGGCAACACACTGAAACATCAAGCTGGATGCTCAGGCTCTAGAGGTTAGTGCTAAGGATCCAGGTTGAACAGGTGGTGCAGTACAGTCCTTAAACAATCATGTTTTAGTTTTTTATCCTCTGCAAACTGATATGCATAGGGTAAAACAAAGGATTGCCTTTACTCTTGATTCACATGCAGAAAAAAAGATTTATACATCCATTTCTGAAGTGTGCCTTTTAGCATCTTCATGTTTCATGAGATCAGGCCTGAAAAATATTTCTTCCCCCTTCAAAATCAGAGCATCTTTTTCTGCTTAGGTTTACATAAAGCTATAATGCCTTGACTTCTCTGAGAAACTGAGATTCTCACAGCCCTACTTCCTCTCATGCTCAAAAAATCTCAGCAACCGAGCAGAAACTCCTAACAAACATTTTGGGGAAAGCTGCAATATCATGATACATCAAGAAATCTAGAAATCTCACAATCCAATCTTCTAGTTTTCCATTTAGTTCCAGCAGGGAAAACTAAAAGGCCACAATGTGTAGGATGTGCAAACATAATGGCCTATTACCAGCTCTGCCACCATAGCACTCCATGAACATCATGGACTCCTCATTTTGGGCTGCTAGAGATGAAGTTGGTCTAAATCAAAAATCACTTTTGAAAATTATTATAAAAATAAAAGGACATTAGAAAGGCAACATTAAAGGGAAAAGAAAAAAAGAAAAGGACTTCAGGATTTCCTTGTTTAATAGAAAATAAAAATGAAATATGGTGTATGTGCACACTTCAGAAGTACAAAACCTACTTTTTCACAGGCCAATTAAAAAAAAAGAAAGAAAAAGAAAAAAAAAAAGAAAGAACACCACCACCAAATACCCCAACTATTTCAGTTTGTGATGCTCTTCAAGACAGGTTTCTAGTGAAGAATTCATGATAGCAAGTTGCATGTATCCATTCTGTGATCATCAGCAGAGGGATCTAATAGTAGGACTCAGAAGAGCCAGCACACTGCACATTTAGTAATGAGATGTTCTTAGGTTGTTGCTGCTGAAGACAGGAACACATCTCCAAATTCATCTGTGTCCTACAAGTAGGCTTTTCATGCACCCACACACTCCCCTTGGGCATTTTGTAGTGAAAGCTGCCTGCTCCTCTTGCTAGGCAGGAATGGAAAGGAAGGCTGAGTCTGCCTCTGTGCCAGGGGCTGTTAGCTGGAGCTCTGTGACCATGACGTGAGCCCAAATCCCTATTCATCCTGAGTGAACTCAAGGTAACACTTTCTTGGAGACTGTCCTATCACCAGGAGGGAGAACACTGTCCCTCTCTCCAGATGAGAAAAGGTCCTTGTGAGCTGAAATGGGATGGTGCTGGGCACAGTCAGGAAGGTCCAAGAGGAGATGTAACCCTGGGGTCCAAGGTGGAGACTTATCCTCTCTTTGGGGACTTCTGCATGCCTGGGGCTGCTGTCTGGTCTGGATGTGTACACACCACTCTGCGGGAACATCACATGGCGGATCCCCAACACATGGACACATCCCGCATGAACCCAGACATGTGGGTACATCCCGGGCAGGCTTCCAGGACATCTATTCAATCAGGTCCTGGGAGATGTAGGCACAGGATCCCCAGCCCTTTGACTCCCAGGTGACCTCAGCAGTGGATGGGTGCATAGAAGTTCACCTAAGCTGAGATGGTGGTGCCTCCGGGCACACATGGTGGCACATCTTCAGGCACTCACAGTATATTTCTGCCTTCCAGGAGCTTCAGTCCCAGGGGTCAGCCAGGCCTCATGTGATGGCTGATAAAAAGTAAATGATTTCCTAATACTATACAAAGCCTGTAAAAAAATGCACATGCAAATACACTTGAATACTTGAAATTCAAAATCCAATAGTATATTCTGTGTTCATTCCTATGTTATTACTACTTTCTTTTTCAGAAATCATAAAGTTTCCTGCTTTAAGTTGTTGCATAATATAAAATTAATTCAAATGTGTGGGGTTTTACTGTGTATGTCCTGACTTTATTTTTTCAGTTATTTTTCATAGATACATTTTACATCTAACTACCTCAGCTGCCTTTTGTTTTCTTTTGGCACATATGAAGTCATGCACTTTCTGTATGTGGGGATTTGGGGGGAGGAATTCTTTCACTTTCGAATAACCAGGTTCAAAGCCATGTTGATCAATTTAGAAAAGAGATCAGTTTAAGAAGACATAACTATTGACAGTTGCAGAACATACATTTTATTTTTAGGTTCTGTTGGGGTATAGTTTAACAAAAAACTACCATAAGCTGCTTATTAATTTGCCTTAAAAATGTGTGCTCTTTCCTAGTCAAGTTGTGTTATTTAACTCTTCTCTTGTACACAATTTATGTGACAAAGACTAACGTAACAGTTGGCAGATAAACAGCAAATGGAACAGAATGGACCAATAGTTTCTCTCTTCTCTGTTGTAAACTGTTGCATTATACACTGATTGTGCTAAAATAATTGTTACTGTGCTTATACTCCTTAGTCACTATTGCAGAAATAAAATGATGGAGGCTCACGTTTATGTTTATGGAACAGTGTAGATATCCCCCCAGTACAAGCACAGTGACTAAAGGTGAATGATAATCATTGCAGAACTTGTGCTTTGACTTGTAAACATTGTAAAAATGTATTTGGTATTTTATTTGAAATGAAGAATTAAAATAGTTATTAAAAAAAAGAGAAAAAGAAAAAGAAATCTTCCTGTAAATATATATATTCTGAATCCATGTATACAAACATTCCTTTAGAGTTCAGATTGTGAAGAGTGTCTTTATTGGCTAGAGACCACTGCCTCCTGCAGCAGAGGTTACATGTGCTATAGTAAAGAACACAGTGTGTGAAGTATTTGATGTACTGCAGTACCATAGTTCTTTTGGTCTGTTAAGTAAGTTGCAATTTGTGATGAAATGAAGTTGAAAGTAGTGCTTCATACTAACAAATTTCCTCAGTTACAACTTGATTTTTCTTGTAAAACTTAAAAGGGAAACTTGAAAATTTTATATATTTGGATTTTGTAGATTTTTTTTATTTTATTGCAACACAAGGTACCAAAATCATTAAATAAAGTACACTGTGGTCATTTTACCATGTGTCTTGAGTCTTTTTTAAAACTCTTTTATCCTAGTGGATCAGAAAAAGGATGCTAACTTTTGAGCTTTTGACATTATTAGCAAACAAGAAAAAAGCTGACCCAGCTTGGACAACAGTTTGGGACAGATGCTCACCAGAGATCCTTTCCACCAGTAATTATTCAATGCTTCTGGGCAGTATTATCACAGGAACTTCCATCCCTGAGCATGGGAGTGATGCCAGTGGCTCCCAGGTTACCTCTGGGACTGAGAGAAGACTCAGCCTGGGACTTGGACAATGTTACAGGTGTTGTCCCAGCAAAGACTTCCAGGGAATCATGAGATACCCTGACAGGCATCTCACCCACAGTAGAAGAGTGTGCACTGGTCACTGTGGCTGAAGTTCTGACTCCTATCTTGAAGGGAGACCTCCAAAATAGCTGCCCTTGCCCAGGGAACAGGTCAGCAGGTCCTCCCCACTCCTTGGCCACTCAGGGACGAAGTGCTTTCCCACATGGGGCCACATACCTCAGTGCCCACCCCCTCTCCCTGCCACTGGTCCGCAGCGCCAAGGAAGGGAGAGGTAAGAGGAGCTTGACCCTGTCACAAGAAAAGGAGATTTCTGGGCTCTGATCTCAGGGCTGTTGGAGGAATGCAGAAACCCAGGACTCCATCACCTGAGAAGGGCCTTGGTCACAGAGGACAGAAAAACAAAGTTTTTTGGTTTTATCCCCTCTTCAGATACCTGAAGGGGAAGGGAAAGCCAAGCCTCACACCAGTCTTGTCCTGATTCAAATTACTGGGAAGACTTGAGGGAAGATGCAGATGCTTCTACTTATGCCTTCTGGGCAACTGCCTAAATCACTAAACTACTACACAAGTTGCTGCTGTCTTTGGCAGCATCTACAATACCCTTAACAGCCCTCTTGGACTTCATTGCCACATTTGTGAGTGCAATGCCACCTCAAGCCACAGCCAAAGTTCACGCAACAAAGGCCAGTACCTAGATCCCTCAGCCTTTCTGTCCCATTGCCATGCTCCCACTCCCTCTTAGACGCTGCTTCTTGGCCTTCCTCAGGTGATCATGAAAGGGAGATGAGGGGAAAACAACCCACAAAGCAACTATATAAGTGTCGCAAGTTCAAAGAGAGGAAGGAACATGTATGTATATATCTTGGGTAAGTGAATTTGGAGGTAGGGATCATATGTGACTGCCAGATTCTCAGGGGTTTTGTTTTTCCTGTGTGTCTTGTTGTTTGCCAAAGTGTTTGAAGGGAGTAGCTTGTTATTTTAACTTGGAAAAGCATAATGAAGAGAGCAGCAGCCCAGCAGCATTACTGGGCTGTTTCACATGAGTCCTAAATCCTCAGCCCCTGTAACCCTGTGACTCCTCACCAAAGGCTCAAAAGCTTGTAGGCAAGTAATAAAAACACACTTTTAACTACTTTTCTGACCTCTATCATGACTTCTTACTCTTCTCCCCAAATACAGGCTGCATGGAACACACAAACTGGGTGGGCAGAGTGGGGTCTAGCTTGGAGTAAAAGGGATTTATTTTGCATGCTTTTATGCAAATTATTTACCTGTGGGGAAAAAAGCTTTCTTCAGGGGACTTTTAATGAAAACCTACATGAAAGAAGTAGAGCAGTTTCTTTTTAGGCTGAATAAAGGTTAGCAGACTGTTCAATTAGATTCTTAATAACAGAAGGAGACAAAAATTTTGCAAGTCTTAAAAAGTGCTTATTCAGAGCACTTCTTGTTTCTTCTGCCTTAAAAGAATACAGAAATGTCTATAGTTCCAGGAAAAAACAAACAAACAAACAAACAAAACACAACAAAACCCCCCAAAAACCAAAAATAAACAAACAAAAAAAAACCACCAAAACTGGAAAACTAAACAGAGGGACGTGTGCATGGGAAGGAGGAGTCTCTTCCTAGTATAAGCAATCAGAAACTTGGAAAGGTAGATTAGAGACGAGAAGGTTTTTTTTTCTCCTAAATGTTGCACAAGTGAAAAATGCACTTGTTCAGTGATTTCATAAATGCAGATGGAAAACAGAAAATAAGTACTGATATATATCATTTCTGCTGTGGGAGCACTTCAGACCCATGGTCAAGCAGAGAACTGCAGATAAATTTGATGTGAAGATGGATGGAAAACCTACTCTCTGACATGATTTTGGGCTAAACAAGCTCTAAAATATACTACCCTCTGAAGTATGTTGTCCACACAATACTGCATGTTTTAACTACTTTACATTAGTGTTATTCTCATGTGCTCATCTGTAATTCTTTTTAATAGGAAGAGAGCTCAGTTTGCTGACCAAAGTGTAGCTCTGGAGGATGTTGAACCAGACTGAGTGGTGGGGTGGCTTTCCCTGCCTTTGCTGCCACCTAGCACACAAGGCCATGCATGGCCTAGGATTCATGGCTGTTCTTCAGCAGAAGGCTTTTTCCAAGATGGAAGGATTACTCACTCACAAAAGGCTACACACACACAACAAAAAACAAACAACAAACAAACAAAACCCCATAAACAAACAAACAAAAAGTACAAAAAGATACTTACTATATCTTTCAGTAACCAGGTCATTTATTTTTAATCAGGCTCTCGTTAAGTCCTGTGAGCATGAGCTATACTGCCATGATCACACCCAATATATACCTGCTGTTTCTCACTGCTGTGACTGCTATGTGCACACATAGGGCTTACATTATTAACCAAGTTGACCAGTTTATGGAAGGCAAGACCATTCATAATGTTCTAAAGCATGGAAGGATATCCTTAAGAACATTACCAATCTAAATAATTGGAATTGAGGTAATGGATTAAGACTGATATTGTGGTCTTCTGCAGTTCATCACCAAATGACCTCATCACTGTCTAGAACTACCTGAAGGGAAGTTCTAGCCAGGTGGGGGTTGGTCTCTTCTCCCAGGCACTCAGCAATAGGACAAGGGGGCACGGGCTCAAGCTCTGCCAGGGGAAATTTAAGTTGGAGATCAGAAAAAAATTCTTTCCAGAGAGAGTAATCAGGCATTGGAATGGGCTGCCCAGAGAGGTGGTGGATTCACCATCCCTGGAGATTTTTAAATGCAGATTGGACGTTGGGCTGAGTGCCACGATCTAGTAAATGGACTGGAGTTGGACCAAGGGTTGGACTTGATGATCTCGGAGGTCTTTTCCAACCCAATTGATTCTATGATTCTATGAAATATCTCATCATTTTAAGCACATTAATCTTGTATTAATTTTAAATTTCCTGTATCTCTAAAGACGGTAGGAGCCCAAATTTGGAATTTTATCAATTCATTAAACTCCAGAGATCATTTCAACACAAGCCTAACTTCATTTTTAACTTCTATGACTAGTGGGGCTCTAGCAGTAGCCACTTCTAATAGCTCCTCTATATCTTCACCAGCATTGGCCCTACTTTATTCATCTGTGAGCTTTGTGAAATCTCCTGCCATGCCAGTGGATCCATCACTGGAGTGGGACACATATAGTTTCTCTTCCCTGGGCCAGTGTGAGACAGGGGCACTGTGACCAACTTCAGTGTAGCCACACCAGCTATTTCACAACCTGTAGTTACATGAGAGGAAGAGGGAACATCTGGAGTCTCCTCCAGACTGAGTGAGCAGCATTACACAACTCAGCCTTTCCACATTCAGGTTTGCCCCTATCAATATTTTTTTCTTGTCTGATGATGTTGTAACTCTTCCAAGATTCTTGCTTTAAGGCATTTTCTTTTTGTGTGTATTTATTTTAAATGCACATTTGTCTCTGATGTTTGTTTTTGTGATTTCCTTTGGGGATTTGTTTTTGCTTTGGGCTCTGCTTGCCATCTGTTATGTTTGAAGCTACGTTTCAAATGCTATCACCTTTTCATGCCAACTTTGATCCCAGCTGACTGTTGGTGCAGCAGTCGTGAAAGAAGCTGTGTGGTTACATCACAGGTGTATGGCGTTTTGTCAGAGGTCTGATGTCCTGAGGAATGTTCTAACACTGTCCTGATAAAATCAGGAAAATTAGCCCATCTCTCAACTTCTTTGACTGATCAGGGTTTTGTTAGGTACCCCATGCCATCTTCTGCTTACACTTTCAGCCCAGGGTCTATTGTGCTGACTTGGAATTTCTTTGACTTTTGTGTGAGGCTTCACCTACCCCCATATTTTAAAAACTAAAAAAATCCAAACCAGAAGGGGGAGAACCTGCCTTACCTGGGCCATAATGCCCTAGAGCATTCACCATGTCCAAGGAACCCAAATAACTGCCAGGTGCTTAAACTGTGCTATAGCATATATAACACGTCTTAATGATCTCCTTTAATGAGTGTCCCCAAATATCTTACCCATGTTAGCAGCATACACAGCACAATTTACTCCGTGTTTGTAAATGAAAAAAGAGGTAGAAACTTAAGTTCCATTATGTAATTTAAAGGCATATATGAGCTGGTTTGCCTCCTGTGAGAAACACTGGTGCTCACACAAAGGTTACAGCTCTCCTCTCTGAACTAGCTGATAGCAGGCAGGAAATCACTGGCTGTTAAGAATAATTACGCTTCATGGTTACAACCTTTCTTTGAAGTGGCATTAACTCCTATACGTAACTTGTAACTAATAATTAATTGAGTTTATCCTTTTGATTGACTTTTGATGCTGTATTTGATCCATCTGGTCTTGAAAGTGAGAATTAACCAACTTCATTCGACTTATGCAGTTACCAGTTTTTTACATTTAGTCACATAACCTTATCTCAAACTGTTACTCTGTGCTGATAAAACTTGAGATTCAGCATTAACAGCTTCTTTAACACCCTAACGGTACAGGATTTCATTGAAGTGTTTTATTATCTGGCATACAAAATTATTTTACCTTGCCTGTAGAGCACCTCTGTGAATTACAGCTGAAACTTCTGTCTTTGATTTCCCCATAAGGATTGCTCAAACCAGACATCTTCAAAAAATATGCAATTAAATGAAAAATGTTCTTGGAAATTTGGGGATCCAAACAGTGTGGTCCTCAGTATTCCTTCCCAGTGCTCAGCTGGATCTCTGACACACCATGATGGTGACACTTTCAAATGTGGGCTAGGGAGCAGGGAATGGAAAAATGATCATTTCTGCCCCTGCCTGATCCTGTCACCCAGTCACCTATATGATGTCACCTCTGGCTTCTGTCCATTTTAAAGGCTCTTGTGCCTCCTGATTGACACAGGGACATTGCTGCTTTACCTGGATTTGTCTCACCTACCATGCAGCCCTGTGGAATTGCACAAGAGCAGGTTGTCTGGCAGGACTTTGCAGTCCTCATCAGTGTATGGCTTGGGTTAGATGGTGACATAGCAATGATCTGATCCAGCAGGGAACATCTCTTCCCTCTGCAGTGACTAAGATGTCACTGCACTGTATTTCCAATCAGGTATGCCATTCCCCTACTAGTGCATGCAAATAGGACATGAGAAGCCTCAATTTTGAATTCAGCTTTTTTCAACATTGTTTTGAATTCAGATCTCCTAAAACATTTTCTTTAATTAAGTTTTCTTGCATAGATAATTCATTTTCACCAGCAGCCTATGCTACAGGATGATTCTGACTGTGCATAGAGATAATATACTCTCTTTTTATATCTGCCTGAAGCAGAGTTAAAATAAGTGTTTGGTTGCACTTTTATCCTTTGGAGTAGTTTGTCTTGTGTGCACATGTGCAACATCTTTTGAGATCATAGCTGTTATGTTTCCTAAAGGAAAAGGAAGACAAAATAGGGCAGCCTTAAAGAAAACCAAAAAATCTTGGAAGAACATAAAAGTCTTGTGTTCATTACAGTTTGCCTTGAAGACTTTATCTGACATTTCTCTGAAACATGAGTTATCAGAAGCAGTAATTTGCTCTGTATTATCTACTACCTCAATTCAAAAGAAGTACTAAAGAGGATGCCATTCAAATTCATACAGGAAGACAGATTGCAGGGGAAATGCTCTGCCTCTTATGAAGGCAGCTAGTGTAGGGGAAAGAAAGCAGAGAAGCTTCTAGGCTCAGGATCTCCCTGTTATTTAGCTTTTAACTGCCTGGGACAAATATACAAAGACTCTGTACCAAGGTGTCAAGCCATAAGTGTACAGATCAAATTGTGCAGCAGGAGCAGGCAGAGCCAGGAAGGAGATACAGCCAGTCAGACATGGTAGAGAAGGGTGAGTAATGGAGCTGGGCACTGTTGCCTGCTGCTTTCTGAGAGCTGAGTTTTACTGCCGGCAGGGCAGCTGCTCCATGATCTGGAACTTCCCAAGTCCAACATGTCTGGTTTTTAAGCCAAGGTTGCGAAGAGAACTTTTTCATCCTGGCTTTTTCAGTTCACATCAGGCTGCATGGATAACTGACTCCCTGCATGACAGCTTGCAGTGCTGCTGTCTCAGATAGCATACAGCACCAATCGGAGCTCTTCCTGCAAGCTGTCAGAATGTGGATGCAGCATTTGGTGTGAGTGCTCTGAGATGCTCAGCTGATGTTCTAAGGAGTAACCTCTGCTTCAGCAATGTGGTTTTCCACTTGTGCCAAGGCAGCAATGCTTTTAAATTCCCCGTGCCCTTATTGTTCCCAACATGGGAAACACTGACTGCAGACTAACAGGCAAAATCCTTGGAGGGAAAAAAAAGAAAAAATCAGAAGCCAAAATTTAGCAAACCTTTTCACACTGCAAGCTTCCTTATGCAAAGATACTTCATTCCCTTGCCTTCAGATGCCAGCAAAGGAGATGCCATTTTGGGGGTTTCCCATGCTATACATTATGGCATTTGTAAGTGTGAATTGAGCAGACCTAACAGCACAAGGTGGGCAGGTAGGGAGGGCTGCTTTCAGGCTGCCTAGGGCAAATGTCATTAGGGATCAGGCATATAAAAAAAATTGCTTTCATCCTACAAAGAGGAATAACTGCACTATCTAAGCCATGTTGTGCCATCATAAAACATTCGGAGTTGGAAGGGACCCACAGGGATCACCAAGTCCAAATCTTGGCTCTGCACAGGACAGCACCAAGAGTCACACCTTGTGCCTGAGAGCATTGACCAAGTGCTTCTTGAACTCTGTCAGGCTTGGTGCTGTGACCACTTCTCTGGGGAGCCTGTTCCAGTGCCCAACCACTGAAGAACCTTTTTCTAATATCTGACCTAAACCTCCCCTGACACAACTTCAGGCCATTCCCTCAGGTCTTGCCACGGATCACCACAGAGGAGAGATCAGTGCCTACCCCTTCTCTTCCCCTCAACAGGAAGTTGTAGACTACAATCTCCTCTTCTCCTAGTCCAAACAAACCAAGTGACCCCAGCTACTTCTCATACATTGCATATTTTGACTGCTTTTCTAACTTAAGACAATCTGCCTTGCTAAGTAATGTTTGTGCAACTAAAATTGGTGATTTTTTTAATGAGAATAGTTGTAATGGGGCAGGACCACTCACTAAACAAAGGATCAAAATATATGTAATGAAGGGGGCGGGAAGGGAGGAGAGAGGGAACAGCCCAGCAACCTGTACAGGATCAAGTATTTCCATTACAGATGTGCCATTGTTAGACAAACGGACTCTTGGGAGAAATAAACCTTCAGCTTTTCTGCTGATGTGTAAGGTAAAGCCACCACACACACAGAGCAGTATGGGATGCCAGGAAGGGAAATTTGGGTCATGGGCATATGAATTACATGGAGCTAGCAATGTTTTCTTTATTTATTATTTCATGCAGCTGCCAACACTTGCTGCACCTCTTAAAATTGTCTTTGCCCCACCCCAGCAGTGGCACATTTATATTGGGCTGAATCACCACCACCTTCTCCCAACACAGCCTGCCCATGCTCAGCCAAACATCTTTTCCTCTCTCTGGTTGCAAAATAGTATCTCGTCCCAGCAGTTGAGGATTTAATCTGATTAAATTTGATGGAAGCAGGTCCTCATTCTGTTCCAAAAAAGAGCTGATACTACAGACTCACATGTTTTCCTTTGACTGCCTAACTCCACTGCTATCTCTTGCCTGGCATGCTTCCTGAAAGGAGAAGGGACTGTCAAAACAGGACAGCTTGCCAAAAAAATCAAGCTCCTTCTGAAGGAAAGCCTTGAGGTGAAAATTTCAGTCTTTTTTGGGGACAAGTTCCTTGTTGATGAAAACTTAGTTCCTATAATTACAGAGATCTGGATTAAAATTAGGAGCTTGGGCTGTGGAAGTAATTACTTACTTGTTATCTGTGTTTTGCTGCATGGTTTGCAGGGACGATCTGTTAGAAACCGGCACATCTACAGAAATTGTTTGGTTCACCGGGTAGTAAAAATTATTAAGGATAGTAATGACAAAGCAAGCACACGATACCATCTCAGGTGGACTGAATAATAATAGTCAGCTATTTGTCTTGCAAAAGCAGATGAAACAGCTTTCCTGCTCCTGTTTATACCAAAGAAACAAGGTATCACACATACACACACATGTACACTTTCCTAGGTTGCTGTGTAAATTAAGTCAGGCAGTATCTGGTCCTATGGCTATTAATGCTAAGATGTTATGCATTAAACTAAAGAAGGATTGATGCACTTCAGTGGCTGAGATTTTCTGGCTGCCTTTTTAGGTCAGCTCTCTACTCTCATAATTTCTTGAAGTGTGTTTTTGGGCACTCATGGGTACTTAGCTGCCCACATGCCAGGCTTTCCTGACTCACCTTGCTGCAGACAGCAAATGAAGCCATCCTCCAGTTTTAAATGTTTGTCAAGCTTGATACCCACTGCCTCAGAAGGAAAACTTTGCAAATGAAGCACTGGGCACGGAGTAACCAAAACAGCTTGAAAGTGGTATGTTCAGCACAACTTCAGACCTCTGAATGATCCCGTTGCTACACCAGAAGGGTGGAATAAATTACACAGTAAAAGAGTCTCTATTGGTTCATTTATTAGAGTTGCTATGCAGAAAGCTTATTGCCTCCTAGAAATGGTATTTTTGTATCCTGTACAATGACAGAAAAATACCAGAGGTTCTGGTATAACAAGCTCCTTCAATTGTTAGAACAGCAGCCTTCCCTCCTCAGGTTTGCTCTCCATGGGGGTCTTAAAGGACGTGGTGGGATGTGCACAAAGACAAGAACTTAACCACATTAGTTCCTCAGCGCTCTCTTCCTGTCCCTATTCAGCCACACCTGAGCCAGGCCCAGGCTGAACAAGGTATTTTAGGGCACATGAAGCAATAAAACAGGGTGGCTGGGCCAGCCAGGCTGCTGCCCCTTCCTCTGACTGCCCTGCAAAAGCAGCCCCACCACAGCACCACACCACACGCTGTCCCCTGCCTGGTGAACTGTAGGCACTCGAGCTGGCTTTGCCCCCCTTACCAAGGCAAAGCTTTAGTCATTCAAGCCTTGTCCTGAACAATCCCGGGTATCATCATGGGGAGCAGGGGAGACTGCAGGAAAGATTATAGACCAAGGCTAGTGACAGAGAGAGGAACAGGGTAGCAAGCATGATGAGTAGCTTGTTTTGAGGGGAAACAGCAAGTCTGGAGGTGCTGCTACCTGATAAGCAAGTCTAATTGACAACTACACACCTTCCCCCACATACTCGAGTTACACTTTGCTCCAGACAAACCCTGAGGGCTGCTGAGATCTTTTCCTGAGCCTGCTCCTCCAAAATAAGTGCCTCCACAACTGCTCATCTCATAGGGCAACTATGGTCCAGGAAATGCTTCTGCGCTGGTGCCAGATTTTGCAAGGAGAAAAAGAAAGCCAGGAAATTTTGTTTTCATAAACATGACTCCAAAACTAGTTTGGGTGTTGGGTGTGCTTGCTTCAGCTGTGTATTTTGGTTTACATTTTCATTAATGCCTTCAGGGATCGATCCAAGGTGCAGTTTCTCACAAAGCCAGATCAAATACCAAAATACCTGTCTGGAATGTGGAAATCTATGGTAGGAAACATTAACCAAGCAAGCCTGCAACAGCTGTGCTCACTAGTTAAGAAAATTAAGCCACTGCATGATGGGCATAAAAAAATTAATTAATTTCTGAATGGGTGGGACACTTCACAAATTTTGGTGGATCAGTCAGGATAGTGTTTTTTATACAGTAAGGAGAAATCTGATCATCAAAGAAGTGTCTGGAGAGCTAGCAACTCCATTACAGTATAAGAACTCAGAAATGTTTCCAAGTACTTTTGGAAGACTTCAAATAGACCAAAACCAGAAATAATAAACATTCATTGGGGTCTCCATTTCCGTTTCTACTTAGGAATTAAACAAAAAGTTGCTCTAACCAAAGTGTAGACCTGATCATAAGAAAACATTACTGGAAGAAATAGAAAAGCAAACCAATCTTGAATATATGAAGATCAGCCCCATCTGCAACAGGACTCATACCAATTCATCTGCCAAAAATCCCCTGTAAAGATGACTGAGTTGTAAATTCCTGTCCTCCCTGATGCTTGGCACATCCTGTTTCCCATTAGAAAGAATTAGTTAAAAATGGTTCTGTTTCTTGACTTTTATTTTTTACACTTTTAAGATCTTCTCTGAATAATATGATACTTCCACCTGTATTTTGTTAGAACTTTGACATCTCAGGTTATCAGTGCATGCCACATGGTTTTAGCTAGAAAACACGAACCTAAGGTGATTCAATGAACTGGGCTGCATTCTCTTGCTACAGGAACTAGAATGGACAGGAGGGAGGGTTGGGCTTTCTCTCTGACGGCTGCAACACAAGGCCTGATGGAATAGGATCCACTGTACAACAGCCAACTCAGCTCCATGGTGGGGAAAAAATATTGCATCTACTTTATATATGGAGCCTGATGTTAATTCCAAATGGCATCTCATCTTCTTCTGTTTCATACAGATGCAAAAGCAAGAAGTGTTAGCAAACACTTCAGGTTTTAAGAAAATGCTCCCTACAGTTCAGAAGTTTATTACATCTTTCTGACCAATTTTCTGACATGAAAAGATGATTACAACGATTTTTAAATGTTTCAGGAGGCAACAACATATGGTATACATGTGATGTATGCTTTGACAAAATTCAAGGTTGTAGAGCTGCAACCATATGTACAAAAGAAAATTACTCAAAAAGAAAAGCAGATAAGCAAATACTGCAAATAATCCATGATGAAAAAAGCATCATAGAATTATGGAGTGGTTTGGGTTGGGATTTTAAAGATCATCCAGTTCCAACCCTCCTGTCACAGGCAGGAACATCTTCCACTAGACTAGGTTGCTCAAAGCCCCATCCAACCTGGCCTTGAACATTTCCAAGGATAGCACATGTAGAACTTGTTCCAGTGCCTCATCACTCTTACAGTAAAGAACCTTCTCCTAATACCTAATCTAAATCTGCCCTCTTTCCATTTAAAGCTTTCCCTTGTACTGCAACTACATACCCTTGTCAAAAGTCCCTCTCTGGCCCTCTCATAGGCCCTCTTTTAGGTACTGGAAAGCTTCTCTAAAATCTCTCCTGAACCTTCTCTTCTCCAGGATGAATAATCTCAACTCTCTCAGCCTTTCTTCATACAAGAGGTGCTCCACACCTCTGATGAATTTCAGAATCTTGAGACCATAATTTTGTTTTACTAGTTCTGAGTTTAAAAAAAAAGTGAACAGAACTAAGAAAGTGTCATCAAATTGTCTAAGTTTTAGCAGATATGATTTGGTGAATTCTAATTTAACATGCATTTTCAGTGCTACTATGCCCATGTAGCAATTACATGCATTTTCACATTTGCTTTAGGTCCTGTAATTTTTTTAATGCAAAAATAACACCAAAAAAGGCATTCACCAAAAAAGGCATTCTAATGTCTATGATGGGCTTAATAGGGATCAAGCACTGCAGAGCTAACAGAGTCATCATAGCTGTATCTTTCTGTACAGAATAATAGGATGAAGCAACATAATGGTACACTTGTACAGCAAACCTAATACCGGCTAAACCACACAGTTGCGTTGACAATGCTGATTAACTGCTCTACCTTGCATCTGCAGAGATTAATTTCATGTGAAAGCATCCTCAATAATAGATGTTCAGACTGAGCTCTGCTATTACACAACAGGACAGTAAATTGGCCAGTAGGAGATTTGGGTCTTGCTGAGAGATAATGATGAATACCTGTCAGTACAGCAGCTGGTCTACTTCCTGACAACCTAAACCCACAAACCCTGCTTATACTCCTTGCATGGAAAAACATGTAATGTCCTCAGCATATCCAAAGTCTAACCAGGTAATCAGTAGTATAGTCTCAAGCTGCTAAAATTTCCCTTGAATACTTCTGCCTGATGCAAGGTAAACCAAATCAGCTAAAAGGATGCCTGGTCTATGACTTTATTTGTGACAGTCTCGCTCCAGGTCTGCCCCCTTTTTCAATGAAGTAGGCATTCACACAACAAATATATACAAATAAACCTTACTAGTCAATACTTATGGGCCTATTTTCTGTTGCAGGACCTTTAATTAAAGTGGTATTGCAGTGCCTGTTAAGGCCTCCTGCAGCACTGACTGCAACTATTAAAACTCAGCCCTTATTGTTTATGCGACTTTTGTCCTTTATTCCACTGTTGTCCAAATTATTTTTCCTTTAATTCCTTCCTTCCCTATGCAGACATTAGACAAGAAGGGCTTCTCAAGGGTATGACATGCTGCTCAAAGCCACTGAAGCTTCAGCAAGACAGGCCATGTATCATTACATTTAGTACAAACACAACACAAAGTTTCAAGTCTGTTCCCATTGTCAATTTTATTCAAAAGGTGTCTTCTATACATTTTTAATATCTAGAAATAAATATGAAAGGCCTATACAAATATGAACACTTAAAGAGTACCAATACTGCCCTTCATTTTTTTATTCATCTTTCAATACTTAAAGGGACAAAACTGCAGTAAATAGCCCACATACTTAGTAAAATAAATTTTACAAAATCTCTGATAACAAATGTCTGTTCACATCTAACAGAACTCTTCAGATTTTCTTTTACATATATATGCAACTTCAACACAGAGTATGTTCAGCTGCCTTTGAGATGCTTGCAGTATTGACTGATGTACATTTTCTTCAAGACAGTTAAAAAAAGCTCATACTTAAGTTATAGTCAAATGCAGGAATTTGGCATTATCACTTTTAATGACCTACTGTATTAATATATTTTTAAACATGTATCAATAAATTAAAAAGAACACAATCATGCCTTCAAGTAAACCCCAAGTAATTTAAAAATCTTCAGAATGGGCATTTTCTTTTATAAACATGATTCTTCCCAAAGTTTTAAAGAATTTAACACCACATAAAATGCTTTGGATATAAAATAACATCACAAAATAAGTAAGCTTTTTGCTTCTTGTATAACATAATTGATAGATACTTTCGCATAAAGTGGTATTTTTCTAATGTAGGGCATGATCCACATGCACTTACACAATGTCAGTAATGCACATTTAAAAGAACATAAAGCAAAGTATGTGCTTAAATGGTGACAGGAATGAATACTAAACTGAATACAACTGCTCCTTCAAAAGTTGGATTTGGGGTTTTTTTGGGGGTGCCCATGGGGTTTTTTTAAGAAAAGGTCAAACCCTAACAATATTGAAAGGAGACCATGTCATACAGCAAAAACCTCTTTTGTCTTTCCTTAAGGAATTTGTCCTCATCACAAAACAGTAGATTAAACTTGCTGGAAATCACAACATTTCAAATATTTCCTATTTGGACAATGAAAGGGCAGGCTTTAGTTCAGAAAAAAATATAACAATATAATTTAATGTAAGTGCACAATAGCCCAATCCTGCAACTCTTTCCTGTTGATTCAACTGCCTTCACTTAAGGAAAGTATATAGAACTTCCCTCTCAACCCTGATTCAATAACTTATGTAAATAACTCTGAAGAATATATGTATGTTTCACAGTTTACTCACATACTAGATCTAAAAGGCATTTGGGAATGTCTATCCTGCTTTTCAAAAGAACTTCTACTTTTAAAGAGTGTTATCATTTTTTCTTCCCTTCAAAATAAACCTTTATGAGCTCATCTTACTAAACAGTACTCTCATTTCCACATCTTGGTGTTTAAATGCTTGGCTCTGGCAAAATTCTTTCAAAAGAGAATTTGTAGATTCAATGAGAACTATATGGGACAAGTCTCTACTGAACGGCAGGTATCCAGTATGGCTTGGCTTGAAACAGCAGCTGTGTTGTAGGGTTCTCATTCACTGTATTGGAGATGTTTCGGTATCAAACTCCCTTGGATCACTGCAGTTCTCCAATCAATTTTCACTCCTCCAAACGCTTTCTGAACTCACCCAGTAAAACTAAACACTTTCCAGCACGGGTTTTGCAGTCATTGCTAGAGGTTCTGCAGGCCGAAGGTCAACTGTTTGCCACCAGAGTGAGAGTAACAGCCCAAGGAAAGTTTTCCTACATGTTGTACAGCATTAATCTGGCCTGAAAAACCTCCTTACAGTGATGAGGATTGAGACAGCAAAACTCCAGATCTGAAGTGCAGGATGTCAACACACCAAAAAAAGGACCATGTCCATAAAGGCTTTCAGTGTCATTATGAAAAAAGAAACAAAAACAACAACAAAACAAAACCAAAAACAACAACCCAGACACTTTCAAGGTAGGAATGCATTTATCAAAAATTAAATTTTGCTCCATTACAAATGATTTGAAGTTTGGGTTTCTGAGCTTTATACTGGAGAGGAGAAAGGGCCAGGGCAAGGGACTTCTCCCTTAAATTATACAGCAGTATCATTAGGACAGTATTTAAAATCTATTATTAGAAGAATGAATAATTTACAAATATAACTTTAAGAATATTATAACTAAATAGTAGTTTAAGTTCAGAAGACCTTAATCATCTTTCTTTTTTGTTTGAAATCGTTCCATTAAAGCCCTAAATATATTTCCTGGTATTTTCTGATGTTTTTCTATTAGAGCTTGGACTGCTGCTTTTGCCTGTAGGGAAAGAGAAAAGGTTCTGGTCAGATTAAGTCATCTTTATATTGCTAATGTATGTACACAGTTTCTAGGCTCTTCTTCATCCTTTCAAATGCCACAGAACTACTGAAAGTAAAAAATACTGGTTTTCCACATTTAAGCCCACAGGATATGATTGCAGCAACACAGCCATGAAACAGACCAACAAACAAGTATCCTTTTTTCTCTGATAGCTGTGTTCATAAGCTCTACTAGCGATATGCAAAAATAAAACAACAAAAAGTAAATTAATGAAGAGATCTAGGCCTGTAAAGCATGTCAGTGCCTGCATCCTGTACTGCAAGTCAGAAACTCATGCCTATGCCCAGGTTGGCATCAGTAACACTCTTCAGGGTCCGTGAACTTTGCTTCTATACATGCTCAGAAGCAGCACTGGAAACACCATTGTGACCCAGCACATTTGACTTGCACAAAGCAATGACACTTGCTTCCAAGTCCCCAAAAGGAATTGGTCCTGTAACACACTTAGCTCACTTGGCTGCATGTGACAGCAGCCTGCACTTTCATGGAAAAACCAACCAGGCCAAGGAGGTTCACAGCAGCCATTCTTATTATATAAAAGCTCTAGAGGGAACATTTAAAAGCAGGGCAATATGCAAAAGCTATGGTGAGGACACACTGTAACCTTCCTATTCTGCCTAGAGAAGCACAAACAAGAGAATTCTTAAGGCCAGAGACAGACTGAGAATTTTTTGCCTTTGTAAATCGGTAGTCAGCAAGAGGAGACAATTGTTGGTCCCACTGAGCTCCCACTGTTTATATGAAGCATGCAATTAACTGTTAAGTCCTGGGAGAAGGACTTTAGAGATCTGGACCTAAGTGTCTCCAAAGACCTAACACTTGCATTAGATAAAAAAAGTGAGTTCAATTTTTTTCTAAATATAATTGCAAAAAGCATACTGTGCCACAGCCTGAAACATGAGACACAACTTTAAAATAACTCTAACTAACTAGGATTTTGCTTCAAAAATACAGATCACTCCTGTGCAGCTGTGATCTGGCATAATAATGGATCATTAAATATTATGACTACAGACACACTAAGTAAATTAAACTTGGACAATTATTCCCAGTTCAAAAAGCAGAACTGAAAGACACAACAATCTAAATTTAACTGAAAAGAGAGAAATATATTTAAGAAAATGGGTATTGACCAAGGAGAGACTGTGAGATGTTTCAGAAGCCCTATGATGAATAAAGAGTAACAGTAGTATGAAGAAGCAGAAGCAGTCACTCAAACTGAATGTTTTGAAATATTTAGAAAATAGGATATTTCTGAGAAAAAAGGACAATAAAGCTTTTTAGAAAAAACAAACTGAACAAAGGTTATACATAAATCATTCTGCACTGTTGGTAAATGTTTCAGGTATTTTTTTTTCTGTGCATATGAAGGGACTAGTATTCTAGGGAATTCACATTCTAGAGGCCTTATCTAGCAGAATTTTCATTTAAGTCACAGGCAAGTGAGCGTTGGCACAAATTAGAATGCCAATGCACATATGAAAGTCATTTAAACACACATTCTCTCCTGAAAGCCACGAGTTCTGAAGTCCTGTCAGACTGAAACCCCAAAAGAAACAACTGATTTTCGATAACCAGAGCTTAAAATAATGCAGATAAACAGTTTAAGATAATATTTAAGTCACTTTGCAAAGACCTAATCAACAAATAAACAGACGAGAAGAGACAACTAAACTGGCATTGGCATGGTCAAGAAGCCAAGTCTTTCTCTCAAGTGAGGTCTTCACAGTGTTTTAAGTGACCATCTGTGGAGCTTCCAAAAAAGGCTGTTTCAGCCTACTCCACCTCACTGCTTCACCACTCAACTGGTTTATGTCTGTGCACTGTGACATCTATTAATGAACTAAATGAACATGAGGATCTGACAATCTTTCTACAAAGCACCTATATCTGAATTAGGGGAACATTTAAAAGCTAATTTATTGGTTGACAAGTTGGAGGAAACAGAAACACACTAGACAAAGCAGTGAAATTATTTACCTTTTTTTTTTTTAATTGCATGAAATTCCAACAGCTTATGAACACAGATATGCTATCTTTGAAAGGCTTCATTAGTATCTTTGTGAAAAGACTAAGGAGTAGAACACTTCCTCTTGGGTGAAATGCTTCTCTATCAACCCAGAGCTCTTATCTGACTGAACTTCTTCAAAGCAAGATGTTTCTCAAAGTAAATATAGGGCATAATAAACTTTAAAAGACCTAGAACAGCTGCAAGTTGTAGTAATAAAAAATAGTATTTAAGAAGGACATTCAGAGTTAAACAAGTCCAAAACTAACGCAGATTCCACCAATTTTTATAACTGGCTCCTAGGCAGAAATCACTTGACAAGACTATTGCAGTGGTCTTTATTAGAATATGAAATACTAAGTAAGTAAGTAAATAAATAAATAAATAACTTACCTTTGCAGCTAGTTCCTCAGCAGTCATATTTGGTTCATATGGAATGGGTTCTCCAATAAATGTGCGTAGCTTCACTGGAAACCCACCATACAGGGGAACTACTGGCAATCTAATACGTTCATACAGTGATCTAAGTACTCCTAATGTGAAAAAAAATTAGGGGAAAGGGAGAAAGCAGGAGAAAGAAAAGTGGAGGCGAGAGAGGGAGAGAAAGAAGAAGAGGGAGAGAAAGAAGAAGAGGGAGAGAAAGAAGAAGAGGGAGAGAAAGAAGAAGAGGGAGAGAAAGAAGAAGAGGGAGAGAAAGAAGAAGAGGGAGAGAAAGAAGAAGAGGGAGAGAAAGAAGAAGAGGGAGAGAAAGAGGAAGAGGGAGAGAAAGAAGAAGAGGGAGAGAAAGAAGAAGAGGGAGAGAAAGAAGAAGAGGGAGAGAAAGAAGAAGAGGGAGAGAAAGAGGGAGATTATTCTGTAAAGTTTTTTTTTCCCAGTATGACTCAAAATTGAAATTGACTTATAAAGTAATCTAGCCCTCGACCCAGATTCTCAAACATGTCATCTCAAATGCTCTTCTACCCCTGATTTTCCCTTCCCAAAAGCTGTATTAATGCTAACATCAGATTGTTTCTACCCTAACTTAGAGTGGAATCTTTCCTGAAAAGAGTAGCTGAAACGAGAAGGAAGAAGAGGAGAAAAACTCAATAGCTGCCTGTCTGGAAAGGACAGGAATGCTACACATTACAAGTTAGAGATCCAGCTCATTTTACAGGTTAGCATAAGAAATTAGTACTGGAAGACTGCACTGTTCAGTCCCACTGTGATCTAGTGAATCAGAAATAGCCTTATCTACCTAAAGGTCAGTCATGCTAGCCCACTGAATTGCTCCTTCAGACCACACACTGGTTGCAATGAAACAATGTAAAAAGAAAGAAAAAAAACATATTTCACTCAGCTCTAAGAGGACACATCACCTTCCCAACATGCTACCTTCTAAACATTTATCCCAAATGTACCCAAAAGTGATTCTTTGAAGGATGTGTGCCAATACTATCTTTCTCAATTGCAGACAAGAAATTCCATTAACTGAGGTGCTGACATAAGAAAATCCTTACTGATCAAGATGTGGAATTTTCTGTACACAACCTATAAAAACAAAGAATATCCAAAAATACTGAAACTGGAGTACTACTTCCAGGGATCAAGAGCTCAATTCCTCTAGCAACTCTGCTGTAAAATGCAAGTAGCATGAATTATTTTGGCTTCAATTTCTTCTGTTTGGGATGATTCTCCTGAACACAGCTACAATTAACTGCTATTTATTTTTGTACAACAGGACAAATAGGTGAATTATTCTGAGCTTCTACATGTGATGCCTTGGTTTTCTCCATGCAATATTTAGCTCTTAATTAGAGGGGGAGAGAAACAGAACTGTGTTGCCCTGCAGTCCTCTGATGAAACTGATGGTGCCATACTTTAGGCAGAGTATGTGGTGTGGAGACTGTTCAGGCCCCTTCTGCCAGACAGTAAATTGGAAAGCTTAAAGAAAGGGAGTGTAACACTAGAAAACAGCAGAGATGTAGGCATCTAATTATCCCAGAGGTGGACCCTTCAGACACAGACCCATCTATTCATGTTCTGTCTAGGAGTCCCATAGAGATGAGGAAAGAGAGCTGGCAAATGCAAGTTTCTGTGAAGAACCACAGGTCTAGTGCAAAATAGTAAAGCAACTACAAATTAAATAATAGTTCAAATCATTAAAAGCTTAAGTACAGGTTGAGGGGTAAGTACAGAGCTTTAGCAGAACATTTAAAGGAATTATGTGTCAGTTGCAAACCTGTTTGCTTTGCTTCTTAACAGACAGCAGAAAACCTAGGGTTGGCCTAGCAGATATAAGCAGAGAAAAAGCACAGTAAATCTTTCTGCCTTTTTGTGGCTCTTTTTTCCCTTCTTCTACTGCTTCTGTAAAGGAACACATTCGTGGAAAGTAACTCAGATGAGCCAATACCACATCTAATGCTGATATGAAAACCTAGTAACATCTCTGAACTCTGCCAGAGAGTAAGCCTCAAGACACAAGCCTGTGTTAAATCTCAAATTTATATGGGGATTTATTCTAAAGAGATAGGCTAGACATATATGGAAAAATAAACTACAAAAAAAAATAGAAAATATCTTACTTATTCCTCCTAATGTCCTAAAGCCTTCTCGAACATTTTGTGTAAACATAGGAATGATGGGCTAGGAGGGAAAGAAAATAATTAAGAATTTAATGAAGATAGTGCTATCTGAAAAACTTCTACCTTACTTAAACAAGCAGATTAATTTCAGAAGCATTTCTCAGACAAGGACATAGAGAGAGCAAAACAAGTATTCTTAATTTCTTCTGTGACCTTCTGCCATGAGGTTTCAAACAGGAGAATACCGTAAGATTTCAGGGAATCACTGTTTCAGTAAGTCCACTTTCTCAAAGCAGTGCAGAATTTCAGAACCTGCAGAGCATTTAGGCATTCCTCCCCCCATCTAGCAGTGTTTGCACAGGTGTTACTTAACTGTTTAAATCTCTTACCTAATTTGCAGTTACGTTCAAAGGGAAGAATTCACAGGATTGGGACACTAAGCCTTTCTGATTCGGCTCTGCTATGGTGATGGTATTGCTTCACACAGCATGTGTCATATTCAAGACATGTCCATGATTTATTTCTGCTGATGAATACTTGGAATGGTGTTGAATATTTCAAGTTTTTATTGCTGTTTTTGTTTACTGCAAACAGCTGTCACGATTTACAAGAACCACAAGGGGGTCAACTACTATATGAAGTTTTTCCATTATCATTTTATAGCATGTACCCACTGTACATAGTATCATCAGAAAAACAGAATTCTTCATGGGATTTTCATACACTCAGATCCTTATTAACTTTTTAAAGACAAGCATGGAGATGAGCTAGTACATAAAACTTTTCAGAAAGGTATCACATTGGCTTTTTTTTGGTGGGGGTGGGGAAAATCTGTATATATTATGATGCAATTACAGAGAATAAAGAGGAATGCAGTTGCCTAAACGGAATTACAAACTTCTTTATTCTAAAACAATCCTATTTGGAACATTTTACTTTTGACTAGAAGTAGAGATTTTTGTATGCACCAAGTTAGTTTATATGACAAAAATTCTGGCAAACAAACCACTGAAATGAGACAATTTCAATAAGTCGAATTGCAGACACATTTTTCTGACATTTCAGACACATTTTTCTTTCCATGAGGAGTTCTGCTTACAATTCAAGGTGACTTAAAGTTCACCTTCAATCTAAATAAAGATTTTTCCGACTCTTGGCCTGCCTCTGACACTACTCCTTTTTCATTGCATCTCTCAGTTGTCTTTTATTTTTTAGGGAGGATGAAGACACAAGACCCTTGTGAGCACATAAAGGGAACTGAACACACATTCAGTAACATAAATGTAACTAGTACCACTATAGTTGAATCTCAAATATGGCCTTTCACATGCTATTACGATACACTAGAAAACCTTTAAACCTGCTGAAAATACCCTGTTTAAACAGTGCTATTTTCCTTGTGAGAAAAGTGACACACATTTGGGTCTTGAAAGTATTTTATTTCTGTACAAAATCCAGAGATTTAACCAGTCTGTCTTTGACAGTACCTAAATATAAAACTTTTGGTGAGACTTACTTGTAAATTAGATATATGTATGGACATATGCACACACCTTTCAAGTAAAAATACAGAATGAGAGGGACTCTGAAAGCATTATTAAAATAGTTACAATTCAAATATATCACACACTGTTGTGCCTTTCACAGTTGATTCCCTATGAATAATTACCTGCCTGCTGACCAAGCACAGTGCTATACATTAGAATTGAAGAGGAGCATCACACCAGTGACCAGCATCTCCTGATGCTCATCCTGGATATCCCTTACTACCATAAAACGCCAGTACAGTACATAGTGCCAGAGAGTACACACTCTGCTGGCTCACAGCATACTTCAGTCAAAGGAGAAACAGGAATGGTGATGCAGCATTGCTTCCCGACCATTCTGGTCAGGGGTTGAGCAATCACAAACCTGACCAGGTATGTGTAAAACAGCAGACTCTTTTAACAGAGAAACCATCCTGTATTTCATCTCTCGCTCTTTTAACCTCTGATTTCCTGACCACACTATTCTTACCTGACTCTAAAGCCTTCTTATCTATCAAAAGCAACAAAAAGTGTCTTGAAATGTAGTTATGAGAGCAAGTAGACCATACTCATGACAGCCAGCAATGTAACAGCAAATACATGATAATCAAAACAGCTTTACCTGGAAGAAAGTATTAATAAGTTAGCATTCTTTGTGTCTCTTCCATGATGTGCCATACTTACCACTTTTGCATCAATAGCCACCTGAGCAAAGCCTTTCCGATTGCTCCACAACATAGTATACATCTCATCACTAAAGAGCGCTTCCCGAACCCCTCCTGGGGCAATGGCTAACAGATGGCCCTTCTTCAGGGTACTGACACAAGCTTCTCTTGGTCCAGGGATAACTCCATGTACATCAAGTAATAACTTAAAACCTGTAGGGTAAGATAACAGTAATTCAGAAAATGATAATTCATACAACCACTGAGTACAAATTCCCAACACAGAGTGCTATGGCTAAAACTTACTTGTCTAATAAGCTGTAGTTCCCAAGAGACACCAAAGCATTAAGTCCTGCTTATAGATTTTGGCCTGTAAAGTTGATGATTATGGGGTTTTAGTGGCTTTTTGTCCCAGTAAAGTCAGGTGATATCTCATGATCAGGACTAAACTAAAAAAAATTAGCAAGCACTCTGACATCTTTCAGGTGTCCCTTCAAAGGAGTTAAGTTGACTCCAGGGCACTGGCTCCTTGCTCAAACTCTACTATTCAAATATAGCAAAGTCCAAACAAAATGTAACAAGAAGTCATACCAGCAAATTGTTGTGGTTTTTTTGTTCTGTGAACTTTGGCAAAGAGCATAAGAAGAATGATTCACTTTCTTTGTCATTCTCTGTATTACAGATCACTGCAGCACTTGACTCCCTGGTTCAGTTTGTGAATACCTGGACAGGCTTTCATACAAAGACCTGGCAAGCCTGAATTGGGTGTATTCATCTTCTGTTAATATTATACCTAAATTTGTTAACCTAAGGTTAAATAAACTCCTTGTATCATCTTTAATTTGAAATTTCATACTTGCCCTACTCTCCAAGAAACAACAAAGTATCAAAAATTAGCTTACAAGCATCAAATGGGAGCATATCTGATGAATTTAGACAAGTCTAATGTTAAAGGACAGAAGTAGCATAAACCTCTGTTTGTAGAAAATCAGGCCTATTCACTTGGTTCAATGAATTTTAAATTTATACAGTATTATGAGTACTGTATACCAAAATGAGAACTTTGAGCAACTGAGCAATAAGGACAACATTACTTCTTCTTGAAGTTTCTCACTGACACAAACAACCTTATCAACCACTGACAAGAAAACAGAACTGATCTACTTCAGTTTGCCTTTCAATAACCAATGAATAGCTGTTAATATGAACACACATTTGTTACATACACACACATGCTGAAGAAGAGTCCAAATATAGTTAGGAAGACAGATCTGTCTTCTTACAGCTTGCATAAACTAAGAGCTTGGGAAGAAAATTATGAGGCAATGTATCACTAGTCTATTCTTAACTAAACTCTGATCTCTAACTGGTCTTTGTAGTTCATGTGAGTATAATGACTCCTGATTCATCTCTACACACAATCAGGATCTGTCCACAAACATGACAACAGAACAAACAGAAGGTGCTCCACACCTGCCTCATATTTTGCTGCACCTGCCTCGCACACTGCTGGGAACACTCACAGTCTTCGTCTAGTAGCATATGCAGAGAGGACACCTGAAATACACTTTTTTCTAAAGTAAATTAATGTATTTCAGGTGCTTTTGTGGAATCTTCAATAGCTGTTTTTTACAATGTTTTACATTCCCAGACTAATTAAAGCTCTCTGGAATGTACCTGGTGGTAAGAAGCTGCCTGTCTCAAAGTCCTTCCTGTCAGTGAGCTCAGGAGAGAGACAAAACAATCATAAGAAGGGCTGAGTTGAGCCGGAAAAGAGACTCCAAAGAAGCAGATGGTGTGACAATATTCTTCCTTTCTTCATTGGATATGCTGGGGAAGGGATAGGGGGGAAGTTGCATGTGATAGAGAAACACTGTGAGTTCATAGGTCAGTGTAGGAGTAAATAAATCTTTTCCAGAAGTTATTGCTACTGAGGAGGCAGTTAGTCTCTTGCTAAGGAACTTTTCCTGCCTGGAACGAGGCATCTCTCCCAGAGACAGCTTTAGATGTTCCTCTGCACGCATTCCACATAAGTTGATTCCCCAGGCACAAGAGAGAGAATGCTCATAGACATGCTACAGGCTCCTACCAGCCAGTGGGGGAGCTGAGCGGGGGAAGAAGTGATGATAAAGCCCCAGGGAACGAACAGGAGGTTTGTCTTTTCTCAGGCCTAGTGCTGCTCACAGCACTGCTAGGTCTTTGTTTGTAAGCTTTCAGCATCCTCACCTCCAACGTAAACCCTTCTAAATCCTTTCTACTGCTTCAGCATTTTGGGGGGGAAATATTTTCATACATTTTGCTTTACAGTCAGTAAAATAAGAACAGAATATAGACAGAATACAGACAAAAATTTGTACTACAGAACAGTTATGGGGGAGGTTTCAGGTCTTCACAAAACTTCTCAGATACACTTCTCCCTTTGATTTTCAGTATAAACTTTATATTCTGAGCTGTACTTCATAACCTAGCCAGCAGAACATACATTACTATCAGTGCTTCTGCTCCAGTAGCAAAGAAGAAGAACATGCCTCTGTTACAATAGCTGAGAGACATGAACTAGTGCAGTGGCCCTGAAAGGACAGGCCAGACACCTGTACCATGCAAGGCACCTGTGTACCAGGCAAAGGTTGTCATGAAGTCATAAAAAACACCGGAGCAGTACCTGGCTTTTGCATATAAGTGGCCAACAATTCATTTTTCCATTTTAAACAATGAAACAACTCTCAAAATTATCTAAACACCATTTTTCAGCCTTCCAGAGCATGAAGGGATGCTAATTCTTCCAGATACCAAGAAGTCCAAACTTAATTTTAATCCACAGTTCAGTCTGGACTCTGCCCTTCGCCCCAACATACTCTTCTATTTTCCACAACATTGTGTCTGCACCAATATTTGAAAACTCTTTGGGGAGTACCCAGTAATGCCTTTAAGATTGTTCGCATATGTGCACCATGTATTTTTCTAACTTAGCCCCACTGACTAACATCAGGACTTGTCGACTACGTCGTAGCAAGACGGCCAGGACGTCACCATTTTTCCGTGGTTGACCCTTAGGACCACAGACAGAGAGGAATCATTGGGATCACTGAATCCAGCCTTCCACAAGTGTAGCTAAGCACACCTGTGTATCTGCCAAGCATCTAGTCCACCAGATACACACACAAGGTGGTGCAAAGTAACAGATGTGTTAGACTATTCTAACTAGCCAGATTGCTCCGTCAGTATATCAGGAAATAAAGTTTACTATTTCTTAGCCCCCTGAGCCCCCATAAGGCAGCTGAAGACACCTGACTTACTGTATCACAGGGAGCTGTGGTTAGAGGTGCCTAGGAAAGTCTACAGCAAAAGTTGCTACATTTTCCCACCTGGCAGAGCCAGCCTGCCTGGATACCAGCTACCTGACATCAGTGCCACAGAAGTATGCCTAGAGCTGAGCTAACCAGTGGTTGCCCAGCAGAGGGTATTTATGACAACACTCAGAGGTGCCCAGTGGCCATTCCAGCTTAGGTTTTCCCAGGGTCTAAGCCCAATGGCTGGCCCCATTCCCCAGTCCTGCTGGCCTCTCCTCACCTTCGTCACTCCATCCTGCCTGCCTCTCCTCATCCTTGCCATGCTTGGCCTGCTCCTGCTTGCCCTGTGTCTTGTTGGTTACTGTGGTAATAGACTGCCCCTTTCCCTATCTCTCCCTTGCATTTTCTCCCCTTTTAATTATTGTCAAAATAAAGCAATTAGCTGTTTGAGACGTAACATCGGAGTTGCGTGCCTTAATCTAGCCTTCTGAGTAATTAGTTAAAAGAACTGGGTTACAGTTTCTGATGGGACTGTAACAACAGAGGAGGAGCCACAGCTCCTTTCCTCTGAGACATTACAGGAGAGGGCTCCCTTAGTTCGCTAAAATAGCAGGCAACCTTTTAAAGAGGGCTCCTAGATGACTCTAGGAAGCAAACATGGCCTATACTATAACAGAGGGTGATGGAGAAGAACACAAGTAAAATCTCAGCCTTCTCCCAAACAGTACAGTGAGGAATTTCTCTTTACTCAACCTCAGAGAAATCAATGTGTTCCTGAGAATTACACAGCTAAGAATCTAAAAGAAGCAGACACCTGGAATATTGCTTTGTTTGGTTTTATCCCTGTGGCTAACCTCCAGTTATAAAAAGGGCTGCAAGGTTGATCCTGGCAACTACAGGCCTGTCAGCCTGACCTCCGTGCCTGGCAAGGTTATGGAGCAGATCATCCTGAGTGCAATCACACAGCAGCTTCAGGATGGACAAGGGATTAGATCCAGCCAGCATGAGTTTAGGAGGGGCAGGTCCTGTCTGACCAACCTGATCTCCTTTTACGATCAGGTGACCCGCCTGGTGGATGAGGGGAAGGCTGTGGACGTGGTCTATCTGGACTTCAGCAAGGCCTTTGACACTGTCTCCCATAATATACTCCTGGAAAAGCTGGTAGCCCATGGCTTGGACAGGCGTCCCCTCCTCTGGGTTAGGAGCTGGCTGGAGGGCCCGGCCCAGAGAGTGCCAGTGAATGGAGCTGCATCCAGCTGGCGGCTGGTCACCAGTGGTGTTCCCCAGGGGTTTATGTTGGGTCCAGTCCTGTTTAACATCTTTATTGATGATTTAGATGAGGGGATTGAGTCCATCATCAGCAAATTTGCTGATGACACCAAGTTGGGAGGGAGTGTCGACCTGCTGGAAGGCAGGAGGGCTCTGCAGANTGGGCCCCTCAGTTCAGGAAGGATATTGAGGTGCTGGAGCGGGTCCAGAGAAGAGCAACAAGGCTGGTGAAGGGACTCCATCATAAGCCCTATGGGGAGAGGCTGCTTAGCCTGGAGAAGAGGAGGCTTAGAGGTGACCTCATCACTGTCTAGAACTACCTGAAGGGAAGTTCTAGCCACGTGGGGGTTGGTCTCTTCTCCCAGGCACTCAGCAATAGGACAAGGGGGCACGGGCTCAAGCTCTGCCAGGGGAAATTGAAGTTGGAGATCAGAAAAAAACTCTTTCCAGAGAGAGTAATCAGGCATTGGAATGGGCTGCCCAGAGAGGTGGTGGATTCACCATCCCTGGAGGTTTTTAAACGCAGATTGGACGTGGCACTGAGTGCCATGATCTGGTAAATGGACTGGAGTTGGACCAAGGGTTGGACTTGATGATCTCGGAGGTCTTTTCCAACCCAATCGATGCTATGCTATGATTTAACTAAAAAAAACCAGAAGCCACAAGACCATATTTCATATCCTTCTTCCTCAAAAAGCAAGCAACAAAAGCATACTTAATACTGACACAGTATAAACTGAGACAATCAAATCATGTCCTTCTGCATCAACATGAAAGAAAGACACATTACAAAATCACACAGGGCAATGTTCAACAGCAATCTCCAGGTAACTGCAGGAAGTCTCCCATTAGGTTAGATTCACTTCCATTAAGCTGTATATTTCAAGACAAGGAGTATGGAGAGGCATGTTTGATGCATTGATGGCATCCCTTAGGAGGCACAGCAACATTTTGCAAACACAACCCAGTTAATTCCAGTTAATTCAGGACAGCAGTGCCCCATGCAGAGGATGCAATGAGACTGCACACTGGCATGGAGCTGGGATTCAGTCATGGCACAAGCCACTCCTCACAACTATTCAAAGATTTAATAATCATAAAATGAAAAGAATCATTAAATTATCTAATTCAAGGGTGTCTAACAGACCTCCCAAATCCTCCTCCCCATTTCCCCTGCATTGAGCATAGTAACTTGTTAAAACACCTTCTGAAAAGTATCCAGTTTAATCTGATGATTTACTCAAGCTCAGACAGCCTTAGTACTAGGACAAAATTATGCAGTCTGTTTGATTCATATGAGAAGCAGCATCTACCTGGGCTGCCAGTCAGATTACTGTGCAGATTTTTAAACAATCCAGAACATTTTGTGGGCTCTTTGGGCTTGTCTTCCCTGCACAGCCTTAATTTCTTCACAGAAACAGAATTATGTAGATTAGAAGGAAGCTCTGGAGGTCATCTGGTACAACCTCCCACACAAAGCGGGTCTGACTAGATCAGGCTGCTCAGGGCCTCACCCAATGGAATTTTGAAAGTCTCCAGGGATGGAGATTCCCCAATTTGTCTAAGCAATCTGTTCAGGTATCTGATCACTCTCATGGTAAAATACCTTTCCACATGTCTAATCAAAGTTTCCTGTGTTTTAACTGGTCTCTCTGTTGCTTCTCTTTCTATTGTTGTGCACTTGTCAGAAGAATCTGACCCTCTTTTTGCATCCCCCATCCTTTTTGCATCCCCCATCCTTATCTGGTACAGATCAAACAAATCCAGGTCTCTCAGCCTCTCCTCAAACACTGTGTGCTCCAGCGCTCCGTCATCTACTGAACATGCGCTAGTGTGTCAGTTTGTCCTGTACTGGGGAGTCCAAAACTGGACACCATAGTGGGACATGTGCTTGCACAGGTATCAGGCCAAGGGATAAAACCTCTTCACTCAAGCTGGTGGAATTTTGAAAGTCTCCAGGGATGGAGATTCCCCAATTTGTCTAAGCAGTCTGTTCAGGTATCTGACCACTCTCATGCTAAAAAAAGCTCAGCATGCAGTTCATCTTCTTTGCTGCAAGGGCACACTGCTGACTCACTCTCAATTTGTGGTCCACTGGAATGCCAAAGTCCTTTCCTGCACAGCCACCTTTTACCCAGGGTACTGTTGCACAGAATTGCTCCATCCCAGATGCACAATTTTACATTTGCATTTGCTGAATTTCATGAGGTTTCTTCCAGTTCACTTCTATGAAGTCTCTCTGAACACACGGTCTAAACCCCCAATGTGTCAACGACTCCCACAGTTTGGTATCCCTGGTGAATTTGCTGTGCGTGCTCCAAGCCCTCAACTAGTGGTACAATAAAAACAATAAGCAGCAGTGGTCCCAGGATCAATCCCTGAGGAATGCCTGTAGAAACCAGCTGTTAGCCAGATGTTGTACTGCTGAACCCAGTTTTCTGAGATCAACCATTCAATCAGATGTCTCTGCAATGCTACTAAATGATATTTGGGGGACTCACACTTAGAACTTCATTGTAGGGCAGAAATGGAGAAAAACAACATAATCTACTATTTGATAAACAATTGTGCATAAGTATTATTTGATACAATATGGAGCAAAATCTGCATTATTAAATAAGTTATATTAGTCAGCGGTATAAAAAAGATTTGATAACCTATTGAAAAAATCTCTTGGCAAAAGCAGTTGTAGAGGCAAATCCACATTGTGTAAGTGTTTTCCGTGACTAGGGTTGAAGAAAGAAAGATACTAGTATCTTCTGGACTAAGAAATAAAACTATTCTAACAAAACAACAGTCTTCTCATATGAATTGTTTCCACTCAAAGCATCAGTACACTACAGAACACTCCTTGTAATTAATTTTGTGAATTAATTTTGGTTTTCAGTCACAAACTGAACTTGGGAAAAGAAATGGGTACTACTGTATTTCACACAAAAACCAAAACACTCACATAATTAATTTCACCCATCAGCAGTGTATTTCACTAAGATGTCCAGTCAAAATATTGGCCTAAAGATCTTTTTCATTTTCTTCATGCTTCACCTCATATTTAACAGAAACATGCTGGACACTTCTACAGCTTTCATCCAAAAAGATTCTACTCAAAACAGTCTTCTTCAGGACAGGTTCTGCTGCCCACCATACTCAGCTGGGTGGGATAAGAAAACACATTGTCTCTCCAGACTAGTATTTTTAACTTTAAAGGCATTGGTTCCACACAGTTTAATTCTTAATCCGGTTACACCACTCATTTTGCCTATATTAATAAAAAAGAAACATCTTATTTAAGTCTTTGATGACCATTAATACAGAAACAACTGTTTCTCCTGTGATCTCCCATTTGTTTCTAAACACCACAGAGTCATTGGAAGGTGTTGCCCAGACAGGAGTATGACCCACTCTCAGAAACTCATTTGTAAACATGTGAGAGACATGTTTACATGAGAGAACATGTGAGAGACAGCTCTACTTCAACACTTTCACTAAATTTGTCTTAATGTCTGTTCTGAAAGCTGTGTTCCTGTGACACAATTTCTATTAACTACACCATTCAAAAATTAAATTAATAGTTCCCAAACTACCTGTTTATAATGAAATATATTACCTGGTATTCTAAAGACGAAATTATCAGCTACCACGCGGCAGTGTCTCTTGGTTGTCATCAGAAGTCTAGCCATGAAATAGATACAGTCAACAGGAGTAGCTCCATGATAAAACACAACAAGCCCTGGTCCTTCAGGAATATTTTCCACACCATGAAGCTCATAACCTGTTAAAAGTGTAACAGATGTCAAAGTTTGATACAATCTATCCCAAAGAAACTAACCCGCAGGGAGCCCAAGCCAATAGCTATTGAGAAGTAGTAAGAGCAAAGCAACCTTCACTCAAGTCAAGAGGAGACTTGAAGCATTTACAGGAAATAGAAGCTCCTCCACAGAAAATACAAGTTCCATTTAAGGCAGAAGTACCACACTCAAAGAAAGAAATAAAAAATAGATTAAAACACCCAGTCTCACTGTCTTGAACTATACCATTTTTCCTTCAGTTTTCAGTTCACCGCCTTCAAGGCTGCTAAGTCCTCTGAATCAATCATTCACGAGAAATCACAACAAGGACTGGAGAGGTGAAATGACTATTCCAAGCTATTGTTAACCAGTGACTGTTTAAGATTTGACATGTCAGCATCCATATTTACATGTCACCTTTTACTCCAGGGTATGAAGCTATTTTTGTTATTTCTCTCCAAGTTATACCTGCTCCAGTTTTCCATCACTAAGTACCTAAAGCTAGCTGGGGCTTAATATGCTTAGCTGAAAAATACATAAACACACATAATTTTCTTACTAAACTTACATTTCTATTTAAGTTAAGGGTGCAGAAAATGTTTAGTTAACACAAAATATCAAAATGCATCAGTAACATATTCAGTTAATATCCAGTAGTATTGTTACAGTATCTTGCTTGTGTTTTTTGCAAAATAAATACACAAACAAAACCAACCAAACCCTGTCACTTCTTCGAAAGTTAACCAGGTCTGCAGTTCCTATTGCCTTATTTTTAATTCCGAAAGTACTCTTGGCCCTTCTCCCTCTGTTGCACTTTGTGTACCTGTGGAGCTGCAACATATTGAAAGCCCATCATCTGTACCAGTCCAAGTGACCTCTGACTGTACTCCGTGCCAGCCAATCAATACATATGTCATTGGCATAATCAATGTAAAGTTACAGGTATCATGTACCAGTTTGGGGGGTCAGTTTGGGGCTTTGCAATTAAAAGTGAGGCTGTTGTTTTCATTTGCTGAGGGTTTTTCTGTAATGCTGTGGGATCTGGGGATGAAAAGTTCTTCCAATGATATATTGATTAATCAAGTAAGGAAAAATTAATTGTAAAACACTTCATTCCTTAGCAAGAGAAGTGTATAAATAACAGGGAAGCGGCTGGCAGGGCAGAAAAAAGTCACAGCTGTCAGTGAGGGACTAGATAAGAATCTTCTCTGCACAAATAAAAAGTCAGACCTTACAAAAAGAAAAAGTTATTAAGGTTTAAAAGAGCCAAGGCCTTAAAAAAATCATTTTCTTACGAAAAAAAGTAAATAGCTCTTTATTGTGAAGTGAGCATTTTAAGCTCTTTGACGTAGCTGTTGATTTTGATGTAGTGTACTTTCCTAGATTTGAAAGTTACATCTTAGTCTTACAAAGCCTATCTGATACAGCTGCTGCACCATCTGGTTATCAATGCCTTTAAAACCCGCTTCCCTTTGACTAGAGAACAAATAGAGATGATTTTCAAGACGGATTTGTTCTTTATGTAAATTGCTCTTATGCATCTCTTTCTCCTTTAGCTGCATCTAGACTGAATGGCTCTGAAAGAGGCTTATGATTTCCTCAGAAAGAAAAGCCAAATCATTTATTAAGTCTGTCTTTATAAAGAAATAATAGTAGAAGGACAAGGAACAGGGCCCTTAGTTTTGACATTCTAGTAAAGAAAGTAGTTGTCCAAAATACATAGGTAGAAAGAAAATAACGTAGGGTTCCGTAACAGTTTTAGGCTCTAAAGTTAATTTCAAGAAGCAACTAGTGAGTGAATTGAGACTTAAGTGCTTCTTTTAACCCTCGTTTGGCATTTTATGTAAAAGACTGGTTAAGTACAATTAAATTATGCTAACACATACCAGCTATCAGGGAATTGGCATTTAACTTCCAGTCTTCATATACTGACTCAAAAATAATATAGTTAATTTACCTAATTTTTAACACAACAGGCATTTCAAGTGTTCTTCAAATGAGGAAATCCAGGGGTAGTTATAAAAAGTGAAAGAGGAAAAAAAAGCAATTAAAAAATAGCATATATATTCAACCAGAAGAAAGATTTCATTTTGTAACACCAAAGGAAAAAATGCGTAAGGCAAAGATTTCACATCACAAAAGTCTCAGTGGTTTGGGGTTTTTTTCTCTCAAGCACCACTGACCATCATGGATAAAATAGAAAACAAAACTGGTCTGAACTGGCATGCAATAGCAACAACAATCAGGTATATATTGATAATCTTGAAAGGTAAATGAGGAATAAGAGCTTCAGCAGGTTTTAATGACACATCACATCTCGCTTACCATGCCATATTCTTCCATGTCCATCCCATAGGGTAGCCAACATTTCTGTTGCACCCAGCCAAACATCATGAGAATAAGCTTCCTTCAGTTCATTCTTCCTTTTGTAAATATGAACAAAGAGAGCAGAAATGTAGAAGAGGACAACAATGACCCCTGGGAGTATCAAAACCACTACGAGTGGAAAAAGCACCCACACAAGGTAGAAGGCGAAACTCAGATAATCTCCTATATGCTCCACGCCAGTCCATTCTTGCAGAATGTAAGTCAGGCAAGTTAAGTAGGACAAAGGTATCGGTCCTGCACTACAGGATTCATTTCCACCTGTCATTTCCTGTTAAAATTAAAAAAAAAAGGAGATTAATAAATCTTTCAAAAAAAGATAGACCTGTCTTTATTCATAAATGCACATATGCATTTTATTGATGACCACTTACCCCACTTCCCATCAGCACCTATTAGAATCATAAAGGTACAAACAGCAAAACTTCTACTTGATTTTCACAGGCCTTTTCTTTTGTGTACTGGAAATGCTGACAATTCTAATTTACAAAGAAGGTGCAATTGCTTAATTTCAGGTTAATATTCCATCTTATTCAAAACTGTTGAACTTACACAGATCCAGAACATTGATACCGTTACCAATATGAATTAATACTGTATTTTTGATTTTCAGAAAGCTGTATTGATTAGTCAAATTTATCACTATAGTAAAACAAAGCCTTCTCCCAAGCACTAACTACAATAGGAAATAGCACAATCTCAAATCCAGGGCTGTAAAAAAACCCTAATGAACACCTCCACGAACTACAACCAGAAGATGGTCTCAAATAAGAAAGTCTCAGGCCTAGAGAGACCTTCAACTGTATCTGGACATTTACTGCTCGTGAAATGCCAGGACCCAGAGCACAAATACAGAGAGGGAGGCAGCAGAAAAGACATGGGAAAAAAGCCCACATGAAGATCACAAAAAGTCCTGCAAAAGCTTTAACTGCTCTGGCTTTACTGTGTCTGTGTTCAAGAATCTCTCTTCTCCAGTGCCAGCTCCTGAGAAGTTCCAGGGCTAAACCTCTCTGGGCTGGTGTTTCAGGCTTTTTATAACTCTGGGGCAACACTTCTTTCTTAGCTTTGTATGATTTAGGGGAAAACTTGCTATTCACTTCACCTTACAAATATGAGACAACCTGAATGCTTGGCTATTTTAGCTACAGTGCTTGAACAGCATACATAGTATCTTGGTGGACAAAAGTTATTCTAGTCTTCAGTAAAGTGGTGGTCAAGACTTTACATTCTGCTAGTCAGGACTAAGAAGAAAAACATATTTCAACTATAACATGATTGTAGAGTGAAAAGGATTAAGAACAATATTTCTGAAAGAATCTAAGCTTAAGGTTGTTGTGTTTTGGTTTTTTACTAGAATGTGATTACAGTCTGCGCAATGACAGAGCTCCTACTCTAGAAAGACATATGTCTATCATTGCTTTACACTTGCTCTGGTTTTGCCAGAAACAAGTGACTGGAATTCAGAAAATAAGTTTGTTAATGCTATCAGAACCCCAATGACAAAAATTATGACGTGAATCAGTTTTATTCCACATCTGCCATAAGGCTTTGAAACACGTACCATACTGGAACTCATCTCACTTTCCCCGTCTTAATTTTCCCCCACATTCTGACACCCCAAGGATGCCCCTTTTCCTTTAGATTTGAAATCGGCCTCTACCCACATTGCTCAAGATAACTCCCATTAATGAGAAGAAAGCTGATCTCATTACAAGGCCTTTGCTCCCATGATCCATGTCTGTTCCACTAGTTCAGGCTTACAACATTTTGCTTCTCAGCATATTCTTTGCTCTCAGCATGACAGTGACAAGCAGCTGATTTATCTTCAGCAATGTGTAAGCACACAGCATTAGTGACATGCACTTTACTGATTTCACACACATGTTTGGGGTGTAGATTAGGGGGAAAGGAATGGAGAGAGTGATCATGTGGGAGAGCAAGAGAAAGCTCCTTCTCATTCCTGTTGCCAGACCCAAACTCCAGAACCTGTCAGGCAGCAAACACCCACAAGCAAGTATAAGAAACACAATTTGTGAGGCCAAGCAGGATTTGAGTAGCATTCAACACCACAATATTTACTAGATTGTTATGCCTGGACTTCTACAGTGGTTCCACCTACCACCTAGAGAACAATATGGAGCATGGGTTATGGCACAGAAACATTTTTTCAAAACTGAGAGGTGATTATGTAGCTTAGAAGATTATTTAAAGCTATATTCTCCCACTGATTATAATTTTAATTGTTTATGGCTTTCTCCAGATCCAAAATCCCCATCAAGTGAATTTAAAGTCCTGTCCACACATGTCAGTCTTGCAAAAATCTTACGTGTCCTTTTGCCTGCAATGTTCGATGCAATCCCTCAAATGCAATCATCACAGTGTTCTAAGTTTCCTTGCATATCTACGTGCTAACCTGTAACAAAAATTAAAATGTGACATTCTGTGTGGTACCAGACACAGAGGCAAGATCTAAAGTATTGCCTTCTCTTAGGGACAGTCAGCTCTACTCTGAACTGTTTCCTCATCTTGAAGATAATCACAGAATAATTGACACTGGAAACAGCATTGAACAGCACTCATCCAACTTCTAAGGAGCTGGATCATGTTGTTCACGGCCATATCCAGTCCAGTTTGTATTATCTCCATGGATAGATTCCACAGCTTCTTTGGGCCCCCAACCCAGTGCTTGAATACCTTCATGGTAAAAATGCTTTTATTTCTTCTAGTTAGAATTCCCCCTACTACAGTCTGTGCCTGTTGCCCCCTGTCCCTTTGCTGCAAGGATTTCACTTCCCCCTCTCTATAATCACTCATTAAGAACAACAGTAAGGTCCTCGAAATATGGGTGCAATGGCAGTGACAAAGGGAAGGCAGATCATGACCAGAAAAAGGACAGGAGCTCCACACTGAATACGGGTTGAACATAGATCTTATATGCTACTAACTGATAACAACAGGTTGGTCCGTTCCAACTGTACAGCTGCCTCCTCTATGACTGTACAGAACAGTTAACACTGCATGATAATGCACACTGTCTTCTAGAAAAGCCAGCAATGTCTCCCTGATTAAGACATTATCCAAGCAGAGAGATCACCCTGCCTTCCCTGTCAGAGGTTTTATTGATATCCATCACCATCCAAATCTAAAAACTACAACGGGGTGTAGTACAGCTAAGTGTAGTACTACTAAGTCTCACCTTTAGCCAAGTTACAGGCAGACTCCCTCCATAACATGAGCACATTCTTATTTTAATTGACATCACTGACATACTTGCTGTTGTGCAGTTCAAACTACATATTATTAAGTTCTAACTTCCTAATACATCAGCCTACATACATTTGCACTAGTTCAAAAAGATGCACTTTCTCATTTGACTAATGACACTACACACTGACTTAGGCTTACACGTAAGGCTTTATGCTGCTGCTGAAGTGGAAACACGCCTAACACACAACAATTCCTTTCGCTGACTTCTGGCACGTGAGCCAGGAAAGTCCTTAACTAATGTTAACCGAGACCCTACTGCTCCCACTAGAAGAAGTAATCACGGACAGCAACACACGCTGCTGTAAACCACACACAGCACGATTTCAGCACGTACATGAAATGTCCAAGTGAAACCTCTGGAGCTTATTCCGGTATCTCCAACCTGGAGAGACACTGCAAAGCAGCAGCTACGCCATGCCCCGGCCGGCAGAAACATACACTACAGGAGGCATTTCCTGCAGCATCAGCAACGCCATCACAAATACAAAAAACAAACACATCAACCAACAAACCAAAAAACCCTGAAGACCCTGATAACTCTGGTAATGGCACCTAAGACCTAAAAGTCAGAGAGTGGTTTAGCCCTTGTTGTGGCCCAAGGGCTGGCCTGGCTCCGGTGCCGGCGGGCAGCGCTCGGCTCGCAGCGGGGAGGGCCGCGGGCCCTTTCCTGATACGAAGGACGCGATCCCGGCGGCCCCGCCGCCTCTCCAGCCCCTGTCCCGGCGCTAATCAAAGCAAGGCCCCGAGCCCGGGTGTGACCGAACCCACCGGGAGGCAGTGGGGCC
>VWZD01013599.1:0-10597 GCA_013396695.1 Sakesphorus luctuosus
ATAACAATAAAGCTTATAAGGTACTAGCTATAAGGAATATGAAACATTATGGGTTTTTTAGGAAATCTAGTGAATTTAATGGAAGAAATGCAACAGAACAGAACCAGAGAGCTTATAGAGTTATTTTCAAAGAATATTAAACTAAAATTACATAAAAATATACTTTTTTGAGTTTCAAAAAACCAAATTTGTTATGAAAGCTAGTTTCAATCTCTGTTTTCGCACTGTGCAGAATAACCTAAGTCATATNTGTTTTCGCACTGTGCAGAATAACCTGAGTCATATCAGTGAAATTCCTCTGTTCTCAAAGTCAACAGTTAATTTCCATGCACTGATGCAGAGATACAGAGAGTATACATCAAACTTTATATGTTAACACTCTTTCTAAGCACAAAATAAATGTTTGTTAAAGACATGTTTTGAGATATGCTCCTTCTTTAAGTCATATGGTATTTACTTTGATTCTTAAGCCATTTTCGAGCTTATCTCCAGGAAATTTTTACTAACTAAGAAATTTAGTGAGTTTGATTGTGAATGCAAGCTGTTTTGTTCTGTCTTCACACCTTCAGGATTGTATTTTGACTTTGAAAATAGCCTTCATAATGTCTGCAACTACTAGTCGCTTGGCATGTCTGTGGTACTTTTAAATATTCTTTAGCTTATTTTAAAATTAGAAGCAGCCCTTTCTTCCTGTGGGTTATTTGTTGGAATATTTCTTTTGTTGCCAGGACATCTTGGATGTTTATTGTCAGTAGACAGGTAAGTGGGACTGATTTTGGTGATAGAGGGAGTTACAATTAACACACTTTTGTTGATTTAGAAATTATATGTACTCATATATACGCACCAATCTTTGAATCATTGAGAATGTGGCTTTTGAAAGTGCTGTCGTTAAAGGGAGTTGTTATTGTCATTTTTATGTGCAGGACATACATTAATTAATTTATGACAGAAAAAAAAGAAGCTTGCTAGACCTTCACAAATCAATTTCAGGGGGAGGGTGTGAGTTGTTTTAGTTTTTAATTTAAAATAAAATTCACTTTTGCAGATTGTGCAAATGAATGATTCTGCTAAGAAAAAATATGACAAATGTGGATGTGTTTTTATTAAGGACAGATGTTTGCGATCTACTTTTACAGTACATGTATTGGGAGGAAGGAGGGAAGTAGAGAACAAAGGCAATAAAAGCAGCACTTTTAAAGGATGATTAGCCTGATGTTTCAGAATCTGAGTGCTGATTCTGTCAACGCAGACAACAATGTCATTTTTTTTTCTTAGAAGCTGGAAAAATAGTCTTTTGTACATTCATTTAGGAAAGGAAGAGTTTATCAAAATCTTATAAATGAATAGTCCATACATGGTATGTAGTAGCAGTGCTGAGAATATTTGACTAGAGACAGCCTTTTCTAAGCCTTTGAAAGGATGAATATGATGAAGACAGACAGAGAACAAAGGAAAAATGAGACACGGGAGGGGAGATTAAGGAAGAAAAAGAAAACAATCTATCTTATCAGTTTTCTTTTCATGAGGAATAATCTGAAAATGAATAAAATTAAAGCTCAAAAAAGAAATATTTTTACATCACCCTACCTCAGAGAAGAATACCCAACATTATTAGAAATTAATTCTGATATTATCTTTTGAAGGTCAAGTGAAATTGTTCCCTTGGATATAGACTACAAAACGGGCACGTTACTGTGCAATTAAAAGCACCATACTCCACTAAAGAGAGTGAAAACTATTCAAATTAACTTGGAAGGAAGAATCTATTTCTTCATTTTGTTACAACAGTTTGTATTTCCAAGTGTAATGACATTAATCTCTAAATTTATACTTCACTTAGTTCTGCAAAGATTCCCTGTATGACTTAAAGAAACAAAGATCAGAAAATGGGAACATGATTTTCAGGCTTTTTTTTTACGTATACGCAACATTCTATAATTTTTCTTTTCATATATTTATAAAATGCAGTGTAATAACCTCAAAGAACATCAGTACAAGAACAGGTAATTGGTAAATGAAATCATTTATGTCTAACAAAAAAATAGATTCCAAATAGCGTGTTTTAATCTATACCGCGCTTAATTTCTCTAAATGATTACACTGGGACTTGGGGTGGGTTTTTTCTTTCCTTTGTCACTTGGTCTGAGCCACTCCTTCCCACTGCCACCTCCCACATTTCTACGTGTATTGTATGGAAATTACATGTTTTCATAATTTTAAATCTTAGATTCGAGAGGTGAGTTTAAGACCCTGATTAATATCATACTGTTTTTTTAAAAAGATGCTGAACTCCCATCTCTCACAGAGCAGGGGCTCAGTAATGCTCAGCACTTCTGCAAATAACTTACTGGAAATACAGGCGCTTTTATTTTAGATAGTTAAATATTGATTCAGAAGGTTCACATTAAGCCTTTTCATTTGGAAACATACCTTTTGACAGTCTCCTTAATTTCTACATTTTGCACTTTTATAGCTTAAGTGGACCACTGGTGGGACTAAACTAGTGGGAAGTGGTCAAGTGTGTGTGTGTGATAAAGAAACTGCTGGCTGATACGTTAAGTTGCTGACTCTTATCACGTTTGTGTGGTAAAAACCTAACTTGTGCTCCCCCAACATCAGCCTTTCCTTTAGTATGTGCCATCACTGTTGGATTGCAACTATTTTAATTTTAAAATATTAATGAAAGAGTATTTGATATTACCCAGAAAAATACTTGAATTATTGCATCAAATGTAAAGAAAATGTTCCAACTTTCAGAAAGAATATTTGAAAATAAATTAAATACACCTTTTATTTGTATTGGGGGGTTTCTTCAGGTTGAAAATAACTTTAGATCAGAATCTGTGTGAATAAAGGACATTTAAATTGTTTAAGTTCTTGTTGACCTTGCTTGGCTTCATACAGTGCCATTGTATTAAATGATTATACGATGGTATAGAGTGTTATAACTAGCGGACCCATGTACACACATCCCACTGTCTTGCCTGTCGTGCTTTCCCCTCAGCAGTGAGGTCGTGCCCAGACCCCTGCCCGTGCCTGTGGTGAGCCTCACTGCAGGCAGCTTTGCCTGTGCCCTTCAGCTCCAGTGACCATAATGCAGGATTGAAATGACACGGGTAATCTTGTGCTGGCCTAGCAGATCTGTAGGATATTTGTGTGACTTGAAAAGGTCTAGAAAAGGATTCTACATCTTGTAGAATCCACAGCAGATTTTAGTGTGATTTACATTAGGGCATAGAGTTTGGACAGTGGCTGATATTTAATGTTAGTGCAAGAAATCTGTCTCTATCATATGGAGAGAAATATTTCTATAATTCTTGGATCTTTCTTAGCTCAGTCTGTGAGATTTCTGAAATGAGAATTTCAAAATTAATGTTACTGCACTGTTTAATGGATGATAGTCTGTAGTTGAGAATAATTTCCTCTTCTCATTCATTCATCATTTGAAAAAAAAACCCAAACAAAGAAAAACCCCTAAGAAAACAAAACCCCACCAAAATTCATCTGAATCTTAAAATAAATGAAATGGATAAGTGAAATAGTAAAACTGAGACATAATAATATTCTAAAAACTGTGGTATTAAAATTGCACTAGAAGAAATTGTTACAGTACATAGTTGTATCCTAAATATTTTTATTCTCATTCATATATTTAATGTAAATCAAGTCATAACATATATTTACATTGCAATGTAGTTTTCTATTACAACAGAAAGTAACTTATATTACAATTTCTGGTTGCTGTTGTCTTGCATTGATTTTTGTTACTTGTTTCCCTGAAAATGTTCTAAGACCTTGTGGAACAAAGTAAGAATAAGGGAGGTGTTGATTTTTAACTCAGTTTTTTGTAGGTTTAGGGTTTTTCATTTATCTGAGGTGAAGTATCTGTGTATAGCTAATCAGATATTATGTTATTGCATGTTAGTATTTTCATATTCTATTTTTGTTTAGGGGTTTGTAAATCCTTCTATGACTTAACTGTCAATCTTGATTTCAAAGACCAACTTTAGACTAAAGCCAGAACTTAACATTTGAAAATTATTTCAGAAAATTTGTGGTAAATTGTGTCAAAATGACCGCTAGAATTCCTCTTTGCAGAGGGGAAGACTAACAGTTTTGTTTGCTATAACTGTGGCAATGAATGACCTTTCCAGTGGCCCAAGATTTAGAATAACCTAGTAAAAAAAAAAAGAAAAAGAAAAATGACAACTAATATAAGGCCTAACTGGCAGTTATTTTGGGACGAACTAAGGTATGTCACTGATTTCAAGCATTCAAGGATGTGTGTCTCTTTAGTGCCTTTTTTTTTTCCTTTTTTTTCTTCATGCTTTATGTAAAATATTCCATCCTTTCTTAGAAAATTGAATTAACTTCTGGTATGATATAAGCTGAGGCTCTGAAGCCTGAAACAGAAAGACTTGGTCAGTACTATGAAGATTTTCATGTCCTTGTGTGTCTCTTGTTTAAAATAGTTTCACTTATAACTGAAGTAACAGCAGAATCCCATTTCCAGTTTCATTCAAAGTTCAGTGCTAAAAAGGGTAGAAGTTTAGAAATGGACCTGAAATGCTGAGCAGGGCTGCTGACCCCAGAGGAGGGAAATTTGTCCTGACATGATAAGTATCCTCAAGATGCATTTTATCTTTCAGAAATTTCTCCCTATGTCATTCCTAATAGTGGGGTGGTTTAAGAAAGTGTGTGGTGAGAAGAAGGAAGGGGGAACACATATGAGAAAGGGCCATCTCTACAAATTCTTGAGCAGCAGATGGGATGTTCTGGAAATACTTAGATCATACCAATAAATAAAGACTAGCACGTGGTCCTAAGAAACATTGTTTTTGCCTATACACGCAAAAAAAAAAAAAAAACAAAAAACCAAATCTGGTCTCAGAGTCACAGCTGCAATGGCACAGTGACTCATAGTGTCTGAAGTGTGGGATACTCCCTTTATAAAATGGAGTGGAATGAACTGCTGTTCAGATGCAAAATCTTCTCTAAGACTCACAACTAAGCTTTAAACAGAAATGTTTTGACTTGTCAGCAAAAAGTAGCTTACTTCAGAAGTAAAAAGAAGGGGAGCAGGACAAAAACAGCATACAAGTGAGATATAAAGTGAGTGTCGTGTCGTGTGTCGTGGTGTCCCCCCCCCTCCCCCCCCCAAATCTTTTTGAGCAAGAAACTGATATACTGATATTCCTGCCTATTATTTGTATCTTAATGAAATTCTTTCTTGGGGTGTTGTTCATGCAAGCATACACACTATGGAGAAAAAATGTGATTTTCTGTTCTTGATTAAAGATGTTTTAAATAGACATTAAAGTTATTACAGTTTAACCTGGGGTCTCACAGGGAGATGTTTTGCTTTCAGACAATAGCCTTTGAGAAAAAAAGTAGTTTTAATTAGAGTTGCTACCGTTTACCAGTAGCATTGTTACTTTGATGGTCTTGTACTATTAACAAAGTTATAGAGAAGGAACATGCAGTTTTTGGACTGATGTAATTGTAACATGCAAATCCTGCATTAAGTCACTTTTTACTAGTGCTTGAAATCCTTGTTCCTTTATGCCTGCTCATCCTTTAAAGTATAGCAGTTAGTTCATAATATCAATATATCATAGTCGGCTGCCTGCCAAGCTGCTGCATACAAAGTCCAAACAACTAAACAGGACATCCCAGGGGCGCAGGCAGAGCAGCCAGGGGAAGCCACGCAAGCCCAGTTGGGTGCAGCAGTGGTCCCTAGGGCGGTTTCACAGAACTAAGCCTCTCTTTCAAGGAATGGAAGGAAGGAAGTAAATGGGGTTGTGTATCTATTTTCTTGTGATCTTGAGGTGGAGGGAGGTGAAGAGTGGGAGGGGAAGCAAAAAAAGAAAAAAGGCAGCTCATTTCACTCGCAGCAGTTCAAAAAACACAGCACAGTTTGTTATGAAACTCCAAGTTACAGAGAGATTTAAAGGACCAAAGAAGATCCCTGTATAGCTCCAGATTTCCCTGGGAAGAGGAAAGAGAAGGACAGGCTTGCTGAAGTCTGTAGAAGGGATTGTCTCTGTATCTGAAATGCATTTCCACTGTCAATTTGTGGGAGCGCCTATGAAGGCTGGAGACATGGGGTTTGTTGTGATGGACCCTTTTATGGGCTGTACATTTCAGTGTTGGCTGTGCTTTGCCAAAACCTGCAAATGCTATCCTTAAATAATGCTGTATTAGCATAGTAATGTGCCTCTAGTATGGTGGATTGCAAAGCTGTGTCACTGTGCACACCCTCTCACTTCTGCTTTCTGATAACTATGAAAAGTGCAGTAGCCAGTATTTCTGATGTACTATTAGTTGTAGGCCCATGCACTTGGAAATGCAAACTGGGATAAACCTTACATTATTGATGCCATTCACATTCACATGGAAATATAAAAGCTCAGGTCTCAACTGGAGCCTTATTTCCATTGCATTTAAATGCCAAACAAATAAAATCAAAATAAAACCAACTCCATCTCTACCTATAAAAGGAACTGTGCTCATGTATGATATGACCAAGTGACTTCCTCAATACCTGTAGGCCTCCATTGCTATGCCCCTCTCTTTAGATTTTGTAGAAAGCTTCAGAACTGTTATATAGAAGTTATTACTGCTATGATCTGCAATGCTTAATAGTACTGTAGTAACTTTTAGAGGAAGATGAATGGTGGTACTTGATGCTTAGAAACAAAAATCCTGATACCAAAGTAACCTATGCTTAAGCAAATAGCAAAATTGTCAGTGTTACACATATGAGACTATAAAAAGGTATGCTTGGAAATTTTGCCTCCAAAGAAATAATAGCCCGTCTTAATTAAACCCCTTAATTTAAGCTGAAACATGCCATGGAGAGTCTTCTAGTATTTAGTGCCATCTTCTATCCATTTGGAAAAAAGATCGTTTTTTAAGAATTCGTTCTTCAAAGAGGCCCCACAGTTGTGGACATATTTCTGTTTGACTCTGTGCCAAAGGAAGGAAAGGAAAAAATTTCAAAAAGGACAAAGTAACATCCAGAGCACCAATAGCAGATAAAGCTAGGTTTTATGGGAGAAGTATATCTCCATGCAAATAAAATATAGCCAATAATGGCAGAGTCATGAAATTACATAGTCATATAAAGCCTTTCCTGCACTGCATGGGTTTCTGTGCATTTGCTGAAAATTCAAAGCTTTTTGTGGGTTCAGTTTTAGTAGGGTAATTTTCATTCAGATGCTAGTAAAATTTAAAGGATCTTTAAACCACTTTAAAGAGAGAACCAATGCTGTATTATTTAGCAGTCCAAATTAGCACAGAGGGGAAAAAAACCCCAAACAATTCTATAGAGAACATGAAATGCATCTGCATGAGTCACAAAGATGTCGTAAGGATTGTTCAGATTTACACTGACATGCTTTTGGTGAACTTGAGACTCTGCTTCTTCCTATAAAGAAATATGTTCTAGATGCGGATCAATGTTAATTTTCTTACTGATGATAAGTTATTAACGTTATCACTCTATCTTTCTTTCATGACAACAAATTGATTTTTCAATTCCAAAATATTCAGTATGTGTTAGAAGTGTGTGAATATATATGTGTGTGTATATAAAAAAATATTTAAAAAATCTATTGATTTCATATATTTTGAAATTCAGTCTTCAAAACTGAAAGGCAGAATAAATCTCAGTTTAAGGACTTTGACCAAACAGTATTTTTGTTTCGGTGCAGAATTTTTCACTTGTATCATGGGTAAAAATGCAGTGTCTCTCTGTCTAGTCCCATGCAACATGAAGCCTGCTACTGGCCAGCACATAATTTTAGAATTTTAGTATTACAGAAGCCTTTAGTTGTAGCTCTGGTGCAGCTGCGATGGACACATTTCAGCTTTTTATATGCTCATACACATAATAAAACAAGAAGTCACAAAACTAGATGCTATAAAACAACACAGGAAGAAGCAGTCATGTTTTCAGGTTCTTAATACATATCTTGATAAAATATTTAGTAAGGTGAACTGTGTCACAGGCAAGTACTGTGCGGGCATCTTGTTTTAATTCTGGTCTGCACTCACTAGCTCTGCAGGCTTGCATTTGATCTCTGAGCCAAGATAGACTCACAATGAGAACGAAACAGTGCAAATAAACAGAAATGTCTCCTTTGGTAAAGGGTGTAAAACAGAAGTATTCTACTAGGTCCAACAGTATGTGCCACGAGACGCTGTTATTCACATGGCCACGGTTCCATGACAGCATCCTCAGACAGTGGTGGAAAATTGTAATACCGGAGGAGATGTAGCTGCTGAACTCCAGAGAAAGTTGAGAGAGGCAGCTGCTGGTGCTTGGGAGGGGCATGGCCGCAATGACTACTGTGCTGCAAGCACAGCTTTGCTTGTAGTCTGTTTTAGGTTACCATGGTAGGTAAGGAACAGCATAAAATTAGTGGATTTTCATTACCCTTTTTCAAGTGCAGTTTTAATGTGCCTTACCCGTCTGAGTCTTGGGGGTTTATGTGACACTTCCGTAAAAATGTTTTTCTTAATTAATAATCCCTAAGAAACAAGTCTTTATGAGCACTTTATGAGCTGTTTGAAACTTAGTGCACTGGTTAGGATGAGGTCTGTTAGAGGATTATTTCTTTAAAAGGGTGAGTGGCTGGGAGTTTTCGCTGTTTTAATAGCTAGCAACTCTTTTCATTTGAGAGATGTAGATTTGGACACTGCTAGATCTACTGTTCAGGATAATCTGTGGCTTCAGACTGGTTTTCATCATCTGAGGAAACATGAGAGACTACGTTCTTCAAACTGTAACCTTCCTCTGGTCTCCCTGTCTGAAAGGATGAGGAAATACATTTCGGAGTGTGGTCAATTAAATATTAGTGGTGACTTTACTGCTTACTGCGCTTCATTTCTAAGAGGTTAGCCCCAGAAATAAGCACAGCTGCTGCACACTCAGGAAGGAGTAAGTGCTGTCAGGATGGCGCCTTAACACAGCATTTGTAAAGGACTTGCATGGTATTAACAATTTTAGGTCCTGAACCTGCAAACACTTACGCATTTCAGTAAGTTTAACCTTGAGAACAGCCTAGTAGTACTCACATGAGTGTGATTATGGACACAAGTAAGTGCTCACAAAATCGTGGCATTAGTTTTCAAAGGGGCTGTAAACTCTACAGACCATTGCAGAAATACATATACTGCAATGACCTGTGAAATTGCCACGTATATACATAGCTGTATGAAGTAAATTGCATGTTCCTTGTACCCAGTTCTGCAAATGTTTAAAAGAACGAGTAGCTTTATTCATGCAAGTAAACCCAAGCAAACATAAGAAATTACATGGGGTTGCTTATGAGAATGAAGTTGGACATAAATGTAGAATACTACTTTTAAACCACATGTTTTTGTTCCACGTGTTGAATCACATATGCAGTGCTCTGGATTCAAGTACCATGAGAAACATAAGCTAGTGAATTTGCAGGTTGACACAGAATCTGCCAAAAATCTCTGCTGAAAAGTATCTTGAGTGAAGGTGAATAAAAAATTACTAGAAGAACTAGTAATTTAAATTTTGTCTTTAGATTAAAAAAAAATAAAATTAAAAAGCGGTAAATGTTAAACCATGTCACTGGACCAAAAATGGCACTGCGACATTATTAATTCCTGTCCCTTTTTGTTCCCGGTCTTCTGTTATGTTTAGGTGAAATCCCCCAAAATGTTACTTATAAATGGTAATGTGTTGTGTAGACTTATCTTTTCATTAGGAAATGATCAGTATTTTGTGTTTCTGAGCTCTTAAATATAGGAAAAATCAAGAAAAGGCAATATTTCTTTCTATGTGTTCTTTAGTATCTAGGGCAGATAATTTAGAAGGCAATAAAAGCAAGTTGTCTTTTTCTTATTAGTAATAGAAAAACAAATAGTTTCTTAAAACAGAACTGTGAGGTAGATCTTCATCACAGATAGCCTGAAGTCATGGAAAGCCATGTTTATAACTTTGCAGAGATAATGACCAAGATGATTAGTTCTCTAATAGGAGTAAGAAAGACAATTCCCTAGAAGCAGCTTAATATTTTCATTGCCTTTAAAAAGCCTACTTCTTCACTTGTCCTGTTTTTCAGTCCCCAAAATAGATGATACAGTGTCTGTGTTCAGATGCAAACTGAGCTTTTGCGTCACAGAGCTACCGGAACTTAAGATATCCGTGTCTGAGAAGTAACTCATTCTATTGTTTAAGAAAGCTGTGTTAACATATTAAGCATTTAAGTATCATAGATGCTTTTTTGAGCTTTATTGAAGAGTTACTTGGGAACTAGTATTGTGCTTTGGAGTTGCTATGGAAACTTTTTAGTACATGCAGTTTGGGAACAAGAAATTGGAAATAATTTTTGCATTCCTAAATCTAGTTTCCTAGTAATAAAAGGAACAATTGTGGATTATCTGATTGTTACCAAAGCTTTCCACAAGATCTTAAAGTTATTAATCTCCAGAAATGGGAGAGGAAAAATTATACTAATAAACTTCTACAAAGAAATAGGAAGAAATGATAACTACTTTTTCATCACGTGGAAACTAATCAATTCAAACCCCAGGATTTTAATACATTCTCAGG
>VWZD01013599.1:10949-57466 GCA_013396695.1 Sakesphorus luctuosus
GAGAACAAAAATACTTGAACTCATTATTATTTTTTTAAAGATTAAAAGGTAAACCAAATGCACTGAAGTGCAATAATGATTTTAAATTTGTTTCCAAAATTATTTTAAAAGTTTTTTGTATTTTCCAGGAAAAAAAAGGCGGGTTTGGTTTTTCAAGTATTTAATAAATTCTTACATACCAGTGTTTATATTTTTCATTTCTGAACACTAAAAATGAGTAAACAAGACTTGAATGAAAGTATTCTTTTTATTTTAATTTGAAAAATTGTCTCCCCAAATAATTTTTTTTAATAAACTCATTGTTTTGGTGTTTATATAATTGATAAAATTTTGTCTGTTTTTTTCCCTAGTAAAATAATTAAATTTGGACATAAAATTTCTAAGTACTTTGAAAAATTTAATAGCATTTCTGCTCCTCTCTTTGAAAAGGATGGCTTTCTTAAGAATCATAATTAGAATTTCTAAAAAGTGACATCAGAAATAAAGCAGTGGCAATTGTAACCTCTGTAGGTTCTGAAAAAATTCTGAGATTGCTTTATTTTAATAAAATATTTTTGTTTCAAAGTAGTTTTAATTTCACCTGGAGGTACCTAATATATTATAAAATTAATGTTCAAAGATATTATAGCATAAAATTTCGAATTTAAATATTGATTAGATCTCTTCATTTTACTTTCCTCCTTGTAAACTTGTCAATTGATTTCCACAGGGATATGAAAAATAGGTTTTAGACAGAGATAATCCAGTATAATCCCAAAACAGAAATCAGAGGACAAAATGGTCACAGCAATAAATTATTCTTTTATACATTCTTGTTACCTTGATTCCTCCAAAATTTTCCAAATCCCCTGCTTAAGGTCATAGGAAATATGAACCTCACTAAAACCTTAAAATAAAGAGGTCGATAATACATAAAACAAAAATTACAGATTATTTAAAATAACATTATTTAATTACGGTAATTACAGTTTATTCTTTGAATTTGATAATCATATTTATGGTAGTGGAATTTTTTACTATACCTCCATGTCTTGGAAATTCTTTGTTTCATTGATTAGATAAAGCTTTAAAATATTCCAGAAAGTTCAAATTTGGCTCCGGTCATTTCACATCAATCTATACAAAAACATGTGCTCTACTAGACAGATGGGCACAGAATAACTCCTGTGAATGTAGTCCTGTAGTTAGAATTCTGAGGTGGGGGAGACTGAACTTCATAAGCATGTTTCTGTGATTTTTTCCCCTCCTTCCTTACTTCAGTTAGTCTAGAGTTAGACAGAAAAAATCATCTCTTTATGCAAGATGCACATTCTGTCTTCCATAGGTATATGCTGACTGACATTTATATGTAAAATAAACTATTTTTCACAAATTACCATCTCCTTAAAGAAGTCAATGTTGTATGTACATCATGCTCTAGTATTATATTCTATCATGATCACAGAGATGCAATTAAGGTTTTCAGGAACAGAAAGCTGGTATAGTAAATATAGGCATTTTTACAGTTGCCCTAATATGTACATTACTGGTGATGTTTAAAATTTGTTTCTAGTACTTATTATACTTGATAGAGGGAACATGTAATTTTTAGTATTGCTTAGATGCTTTATGGACTAATAACTTGATTTGCAGAGAATATAAACTATGATTCAGGAAAAATCCCGTTTGAATTAGAGGCATAAATGACAAGTTGAAATTTATGTTCAGTAGAATTACTTCAAGAAACAAAGATATGCTGCAGTTAGAACATTTCACTATGCACTAATTTAAGACACATAGTAATCATACAGGTCATAAAGTCTGGAATTTATATTCTGCAAGTATTTTAACTTTAGCTTTTTCTTAATGTAATTATTCAAATATTAAAGCATGAAACAAACTGACTTTGACAGAGAATATTGCATTAAGAAGTGTGAGTTGCAAGGACTCTGGCTGAGAAGGAGTATTCAAAATCAATATGTTCTCAGCAGCAAGGTAAATTCGAGCCACGCTGACCTCTTCACAGCTAATGTACAAGCTAGGAATTATTAGTGTCCACTGAAACAAAAGTTTTAATGCAAACTGAAAATACTTGTTTTAGAGCAAACATGAAAAATTGAAGGACTTGCTTACCTATTTGATTAAATGCAAAAACGACACTCACGTAGGATTTTGTTGTGCTGTGATAGAACTTATTTTACCAGTCACTTTCATAACCTTTAAACAGCCTTAAATAGTACATATGAAAAACACATTCATAACAGATTCCCCATAGGGAATTTTCTTTGGTTTAAGAAAATTTTATTAAAGATTGGCATTGCAAATAACATTTTTCATAACTATATGTAGACCTGTTAAAATTTTTATTAAAACTGGAGTTTGGCCTGTTCTTTTTCATCATTCTATCAGATATTAAACTCCAGCAGCAGCTGTAGGAAATGGAGAAAGGGATTTTCAAAGGGATTTGAGTCTCCCTGTCTCTGTGCCTTTAGTGATCATATTATCATAACTATCACACATAACAAAGCTCTAAATCTGTAATTCAGATAAAGTAGTCAGGACTTTGAAATACAAAAATCCAAACATATGCTGTAGCATTTTTTTTGCAATGCTGGTTCCTTTAACATGGATTTTGTAAACTTGGGGAGGTATCCAACAGATTTTGTATACTAACATGTACTAAACGACATTATTACTTAAATGTTTGATGGAGAATTAATTAGAGTATGTTCTATTATACCTACNCACTAAAGGTTAATAAGAAATGATGTTAGAAGCTTTTTTTTGGACTGAATTATGTAAGCTAAACTGCTGAGGAGGCAATGCCCATCTTTTCAACAGTGTGTGAGTCCTGTTTCATGAGGGGACAGCTCAGCATAATGCTGTGTTGAAATGGTAAGTGTGAACACAATTCTCTGATGAACTTATAAAGCTAAAGATGCAATGTAATAAAAGTTAAGGAGGTTAACTTTTAAATTAAAAGCAATGTNTATCAAACCGGCTTGTAAATGAGCAGTCGCATATATATTTATTGTAACACTGCCTTCTGCTGGTCACACCTCATTTATGAGGTAAGTGAAAGTGCTGGATAATAATGAGATGTTGTATTTATCTGAAATTATTTTTAATATTAAGTATTTGGTGCTTAGGAAATATTTATATGGAGATAGTATATATCTATCAAATATATATTCTTCAATGATAAACCCATTGCATCTATGCTATATGCTTACAATTTTTAATTTGATATTTTCTTGACCTCAGTTGAGAGAAAATTTTTCATGTATGACATAGCAGAGAGTTATCACATCCTTACACTTTGTTAAAATGATTCCTATTTTTGATATTTCTGCTTGTTTCTGGTTTTTTGGCTGGGGGCTTTAGGTGTCAGAGCAGATACCAAGCAAGACATCTACAGAAAAATTTCTGTTTCATAACAGAATGTCTAAACGTAACGGGAGTTAGGAGACTGTTCGATCTATGTGTTTATGTATATATTTTTGAAAGTGCTTGCTCAAGCTGCACTTTTTGTTGCTAAGTACTTTATTATTTCTTACTTGGTCATTCAAATACACACATACATTATGGGAATAACTCCTTAGAGGAAATATACAGGACTTTGCACGTGATTTCTGTTTTAACTTTCTAGCATGTCAAACATACTTTCTCTTAAAAAAAAAATTCAACAAACTGCTGTAAAAAGCTTTTTCTGTTTCCTTAAGCATGCATAAATAGTGAAAAGTGTAATGTGAATTTATATATCTTTGACTGCATGTTTGTAAAAATTAAGGAAAATATTTGTCACTGTATACTACCTTCATCATAACAGGTATAAAGTGATATTCTATTACAATCTGACATAAAAACCTGAAATTAAAAATCAAGTATTTGGTAGAAGTTTACTTTGGTTGTAGAGAATATAATGGTTAAACCACAGTTTTTCACAGTAGTGAAAACATTGACATGCGTGTCTGGCTGCCTGCAGTAAAATTAATGACTAGATGTGCAGTGTGGGAAAATTTTTATTTTACTTTGGTTTTCCTCAAGAAGTGAAATCCTGCTTCAGTTGCCTGAGGCTACATTTTTAAGCACCTTTATTACAGTACAGATAAAAACCCAGCTATCTGACAAAATGCATTCTGTTTTATTACAAAGGATTACTTCAAAAAGCACAATTCTGTACATTCTGGGGATAATTTAAACACCAAGAATCCCTATTGTATGGCAAATAAAAAGTAATTATCCATAATGCATACTAAAATTGCATTTTAATGGATAAGACCTATCAGAAGATATGCAGATTGAGACATTTACATTTTCAAGTTTCTTCCCAGAATTTGTGGGCCTTGTCTGACTGCCCGAGGAGGATTGTACCCTGACTCCATGGGATCTCTGTCTGAGCAACGACTGCGGATTCCAGCCCTGCAGTCCTCAGAGGATCCCTGTGGTCCCATCTGACCCTTGTAGTCTATGAACCTTAAGGTTTTAATAATCAAAGACCAGCCTAACCCCATGTGTGCATGTTTTTAAATTTCAAATCTCATCTTAGATGTAACAGTAATTAAAAAGTCACTTGCAAAATGATAATAGAGTCAGACTTGTAAGAGCAGATATAACAACATGCATAATAAAGTACTCCACAGCTGTGCTAGCAAAGACTAGGTGATGTTAAAGGTGTAAAAGGAGGCAGAAAAAATATCTGTAAGGTTTTAATCTTTGGTGGCAGAAAAAAAAAGGTTTAATGGCCACACAGCTGACCAGGTAACATTCTATATTAAAGGAGTTGCTGTTACTTTTTTAGGCTAGCATTTAAATCTGGAAAATCAGTCCACTTTATAGATCTTCAAGGAAATTTCTCATTCCTTTATATTTCTTGTATCTCTTTTATTTGCAAGTGTATGGCTATGTGATATGTTCACTTACATGTATGTGAGCTCATTTGTGTGTGAGCTCATTTGTGTGTGTACATGCAGCACACATGAGAATGAAAATCCCAGAGTGAATTTGTGTTTTGGATGGTCACAACAGCACATGAACGTGTTTAAACCCGAGTGTTAAAGAGTGTGTATCCAGAGAGATAATATGTGATAGTGGGCAGCATAATTCACTCTCATTTCCCTGTGTTAGAGATGACTGCATAATTCATGAATGGCAGAACAAAGTCAAGCCAGGCGTGAGTTGCACGTGGACACCCCTAATGAATGTGCATACTACCTACTGCCCATCAGATAATACTTAAGTCATAGGTATTTTATGTGGGCATTCCCTTTTTCTCCTCCATTTTCAGTTGTGAAAGTGTTTTTCCAATAATATATTTATGAAACTTTTTTTACACTGCCCATGAGAAAGTGAGTGGGTATTCCTCAATCTCACTCAGATCCCTTTGTAAAGACAGTAGAGTGTATTTGGCACTCTGCTTTTAGGTTTTCAGCATTATCTTTGTGTACATCTGTATTTTGAGTCCACATTTGTGTCTCTCAGCTCAAACTGCTGTGTTTTACCTATATTTATTGTTATGCATAGCCCCTTTCTTCCAGTCTTTTGTTTTGGTATTTTGGGGTTTGTGGGTTTGGGGTGTTTTGGGGGAGGTTTTTGGGTTTTTTTGGGGGGGGGNATTATAGTGCAAAATGTAATGAGATTTTCATTTTGAGAAGTTCACTTACTGTGTACAAACAAATAGAAAAACAGCAATTGATGATTCCTTGTCCAATAGCAGTCTTAATAAGTAGGGTCCAAACATGTAGATAATTGAGTGTGATCAACAATGTAATGAAACATATTTCAAACATCTAGAAGTAGGAGTAGGGTTTTTTAAATATATCTACAGTACATCAAACAAAGACAACAAAAATGTAAGCCAATCAGCAATGTAATTTTCCTTTTCTCAACATACAAATACAAAAACAATTTTCAGTCTAACTAGTATATTCATTCTGTCCCTGAAATAAATTGTAAAATGTTAAGTAAATTTTTTTCTCCTTAATTTTATTGTATTAACTTATTTATGAAATATTTTGTTGTGTATAGCGTAGAAGTATTATAATGTAGATAAAATTCTTCTATTTGTATTATGGGTTGCAGATTATATATCAAAACATACGGATTACGATGATTAAATATGTATAAAATCAGCATAATCCATTCATATGTTTGTAAGGGCCCAGAGTCCTCCAGAGAGAGTCACAAATCCACTTGATGTTCTTGAGTGCTGGATTTTTTTCCCTCCCTGATTTTATCTAAAATATGTGTAAAAATTCAAAAGTTAAAGGGATCCCTGTTGGTTACAGCTAAGTAGTCTCAAACATGTATATTTATGCTACCTAAACTTGGTGAGAGTCCTGTGTTTCCATGTATGGGATCGTTTTGGTTTCGGGTTTGTTGGGAGGGAGGTTTTCATTTTGAGAATTGTCCATTTCCATTTTAGCAAGCAGCACCTGTCTTTAAGGTTTTAAGTAGATCATTAATTTGTAAGTAAAAATCTCTCTCTCTTAGTGAAGTACTTCCTCATATGTCCGTACACAAGGTGAAGAGGTTCCAAATATTTTGGGACATGTCTGTGTACTTTTTCATCAAATTTTAAATAAAACAGCTTCTTTCAGGTCTTCCAATAACCTATTTTGTCTGGTTTTTCCAAAAGCTGTAATATGAGCATATGGGGTAAGTAATTAAACCAATCACATGAAATACTAATCTAATTTATTTGCATGCTTTTATTAGTCTGTTTTTCTACTATAATTTCAAATTAATAATCCAAAGTTATGAGTTTATGCATTCTCAGGAGAAAACCAAAAAGGTGCCTGTCTAGGAATGTATGTCACAAATGTGCTCATGTGTAATAATGTATGTAATGTAGGGAGAACCATCCCCCATTATGTCCAGACATGACTCTTGCCCCTTTTTGCACCAGTTTTTCACCTATATGATGCTTTCAATTATACATACATTCTGCTCATCTCTCCTAGCTTCTGCAGGAGCTGAGTGAGCTAGAGGATAAACATTCCATAGGAATTTTAGAAAAAACTCATTAAAAGCATAAAATGTTTCCAACATATTTCATCTGCATTGGTAAGAATCAAACAATTTGATTATTTAACTAAGTAGGCCAGAATAATTGTAATTTTTCAAGACAGCCATTATTGTAAATTCCATAAGCAATATAATTGTGATCATTTGGGGGCATTTAACAGTTTGGTTCAGGTTGCCTAGGATAACAAAAATGCTGTTATGCTGCATCTCTAAGCTTCTGGGATGAAATGAGTTGTGACATACCAGGGAAGATTAAATTTGTAACAGATAGAACACCTTTGAAGTACTAGCTTATGATTTCACAGTAGCATTAGGAGTCTTACTGTAGTATTTAAGCAGTTAGAAAGAATGCTGGTTATTAGTGTTCGAATTTTGTAAAATAGGATTTTATTGTCTACTAAATAGCCATGACAGCAGTTTGCATTATCCAAGCACAACATTTTTATTGCCATGTATAACTGTTGAAGAACAGTTTTTCACATCCCACATGTAAAACCAAGGCACTTAAACAGGTGAATAGTTTTTTTCTGTTGTTCACTTTCAGCATTAAATAATACAGCCTTTTTCTTGTTTTTGTTGTTTTCCTTCTCCTCTCTTTTCCTGGTCAGTGGCTTAGAGAGGGGAAAGAAAAGAAACATTCAGTGTTTGTCTCAGATAACACTGGAAGATCAGATGTCCAAAAATGTTCTTGGCCTGCACATTTTTACATATGGTAAATTACTTTTAAAAAATAACAGCATAATTTCAGATGTCAAATATGCTTTTATCATATGGCTTTATGATATGACATTACGAGGACATAAAGTTACTAGGCTTTATGTCTGAATTGGATCATACCAAAATTTCCTGTCATATCATGTAACAGAAATAGGAACTTGTTCCTAAAAATAATGTCTAGAAATCTTCAAGTATTCATTAAACCATTTGAGGGGAAGCAGGCATGAGCCTCTTTCTCTCCATTAATCTCTTAAGGATCACTAGACTCCATATTACAATTTCCAGTGTTACTAATTTGTGAAAGTTACTTTTAAATATTAATCTCCACATTGGCAGGATCTTTTAATGAGTCTCTAGACTTCAATGGGTTAATTTTCAATGAGGGTCGGGTTTTATATGTTTATATTTTCTTAGCCTTGGTCAGGAGAAGTGGCTTTGCTCGCCCTTGTGCTGTGCCAAAGTGATAGGGTTTCACTCGTTTGAAAACCTAGCACATCCCAAGAGGTTACCTTGGTGTAGATTTCTTTCTTTCTGTATTAAATCGCTCATTGTCACAAAGTGACTAGTGCTGCTGGGCTTTGAAAAGAACTTCTAAGAGGTTAAAAAAAAGCTTCTGTATAGAGGGATTTTTCAGTTCTGCAGACAGAATACAGTTTGCAGCTGTTTGACTTGCGACAGTGATACGGATCTGATTGTATACAGTATACTAGGAGCCATGGATGCAGCTGGAATAAAGGTTATAAATTTTAAAAGCAATGCAGATTTTGGCCATTAATTGGCTGCTAATAAAAGCAAACTCAATGGGTTCTAACTGTGGGAGCCTGCAGCTCTGTATCTGATATCAGGAATTCATACACATTACACAGTTTTAGTGATTCAGACCACGACTAATTGAAATATGAGGCATACTGATCAAATTTAGCATTACCAGCATGCACTCTGGTTTGGGACTATATGGCGACAAGGTAGCATTTATTACTTATTCTCCATAACACTGCCTGATTGAAATATCTAGCTATGTTGTCAGCAGAGGCCCAGCTGGGCTTTAGTACAGCTAATTAAGTCATTAAAAGAGAGGTCAAGCAATCTAACTCTTGCATACTAAACTACATAAAAGTCTTTATTATTTTTTTAATAAGTCAAGATTTGAATATTTAAAGAAGTTTGTTTTAATAATAAATGCATTTGCAGGCTGCTTTGTCTGGGGCTTGATTAAAATATGCATTTGTTAGCAACAAAGTGAAAACTTCTTGTGGCTTTGTTTATTAAAACCCAAAAGAACTAAACCTTGTGCAGGGTTTTTGGTTGTTTTCTGTTTTGGGGGATTTTTTGGTATGAAAACAAAGCCTAACTGAGCATGATAACAGGAACATGGCTATCCTTGTTCAGTCAGACAGAACTTGTCTCTCAACTGCCAAAGGTACCATGCCACAGTCTGTGTAGAAACTTGGTTCCTAATGAGATATCTATTCATTGACACATTGTGAGGAAGAAACATCCATAGGGAGAAGCTTCATGAAAACTAAGTACACAGTAATGGTGGATGACTATTGCTACCAATTTTATGCATTCAGATGGAAGAGAGTGAAAGACCAAGTGAAGTGGCAATGATTAATTCTTGGACTTTGGAATGCAGCAGGCTGTGGGTTGCATGAATTTGGAAGAGTAAAGCAGGGAAAATGGTAACAGTACTTGTGTTTGGTCTTATAGGGTTTGTTTCAGAGAGGCTGTAAGATCCTACTCTGTGAAACACAGCTTCATAAATTTCATCAAGAACCTTGCATGTTTGCATCAGTATAACAATAAAGCATGGGGACCTCAAATATAAAGGTGATAAAAACATTTCTGAGCTGTGAATGCCAGCCTGGATGATTCTGTCATTCAGTGCAAGGCCTGTGAGGCACTCAGCTATTACCTTTGTAAATTTGGAGTACTTTGGTTTGGAAATATAAATTCTGGTCTCTCATGTCCTTTCTTCTGTGTATTATGTAACAGTAACTGGGAAGAGACAGGGGTACATTAGGTATAGGTCCAAGACAAACACCTGAGATAGAACACTAGGAAATGAGGAGTCGTTGGTTTTGTTTTACCTTTTTTCTTTTCCCCCTAGTTCATACATCATCTTTACGCAGCTAAATGAAGAAAGTCTTAAAACCCCAGATCCCTGATGTTAATTAAGTTATTCCTTTGAGGTCATGCGTTACTGCTGTGAAGTGGGAAAGTGCAACTCAGCAAGGCATATATTTCTAATGTTGGCACATATTAGTACTGACAGGCTGCATGTTTCCAGTGTTGTAGCAAATGGATCTTACTGATTTTCAGTTGTTTTCTTCTTTTAAAATTTGTTACTCTCAAACTCTGAGTAAACCGTACAAGTCGTAGTCTAGTTTAGAAACATGGTGCTTTTAAGATAAATAGCATGACAAAAAATGTGCTTAGGGATTTGCAATATAGGTGTAAGGAAGCAAAGGCATTGAAAGGAAAGTAATAAATGATCCTAGAGGTAAGTTGTGTCATCTTTTTCCCTTATTGAAGTGATGTAGTATTTTTAGAGAAAAGTATGTTTATTAAGTAACGAGAGAGTTATGACAGAGTAAAAATTTTGTTACCATACCTTAAAAATCTCACACAAATCAACTTGGTCTGCTCTTCCTGATGCTACAATAGTTGATTTACTGTGAGTATTTTCCTGCTTAGGTTAGTTTTATTACTTGCAATGAACATAGTATATTTGCACCTCATTTAACTTACCAGGAGGTGCAATGACATAAGTAACTGAAGATGCCTTGAAACCATTTTCTGAACATTAGAAGATGCAGTGTAAGTAATGCTGTACTGAAACAAGGGAGGTCTACATGTTGTTGCCTTGTAGATTTATATTTTCTTATATGAACATTGGAAATTTCTTCCTATCAGGATCGTTAGAATACTTTATGTTTTCCATTAATCCTCTGAAAGGATTAAAAAATCTATCACCTATTAAATCATTATGCTCATTGGAGTTCAATGGATATTCAAATATATTGTATTTTAAAAATCTTTTCTTCATTATGGTGGTAAGACAGAAATTTTCATAATAACAAATGCCATCTACTTAAAAAAACTTTCTTGAATTTGTTAGCTTTTGCAAATAGATGCATGGTCACCTCATAGTATTTCCAGAACTTTTCTTTTTCATTGCTGTTTCCTCAAACTCAGGCTAAGATCCAAATACATAAATATGTTTCTGTATATGTATGTGAAAAGCTGTGCATATTAACTCAAAACTAACTTTTTAAAAAAGTCTGTTATCTTTCATCTTTCCCCTCTTAAGATTAGTAAATTATTGGCATAAGCAGCTATTTTTTTCATTTGGGATCTTGAGCAGGTTGAGAGCAGACAGTTCAATTTTACATACTTTTCAGATCAGTGAAGAGACATAGTTGGCAATAAAAGAACTAAACCGAATGTAATGATCATAGTGGTGATGTCTGTCTGACTAGTCCAGCAAAACAGACTGGACCAGGAGCAGCGGGTTACAAGAATGACTACACTCCACGTCTGTCGTGTGGTCTGTCTCTGATGATGGCCCTGAGCGTCTGCAAAGGAAAGAGCAAGAACAGAACTAGTGTCTATAATAACACTTTGCTTTAATGTCCTCTTGGCCTCTGCTCATTTTAGAAGCTATACAAATTGTCTGCCTAATGTTTCCTAGTGGATTTCCCTTCCATATTCTTGTTCCCTCCCCGGGTCTCTCTCTCCATGACAGCCCTGAGCTGATGGGAGACACAAAGTCAAAGTGTAGAAACGTGAGCATTCAAAAGTAAATTGAAGTGAGAATGAAGCCTAGGACTAAAAAGTACACTGAGCTAGAATGCTGTATATTCTCTATTGTCAGTGAGAATAGCAAGGTATGCTTATGATGAGGAGGGCTATAATTTTTTATTGTTCTGATATTCCTGATTAAATTGGTGTCAGGGAAACTTATAATCTGTTCTAATGGAAGAAACTAGTACTGTTTTCCAATGAAAATTTAGAAGTGTTTTCATAATCATTTGCTGTCTGAGCATTTTTATGTCAGAACCCATCCTCCAAACCTGTTGAGATGTGTCCATGAGTAATACGCATATGGGTGTGCACTGTGGTACTCTGTGTTGACTGTAATTAATAATTCATATCATGTGATCATATTTCACTGTTCTTCTAAGTGTAGAACAAAGCTGTTCACAAGATGAATTCCATATACTGCTGAAATCAATAACAAAACTCCTGTAAGCTTCAACAGTCAGTATTTCATCTGATGGGTTAATACAATTTTTTTGCAGTGTAAAGTTAAATTTCAACAGCATATTTTGCCCTTCTGTGAAATTTGTGTGATACCTGGAGATACTGTTTCCTCAATGAGAATTATTAATTTTTTCTTACAGTTTTCAAAGTAATTTTTAAGTTATTTTTTACCACTAGAAGAGAAAAATATTTGACTCATTTATAAGTAGTACCAGGTTAGCACATTTAGGCTAGTAAATACAGGTTTAGGTTTAGTCTTGGTCTAAAAATATATTATTTATAGTAGTTTACCATGTATTTACAATAATACAATAAATTATTATTTATAATAATATAAAATAAATATATTATTTAAAATATAAAAAATATATTATTTACAGTCTGTCTTTACTTGTTTCCTTTTGTCTTACACCTTCATTCCTATGTATCATTATCAGTGGAGATAAAGGGTAAGATAATAAAAAATAACTTAATCAGTAGAGCATAGTAGTTTACACACCTGGGGCTTATCATCTGTGTTTGTTGGCTACCAAGAAGCAGATCACCAGTGGAGAAGTAAGAGCTTCAGCCACAGATTTAATGGCTCAACAGCAATGAAAAAATGCAGCATTTTAAACAAGCTGTGCTGTACTTCTTGAGACACTAGTCTGGCTGAAGAATGAAGTGGTAAAGGCCATTGATGTGCAGCTGAAGCACTCTTGTTCTTTTGAATGCTCTGCTGAGGGTGAGTGCATATGGTTTTGGACAGATTGTGCAACCAAAAAAAAGTGCTGTGGGAATTCTGACTTTTTTTTCCTCTTTAATTACTTTGATTCATTCAGGACTGATGGATATTTTCACTTCTTTTTTTCTTTGAGAACATCTTTCACAAATAGAAGAGACAGCCTTGTACAAAAGAGGACTTGAGATAACAGAGGCACAAACAGCAGTCTTAGACAGATTCATGTGCTTTCTAGAAAAACAGAGGGAGAAACCTGGCTCCACACTTTATTCAAACAGAATTTTTGCTTTCCTCAGCAGGAGAAAGGTTTCCTTCCAGTCTCAGCATGCATTTCAACTTTGTAGTTTCTATTCTGACAAACCACTTCATCATTAGCTTAAACTGCAAGGGCTATGAGAGATGGGGCCAAAGGAATCTGGGTGGTAGCGGAGGGGATGAAGAAAGACAGTAACTCCTTCATCCCAATTTTTTGTCTACTTATGTTGTCATTGCTTGTCACTTATGTTTTATTGTTAATTCTGATAGTGAATAACAGTTCAAATCAAAGCAGACCATCTTGTAAGGAAGTCTTTACTGAGCCATATCCACTTACTGCTACTGGAGACTGAAGAAAATCAAATGAGTTGGGTTGCTCCAAGCTGTTTCAAGCCGTGTGAAGTGACCATTTATGCTGTTGATGGACTTCCCTTACAGTCTTCACTTCACCCATCCATGTTGATTGTTGCCACAGTTGCCTTTCAGTGTCAGTTATTCCACTTCATTTTATTCACTCTGCTCTCCTTGACACACAGGGACTCTTCTCACCCCTTCCCCCTGTTCTCTCTGAATCGCACCAAATTCTTGCTGGAGTAGATTCTTCCTCCTAGAAGAAGGAAGGGAGAAAGACTTCTATGGCATTATTTCATCACTGTTTTATAACAGCATTGAAAAATCTCCTGCCTACTTATTACCTTCCACAATCTTTTAAGCTTTCCTTACTATTCAGGGCACATTAATTCTGTGAAATATGACAATTCCTTACTATTGTTTAACAATATCCATTTTTAAACAATAGGCTGTATTTTGCACATCTGCCACTGCTGGTAGCAGTAAGTTTTTGACCTTATGTTGTCTATCTTGTCAGTAGATCTTCTATTCCTCACTTGACCTCATGCTCCCAATTTGGAAAGAGTACGTAAAATATGGTTTTGATTTTGTTTGAGTAAAAAGAAAAAATTAAAACTTTTTATTATCTAGTCCAGTCCTGCTAGCCAGTCATTTTTCAGTACAATGACTAGAGCAAGTAAAGTGATGCTAAGAAGAGCTTGAAACAGCAAATCTGTAACTTTAAAAGCCTCAGCTGGGTGGTAGCTGACCTGTGGCAGGATGCTGGCCTATATACAGCCCATGCCAAATGCTGCGATGCCCAGTCTCTGGAGAAGTGTGGTACAGTAGAGTAAAACGATTCCTCCTCCTGCCTCTGCCCTCAAAATATTTTGAGTTTCTGTTTGTTAAGGCCAGTAGAAAAGACCATGGGCTTTTGGAAAGAAGTTTCATTTTTGATGAAAGAATATTTCATGTTTCCTTTTGGCCATAATTTTCCTAGGCAGAGCTGCCAGCCAAATTTATTCCTTTTGCCTTAAATCTGAAACCCATTAGGAGTTGTATTGCTTAGCACTGAACATCTACACAGGCAATTTCCTTCCAGGGCTAAAGAACCCAGGTAAGTATTGTAAATTTTCCCAGTCTCCCTCCCACCACTACTTCTGAAACAGAAGTGCAGGCTCTTTTCTCCCAACCCTTTGCATAGCCTTCCATCCTGGTTTGTCCTCAACTGAGCTGTTGCTTACAATCTGAGGACTTACCCCATTCAGGCTAGCACTAGGCACAGGCTGAAAGCTCTTCTTTGAGAGCTTTCCATACTCATGGAGCCTCAAGGGTCTCACCCTGACCAGCACCCCTTCTCCCTTACAGAGCTGTCTGCCTCAAGAACTGTAAGTTACTGTTGTTGAAAGAATACAGAGGAGTGAGACGTTTCGGGGCTTCAACCTCCTAGAGTGAAAGTCCAAACCAGAGTTTTAAATCACTAAAGAGGAAAAATTGTAGAGGCACTTGTGAGTAATGATGCTACTTATAATAGCATAATTCAGACAAGCTCTGAAAAGATTTTAATCTTGGCATTATAAGTGAAGTACTCAGAAAAACATGTCTATGTGTAGTATTCAATACATTTAAAACCTTGCCATTTTGAAGTTACTTATTTGTCTGTTAGAGGTAACACTGTAAAAATATAATTTCTGCTTTTTCCTGTTAGTAGTATGTGACTCCAGAGAGTTTCACAAGGACATTGTGATTAAGTTGATGATAAGATGCAGTGTAATTAAAAATCCTGTGATTCCATCAGAACAACACTCCAAAAGAACTGTATTTACACTTCTAATACAGCCATTTCTTTTACAATGCATTTTTTGTTCAGTCGGGCATTTGGTAATATTTAATGTTACATTTTGGAAGTCAAACACCATGGTATAGAGTCTAAATTCTTTGTCTGAAAGTCTTTTTGTTCTCAACTGTCAGAGAATATAAAAAAATCAGCTGTGGTATTTTCAGTCATCTCATATTTCAAATGCCTTTTATTCAGTTCTTTTACGACCAGTTGCTTGACAACATATAGATATAGTTACTTCATGTGAACAATGCCCCTGTGCAATTGGTGATGGTATGTATTTTTCAAGACATATGTTGAAATACAGTAGTTCCCAGCCGAGGGAGTTTTTTTAAAAGGGCTTTGCTGCAGCACATTTTTATATGGTGAAGTGATGTTTTTGTTGAAACCCTTCCATGACATCCTCTCTAGGTTACATCTATTTTAAGATACAAGTTTTATTAATCTGAAGTATACCAGGACCTAGTAGTGCAGCATTTTAATGTTTAAAGCATCTTTTACACGATGTTATCATGGTGTTGCAATAAAAATAAAAGCAAACAAAAAAGAAAAGGAAACTATTCAAGAAATTATGAAAGCCTCTTCTGGTAAAAAGGTGATATTGGTAAAAGGGGAAATGACAGCATAAAGAAAGAAAAAAAACAAACCTGTGTCAACAGAAATATTAAAAATCTTTCTAGGTTCACTTCATATGGAAAAGTAAATTGTATTGTTAGCAGAAGATATTTCTTTTAAAAGTTATTATATTCTATGGGAATTGAAATCTTTTAGGGAAAAAAATATCTTTGTTGCATGCCATATGATAGTTATGAAGAGCCTATAGAAAGTATATGATTACATGGAAAATGCTACCTTTTTTGTATTAATTTCTACAAAATCCCATTTAATTTCTGTAGAACTCCAGCAATTTTATGCTTACTGTATTCCTTTTTCAGGGGGAACTTGAGATTATTGTTTTAACCTTTTCCCCCCCACTGAGTGGACAATAAGTGAGAATGACTGCAGTATTTTTTTGAATTTCATATTGTCAGCTCTGCCTGCAATTTTTACACTTTTCATAAAAGGGATTAGTCCTGAATACAATAAAATAGAAGTAAGTACTTTAGTTTGGAGAAGAAGTTTGAGCATGCTGCCTTTCTCAGTAGTGAGTGTTTATTGTTTTGGGATGTTACTAAAAAATGACAGAATTATTGCACAAGGAACTAACTCTGGGAAACTCCAAATGTAAATATTGCTGTAAATTTGCTAGTCTTGAGGTCCTGTTCATTTACTTATAATGAAAGAATTTCTGTTATGGGCAAGCGTCTTTGCTTAAAAGATTCAGGTAAATTCTCTCCATTTTAAACAGAGCAGGAAGGATTTAAGCATTTGCGTCTGTTCAGGTATTTGCTTGCCACTGACTTCAGGTTCATTGGCATCAGGTATCTGGGGACTCCGTCTGTGTTTCCTAGTACAGGAGAGCAAGCATTTTGTATTTTGCCTGTTCCATGTAGGAAATAGTCATGGGAGTCAATAAAAGTGGTACAGTACAAAATTGATAGACTCAGTAAAACCCTATAGCTTTCAAACTAGTTCTGACATGATTTCAGGTAAGATAATTCATAATATTTTTGTTTTAGTGAATAATTTGAGGTAAGTTACTAATGCTATTTGTATGGCAATAAAGATGATCTCAGAAAATGTGTTATATTGAGGGAGTTGTGCAGCCATTTTCAATGTTGATCCTAAGTGGTTTGTTAGGGTTTTTTTGTTTTGTTTTGTTTTTTTTTTTGTTAATACAGCAAATACAGTTTAGTGTGTCACCAAACAGTAGATTTATACAAAGAGAAAAATATTTGATAGCAAATGCAGAGAGCTGATATGTTTTCAAGAAGACCTAGCCTGCTGCACTTGCAAGTGGTGATAGATGTGTGTGAAATATAATCCTAATTAAAAATGCATGCGTGAAACTGCTTCGAAAAAAGTGCTGCGTCTGACAACATGTTCAGAGCTCCTTTATGTGTGAATCACAGGGTAACGTAACAGCCCTTGTACCATTCACTTTCTCTTCATCATCTGCTCAACTCCTTGTTCTTCCAAAATTTTCAGCAGCTGTAATGCCAAAGAGTTATGAATACAGAAAGCAGCATGAGGACTTCTAAGGGATTTGTATTGGAAGTAGAGATTTTGAAAATACACCTAAACCAGACTAATGTTCCAATACGTCCAGCCTTTGCTTTTGGGTACAAAAAAGAGTGCCAGGTCTGGGATCAGGGGATGGTTGTGGTCATTTGGCAATTTCTATGACCTGTCAGGTATTAAAACTCTCATGTGTGGGGTTTTTTGCTAACTGTTAACAACTACATTGGAAACATTTATCAAAATTAAAAGCAGTGGAAATTGACAATGAATATTTGCTTGCAGGGCAAGATGAAGCTTCAGTTAAAAGGGACTGAGTGGAACTTGACAATCCTGACTCTGTATAATTAGCAAGTATGACACAAATGGCAACCACACAAGGAATGTGACAGTCTGTCCTATCTACAGGGCCAGATCATGCAACCATTTATACATATGTGCATGTTTTTTTGCTTTTCTGGATCATCCTTTCTCTTGATCCCCCATGACTGCTGCTTGGATTTTGTTTGCAGGAGCCCTTGCAACTAGCAATTGACTGAATTATGAGGTTGCTGAGAAGCTATTTATGTGTTGCTCCCTGACTGCTTTTGACTTCATTGACTGTTTGACTTTCTGCATCCCTGGTTTTCTCTTAAAAAGGCTTGTAACTTTAAGTGAGACTTCATGATTGCTTTCCTAAGTGCTCCCTCTAAGCAAAGACTGCAGGTTGGCCATGCTGGGACTGGGTAGTGTTTGAATACTGTGTTTTGGTGTAATTGTGCTCTTACAGGCACTTGTAATTGTAAGGCAAAAAACTGGAGCTGAGGCATGGCAAATGGAAGCCTGGGTTGAGAGACATTTCTTTCCCTTCCTTCTCCCTTGCATGCCATTGCATTCTGTGACATTTAACATTCGTTGTTTTGCCCCTTCCTCAGGCCTTGGAGGCAGCTTCCCATCTGACTGTATATGAGAGGGTTTATCACTGTGCTCAGTCCTAACACCCACAGCAGCCATTGAGGTGGAGAGAAGTCACCTGTGGGAATGTGGAAGAAAGAAAAGGGGTGTCAGACCCTCTTGCAATGTGTGAGCTTTTAAAGCAGCATTTGGGGCCATTTTTAAAGGTATCCAGATGCCTACAGGTGCTGATAGGCACCCAAAGGGATTTTCCAAAGCTCACACTTTTAAAGGTATTTAGGCATTAATCCAACATTGGAACGTCTAATTCTCAATTTCAAAAGTGCCTAAGGGCCAGATTCTTAAAGTTCTTTAGGTACTGGGCTCCCCCTGAAATCAAACAAGTTACATCAAATGATCTTATTTCCCAGGACAGTATTCTTGAAGAAGAATATTAATGCATGAAAGACCCAATTGATCTGAATTGGGAGGATATCCGCAAGTTACTGTACCTCTCAGCTTTAGTCAGAAACCGTGTCTTAAAAGATTCATTCTCGGATAAGGATCTGCTAGCTCTTTAATATAATTACTCCATACCAGTAATCTGGCATGATGACAACGATCTATTAAGTCTATAACTCAACTCAAAATAACTCAACAATCATTACGTGCTTTTAATATATAATTTTTGTGAATTATGGATGTTATGAGTGAGCAATGGCTAAGAGCCAAGGTGAATATAGTGCATATTTCTGGTAGGTATTGCACAAGCTTCACTGCACATCACATCATTTCCTCTGTCATGACAATGTTTTTCACACAACTTGAGGTTCAAAACTTGATGCTAGTTTTATATGTTTAATATATGTATGTGCAAGGCTTCAGTGACCATCTAAATCTTTTCACTTTGCATGTAACCCAAATTGTGAACACACACCTCAGAGGGGGAAAACATTCACAAGTTAAACATGCAATTTCAAGCTTCCTTTTTTAGTTTTCCTCTTCTTTGAAATGTAATTATATGCAAGTATTTCCATTTTAGAGAAATGCTTATAGAAATAAATATTCCTGTGCACAGTAACCCATGTGGTTATATTAGCCTATTATATTTAGCCCTTTTGATGGGGCACTGAGATCTGACAAACTCTCACTGTGCAAAGAGACTTCAGTAAAGCTTCTGAGTCATGAGGAAAGGTGAACCCAGACTGCTTTTGCTGCTGTGGCTCCTGCTCCCGAGTCAGAAAGTCAAGAAACTGAGGCACAGGGGCAAATTAAATCCCTTACCTTGACATCGGTGGCTGAGCACGGAGTACAGTTTGGCCACATGTTGCCTGCACCTGCCCCCTTCTGCTGCAGATGCCGCTGGTGCCTGCTCTGCCTCCCCTGCACACAAGTACGAATGTCCCACATGTGATGTGGCAGAGAAAAGTCAGGTCAGCAGAGTGGTTAATTTCCAAATAAAAGCCTGACCTAGCAGCTGTTATTTGCAGGAGGGATCATGTGCAGGATCAGTTCCTGAAAGAGGGCTGAGGAAATTCAGACATTTTTGTCTTCAAACATTTTTGTTTTCTTGATCTGAATGAAGAGCAAGAAGCTGTAAATATCAGGGAGGAAAGGTATATCTTGCTTGCTTTTTCCCGCTGTCTCCTGTCACTGCTGGAGGGAGCTAGTTTGCCATAACTTATACAATTACCAATAGTCTTTTTTAATTTGACATTTTAAGAGCTGTGTTGGGTAGAGGATAATTAATAGCACTTACTTGCTTTGAAGTTGAGCTTTAAATTATATATAGCATAATTATGTCTAAAGCCTCTAACTTACTACTTACCCTGGTAGATATTTCATCTGTGTTTTACTGTGACACAGTTCTTTCTGTACCACAGCATTAATTCTTTACCTGGACTATTGAAGCTCAGAAACATTGATTAAATATTGTCATTTTCCTGCAATAGCATTAATTAATTCCTGATGCCTCTACCATGTTTCACTTATTTTGAGTTTCAGCTCAATATTAAGAGAAATAAAATGGTGAGTGCAATTTCATAACAAAATTTGTTGCAGGTAAAAACCAATGAATAAAAATTACTTTCTTCAAGACCTCAGCCCACCAACCTTCTAAAACCTTTAAGACCCTGAATATTTTTTCTAATCCCTAGGTACCTTTTAACAACTGAAACTATTTTTTATTTTTTATAAAATTGTCAATGCCTTTTCTTCAGATTTATTGTGGCTTCTGTTTAGCTTCAATAGTTGACTTCTGTGTTCCAGCGATATATGCACTAATACTTCTGTATATGATTGTATTTTTTTCTATTATCCTGATAACAGACAATGTAAAAATGAAGACTCTACTTGTATGACTTACATGGAAAATTGTACAGTTGGGGTTCATTTATTCATTGCACACACACTCATACAATCTGCTTTCAAATAAATATGCAGACATTAGTGACAATGAAATCTTGCTTATCCTTAGTATTCTGCAAATATTACATCGCAATTAATTGTCTTACCAGGTTACATCTATATTAGTATATGTTTCCCTTCAAATTCTAAAGAGAGTAGAGTCTCTAATTTATTTCCCATCCTGCAGTTGCTATAAGCAGGGTTTTAATGCTGGTGATCTCTTTCTTAGTTACAAATACACACTCTGAGTGCTTTGAGATTTATGTAAGAACCTGGAATTCAGTCATGGGGTTTTGCACTGCTTCTTCAGTTAAGATTAATTAGCAATTATTATTAATAAAATTCGCAGTGTGAATAAAGTGTTGTCTTTCTAGTCTCTCTTGCAGCCTCTGTTATTTGGACTTCAATATTGACATGGTTGTGAATAGTGAGGGATGCTGTTGCTATCACAGTCACAAAAAATTGTATTATGGAAAGACAGATGGCTGCTTAATATTAAGCAAGGAGTAAAATGCAGACCTGATTTAATTTTGGTTTAGGTGATTTTATCAGTAGGGAGGGAAAGCAGTGACTGCAGAAAACACAAATGTACTTTTAAATATTTTAAATTTCTAATGAGCTTCAGCTTCTCAACTGAATTTAAAATGAGTAATCCTTTCACTGTGCTCTAGATAATGAGGCTTGAAAATAGTATTTGCTAGAAAGAAGCTGTGCTATCTGATGCACTGGTTTAGTGCATAATTAAAATAACTCCCTCCTAAAAAGAAACAGCCTAATAGAAAATATCAGGTGATACCAAAAGCACTGCCATAAACTTTTGTTTTATTTCTGGCAGTCAGTTGAGAAAGTAAGTAAATACACTGTTTTGATTGATACAAACAATATAACATTAATATGAGCCATATTTATCTTGAGAATGCAGATTTATTGGAAGTAAGTTCACGTAACTGGAAAATACATGAGTTTGTCTTTCTGTCCCACTCTTCCTATTCTGTTTCATTTGCCTTTTTAGAAAATATGTAGACCTAAGAAGTTTGTCCAGCAGAGCCATGGGATTCATCCCTGCATTTTAATGGAGAAAAAGTGATTTCCTACTGGCCAGTTGCACACAGCACTTTCCCTTGAATGATGATACAAGTTGGCTTTGGTGGGTGGCCAGCAGGTCCCAGGAAAAGGCTGTGTCAGTGAGGTCAGATGGGCTGCCGTGGGTGTGGGGCTGGAAAGGGAGCAATTTGGAGGCATGTCGTTCTTGGGAACATTTGCTTCTGCAGGAGAGAGGCTTGGCAAGTTCTGGGCATGTTGTAAATAAGGATTAGACAAATTACCCTTTGGTTCTGATTGACCTTTCCAATATGCCCCATACATAGGGAGGTTGTATGCATTAAATGGCTTGTAATACTGATTGCTTATATAATAAATAAATTTTCCAAGTAAATGTGTTTCTTCTTAACCCTAACCAATGGCTACAGAGAATGATAACATGCCTACTGGCCTATAGTCCTTAGTTAAATCATCAGTTTGTTAACTGCTGTTTGCAATCTAAACCCTCCCTCTGGAACGGACTTCTTTAAAGCAAAATGAAATAAAATAAAGGTAAGTAAAAGTAAATAGATTTTCCTATTGAAAGTTATTACTTCAGGAATGAAGAAGATGGATATTGATCCACACCATCCTTTGCCATTACAGTCAGGTTCACATAGATAGCTCAGACACTTTATTCTAAGCAAACAGCCATTTTCTCTTCTGACTTGGATTCCAGTGAGAATTGAAAAAAGTAAAAGGTTTGTAAAAACATTTTTCTGTCCTTCTTACAGGGACAATTTATGTTGAAGTAACAGTTTCTGAGATACTTTCACCTGTTATTGATTTATTTCTTCTGTGTCATGAACAAGCTCCTGTTTTATAATACAGTTACCCTTCTATGCTGCCATAAGGTAGTTATTCAGAAATAGTTTTACTACAAAATGTCCCAAAGGATTTCAAAAGATAAAAAAAGCATTCTGAATAGAGGAATGGCCATTTGTCCATACATTAGATTTTTTGCATGTTATATAGCCTGTTTCAGTAAGAGTAATGTTTGTTTCCAACAGTAGTAAAGAATATGACATGATGTGCAGTTGTCACAACCCTGCAAATGATCTTGGGAATCTGTAAGGTGCCTTGCCGGAGGAAGCCTGCAAACTGATCTTGGGAGTCTGTGGAGTGGGATATAATTGAAAAAAACGAAACAAAATAAAGTTTTACAGTGAATAAAACCAACGTAATTTCTAGGTGCTGCAACATGAGGTGTATGTGTTCCTTCAGAAAAAAAAAATACATTGAGCCTGCATTGTGAATGAATTGGAAGTGAATGTAAGGTGGAAAAATAAGCATCTTTCACATATTAAGGTACATGTAGGCATGCACAATTGCATGCTCGTTTTAATGTAATTTTTCTATTATTCCTCGACAGCTCAGTTTTATAGTTAGAGATTAATACATGACCTCTGCCTTTTTGACTTCAACTGATTACTAAGAGAAATTCTTCTGCTTTTACTTTTTGTCACATCTTTTGACATATCCATGAATAATGCTTGACAGCTAAGAACATCTGCTAAAGTTATTGTTATCATAGCTTGAGCTCAACAGACCTACTGTCAATGATGCTTAGGAGAGATCACATTGCAAAAAAAGGATAAGGAGTGTGTTTACATTCTCTCTTTTTTTTTTTTAAATTCTTGTTGAATTTACAGTAGGAACATTTTATCAGTGTACTTTTTCGTCAGGGAAGACACGTCTTTGATATTTTAAAATGATGGGTGTAACACTTATGTTGCTTGACCATAGGCTTGCAGTATGGCTAAGCTGTTTGATGAAGCAGTTTTCTTTCATGTAAAATTTTCACACACATCATGGAATGACTAGGTTTGTTTAGGTTTTTTGGTTTTGTTTTTATCCCCCCTTTTTCGTCACTCTTTTTGCAGTCTGTTGGGCAAAGGGCTAGGTGGGCTTAGAGTTGCAAAGCAGATTTAAATCATACAGACTTGTGAGTCATTTGTGTTAAAATAATTGCACTTCTTCTGATTGCTTATTCAGTACGCACCCAAGGAAACTGTTAGAGTCTCCTTGAAGACAGCAATGGAGACAGCAAATGCAGATAGTCATTTATGTGCATATTACAGTATAAATCACAAAGATTAAGGGCAGTCATTTTTGTGAGCACAGCAATTTTGCAACCAAAAGCACTTAAATAATTACCTTTTAAAGTAACTTTTATTGACTATGTAGGAGGATAAAAAGTAATCTTACTTGTTTTAAATGGCATAAAGCAACCAAATGCCATTAACAGAGTGTTACGTTTCTTATTTCACTCAGATTGCTGAAGCTTACCAGCAAGAGATAAAAAATGTATAAATTCAGGAGCACTGGCTAGCAATATCCCAAGCCATTGTCAGTGGACTCCTACTTTCCCCTGCCAAAATATGTGGAAGCATGCATGGATTGTGCTAGATTAGTACGAAGGGCTTGTTTCCGTGGCATTAGCCAGGTATCTTAGCAACAGGATCATACCAGATTCTCGCAGTGCTCTGTGGTGGTGCATGTAATATCCTGGACATAATCTGTCTTTTAATTTTCTTTGGATTGTAGTGATATTACAGATACATGTGTTCAGTTATAGATCTTTATTTAATAAGAAGAATGCTTTAGCTGAAGATTTGTACTATGTCAGAAGTGGGCAACTCACAATAATGTTACCGGAGGTTTAGCCCAGGTACAGCCTTGTCTTGCATTTGAGATTGACAGGAAAACTTACTCCCTTCATTAAGATGTGCCTCGTAGTTCATATCTTTATGCTGTGGAGACAGGGATGCTGCCAGAATTCATAATAATGAGAACGTTATTTAATGTCAGATAGAATGCAAATTGCTTGTACAATTGAAATGTCATCTAAAACATGCCACCGTATGCAACACCACTTTATTATAAGTCACTGAGAGCAATATCTTAAATTTGGAATTGCACTAATCCTTCATCTGCTTTTGTTTACCTTTCATCTATAATAGAGATGTCGAATTTCCTCCAAACTGCATTTGCATGTTTTAACTGCTTGCACACACAGCTGAAAATGTGTGGGAGAAGCATGAACAAGAACTTCCTTTTGATTTTCTTCATTTTTTGCTTGTTTGTTCAAAGCAAATTATTAGGAAAGAAATAGCTTTCAAATACAAGACACAATGCCACGTCAACCCTTTTTAAAAAATGAGCTGAAGCTCAGACGAGAACATTTCATGATTTAAAGTATGGATTTTAATACAAATTTGATTGTATTGATCAGATTGTAATTGATTTTCTTGGTTATTTAGTTCCGTACAGTAGTTTGTTTCATATAATTGAAACAATAACAATATCTTCACAAGATTAACTTCCTTCACACTAAGATGACATTTAATGTATTTAAGATTTTTGGCATACTTTTCTAGGAAAAAGATATCCAGAACAATTACTTTGTAAATGCAGTATATGCCAGTGTGGAAAATACAGTTAGTGCACCAGGCAGGGCTGCACAACTTTATTTATAAGTATCAGTCGAAGCAGGAACCCTTCTGTCAAACAGGTCACTTTTTAAATATTTGAAGCAAAACCATGGTGGCATCTTCCTTCTCCTGTTCTGCCCTGGCACCTCTTCTTCCTGTGCTTCCATCTGAGTGTCTGTTGAACAGCAGGAGAAGGAAGAGGGGGAAAATGGAGCCCTGCTTCCCTTTTCAAAGCATATCTACTCATATGCCACTATGCCTCCCACCTGGACTCTTCTGCAAGTGCAACAATTGCTTTCATTTTTTCCTTGACAGGGCTTGGAGCCAGGGAATCCCATACCGAACAGTCATGGAATCCGAGTTAACAAAAAAATAACCTGCCTGGCAGGGGCTGTCTGAAGGTGCCAAACTGCTTTGTAGCTGGCAGGCATGGTGCAATACCTTTGCTGCAGCCTCTGTTAGTGGTTGCACTGTGGTCAAGGAAGGAAAAGAAGAGGCTAGGGACAGGTAGTTGGATTTAGAGGCTACAGATTTTCCAGGTGTGCTGAAAACTTTAGCTTTTGACTTACTTAGTCTAGGACTAAGGAGATGGTGGAAAAGTTGTTTCAAAAATGTTCACCTTGAAGAACAGTAGAAGCTCTTTAAAGCTGAAAATCTGTTCTTGTAGGAAGTACTTCTTGCCAGAATTGTGCACTACTACTTAAAGGCAGATTTATTTTCCTGGACAAAAAGGATAACACAAGTAAGACAAGGAATAATGTATTCTCTGGCTGGAGATTCATCTTCAAATTCCAAACTTAACCATGGGAAAATCTATTCTGCTGTACTCATATGCTGTACTTCAGAGCCATTTTGAGGAAGCACCATTCAGATCACAAGGAATTTAGTTTTGTCAAACTAATTCATTTAGAAATTGTTTGGATTTTTCATTCATTGAGTGGTATAATGCCATGCTCATTCCTGGGACATCAGCTCTTGCTCCTGTCTCTCTTCTGTTCCTTTCCTCTTCCTCAAGTCAGAGATTGGCTGAAATATCTACTAATAGACAATAGCCAGACTTTAGGTAAAGACAGGGAAGAACATGTTTGCATTTGCTGTGTAATTCATTTGTCTGCCACATTTCTCACTGTGGGAATTCTCATCCTTGTTTTATCATTAAGGAAAAAACCATGACCACTTCTTTGAGCGGGAAATATGGCATCCAAGGAAGTTATGTCTCAGATACACAGAGCACTTTGATATTTCAACTGTATGGTAAGAATTGTTACAGAGAGCAAAAAATTGTGTGCAATTTTGCTTCAAGTGGAATAGAGAATGTTTAAGTATAACTGTGTACTTAACAAGGTTTGCCTGACATCTTAAATGCATGTGGGACCTCTTCTCCTAGTTGCAAGTGCTCCGATACATATACTAATGGATATGTACATTAGTACATAGTTACAGATTAGTTACATGCCTTTCTCATTGTGCTTCAAAGTTCTTGGAAGGTAGTTACAGATTAGTTACATGCCTTTCTCTTTGTGCTTCAAAGTTCTTGTAAGATAAATATAGCACTTAAAGTGTTGGTATAACAAAGCTTCATCATCATCTAAATGAAGTGATGGCATGAAGCCTTGGAAACATGACTGTGGCCTGCAGCAGCATTTGCAGAGTGTCTCAGGAAAGGCATATGTGGTGCAAAGCTGGACTTCATAATCTGAACTATTAATTCTGCTTTAATGAAGATACATAAGGCTACAGCCTGTAGGTTTGGTTTGTTTGGAGTTGGGTTTTTCAATATGTATATGATTTTTAATTTTCATCTAGAGTTGATGCTCCTCTCAAAGAAACAGTGCTACTTTTTTTGTTTATCTGGTTCATGGATTTCTGACCAAGTTGAATACTGCTGTACTTCTGAACCAAAGAAACTAGCCCAGTCATTCACAGAGCTTCAAGACTTGTTTGTTTGTTTGTTTGTTTGAGCTGTCTTAAGGCCTTTTCTGTTGCAATTATTTCTGTTATTGCAAATAATTTCTAAGCTATTCCAAAAGTATGAAAGACTCTGTCTTTTCTTCTCTATCTGTTATAAATACATGACTGCTGCAGAGCCCTTTCATATGAGTTACAAACCCAAATTGGCTCTTTATTTAAATCCTAATTGTATATGTGGCCTAGAGCTGTCAGCCAGTCTTACTGTCCTTGCTAGATACTAAGCAAACGTATAAGCTAATGATGGCCTCCACTCTTAAGAGCTTAAAATCTTTAGAAGACAAGACCTCCCAGATAGATAAGACAAATAAATGGGTGAGGTAACACAACTCAAATGTACGTGCGCCTTCTCTGCTTTTCATCTTCAATTTTGTGGATTTTCTCTTTTCACTGTAAATAGAAAGGATGCTCAGAGCTGCCTGTCTTTGAATAAATTCATACCCAGAGATCTGATAATGAGTTAGGATCTTTGTTGGTTTCCTCAGTCACTTTTCACATGGAACTGATTAAACAATGAATTTACTGGACTTTTTTTGCACCTGTTTTTAGGAGGATTGTGTTATTTTACTAACTTTGAGAGTTTAATGTCTTCATTTGTTTTGTCAGAACCCTTAAAAATATTTTTTTCGTTCTTCATTGATTTCTCTGATCTCTATCATAAGCCTGAAATTGTTTCCTTGTGTTTCTAAGGCAACCTAATTTCTTTATCAAATATGATTTCTTCTTTCAAAGTTAGATTCATAGATGTTGTTCCACATTATTCTAATGGCCTTTTCAGCTGATACCTAAGGGTAACTCAACACTGTGGTATGAGACTCTTCAATGGTGAAATGTAATGAGTTTAACAAAGCTGAGAGACATTATAATATACTTTGGAATGTGAAAAGAAAAATACTGTAGCTTTGAAAATTTATGAGTAAATTAACTTCTGAAAAATGTAATTTCTGAGCTTTCAGTTGCCTGTTCCTTTGAATCCTTTTCCAGAAATTTGTTTACCACATTCTAAAGGCTTAGGATTTCTGGCTGATGGCAGAAAACATATAAGTAACCTTCTGAATGCAGTGAGGCAGAGGGGGAGAAAAGCTCTTAATTGAATTTAATTTCAGAATGATATGCCTACTCTTATTAATCAGGGAGGATTATTTGAATTCTCTATTATAAAAATGTTTTGATTATTTCTTTCAGCTGATCATCACCTTTGGGCTTACAGAACCTGAATTTTGGTATTATATAAAAGAAATGTCAGAGCTCTTGACTTCTTAATTTCTGCAACTACATTCTCAAAGTTCATCATTCAGTCTTGAAGTATCCACTGTATTCCTACTANCGAGTAAATTAATTTCTTTGGTAAATGCCCTTTATGGTATGTATAGCTGATCTTAATTTTTATTGGTGATTTGTAATTTATCACCAGTGAACTGCTCTTTTGTGTTTTTTAATCTCAATTACCCAATGATCTGTTAACATTGGCATGCAGTATGCTGACTCCTAAGGGAAGAAGCAAATTCAGTGCAGGCGATTTAGCTTTTGCATTTTGACAGCACTTTGGGTGGGGCTTGAGAAGGCAGGAAGAGCTCAAAGGGTAATAAATTCACTTTTAGGTGGAAGTTCAGTCAAATGGTTAGACTTGAGCATGGAAGACTTGGTTATTGAGAACAGAGGGATCAGAAAACCTGTGAACTCTCATTCCCCACCAAACCATCTCCCAAACCCCAACTAAGAAGGAGAGAATACAGGTACACTGGAATTCTACTTTTAGGTCTATATTTGTTAGTGAGTTTTATGTGAAAATTTACCTGGATGAAGACCGTAAGAGTGTGCATACATCTTTTTCATAAAATGCATCATTACAGTTATAGGTTTTAAAGTTTTTGTGAGCTATGGCCAATCTTCCTAGTTGAATATCTGTTGCTATATACACTGGACTAGAATTAGAGGTGGTTTTTTCCTCACAAAACATTAAAGAATTTCTGAATGGCAATTTGACTTTTTGAGGATTTTTTCATACTGGCTTATGAAATGTCCAAAACACAGGTATCACTAAATGCAGAAATATGGCTCATTCTTGAACACAAGATGAGCTGTCACAAAATGTATGCAAAGATTCAGCCTATGGAAACGGCTCTGCCCTTTCATGGGAAATGAACTGAAGTGATCCTTGTGAGCTATGGGGTCATGGAATAGAGTAGGTAACTAATTTTGCCATATGTCTGTTCTTAAACCAGCTCCATCAAACTAGGCTTAGCATGCCTGCACAAGGAGCTTAGCCCATTTGTCTGAACTATGTGCAGATAAAAAGTATTGTATTTGTTTGTTCAATGCTCTGTTAACTCAGATTGTTAGAGAGTGGCTCTTTTGAAAACGCTTTCTTATTTTGAAAAAGATGTTTTTACACATGGAGGATGATAATAAAAGAACTGAAGTAATTTGTTTGACACATCGGAGTTAGTGAATATCATTATAAAGTAATACTACTACCAATGTCTATTGGACTTTGTAAATCAATGTTCATTTTTACCAAATACTGTTCAACAAATACCAACCCCAGAAGAGGTGACCCTTTTAATTCCTTAGTATAGGCTACAGTTCGGTTTGATTTACGGAAGACCAGTAGTCTATTTATGAAAGATGTATCTGCAAGATGCCCTTTATGAGAAACTTGGCTTTTGGGACACATTAATTCTAAGTGCAGATGCAACTTTCATGTTTTATAATATAGCCCTGACAGCTGTAATTTCAGATTAAAGATTTTTCATTCACATTCCCATCCTGATTGCACTGCATGGTCCTTATATTACCTTATTGTCAATAGCAAGTGTTCATCCTATTGGGAGTCATTTAATAACCAGCTGCCATTTAAAGTGTAGACAGAACATTTGTCTCAGCCAGCTCATCTCAAGTGTAGTTTCTCTGTGTGAGGAGCTGGGACTTCTTCAAGAAAAACAACAGCTGGACCTCACTATTGTTCCCTGCCTCTTCCCTTGTAGTGGCGAGTTAAAACAAACATGGGTACTCTTTGTAAATTTTCTGAACACATTTGTGGCACTGGTTGATTGATTTATTTATTTTTCATGAACGAAATATCCTCTCTATGACAAATATATTTTGTCCTTTCTTATGCCATGCAGATATGCCGGGTTCATTTTGTGTTATTTAAAGTTGTTTGCTGAAAGTTAAGCAACAGTAAGATTATAGGTTTTGTGCCACTCCACAGAACCTCTGCTTTCCTACATGTCATTATTTCCACTGTATCAACCTACACCATTTTCAAAGTATTTTAAAGCCAATTTTAAAGCGATAGTTTAAGGGCATCAGTTTATTTTCAGATGTGATTGTCCAACTAAAGTCATTGTGAAATATGTATAACTGGTCTATATGAAAATGAATTCATGACTGGTAATGATTTTCTTTTTTTAGAACCTACCTTTTAAATTTCCTTAACTTGACAGCTGGGGATTATCCTTTGTGGCAGTGATCTGTAACAAAAAAGGGGGGGAGGGAAGGTTTCAGAAAAAAAAATTGACTCTTTCATGGCTAATTAAACTGGAATACAAATCAATCAGCAGAAATAGCTGATGAATTTATTATGTCTGTGCAAGTTTACTGTATCTTAATGTGTTTGATGTTCACTAAAATTACTATTCCCATCATCTTATAGGGTAATCGTTTACCTTAAGCTTTACCTTTATCTATAATATTGATCTGAGACTCTCAGGCAAGTAATGGAAGTTTGGGTTTATATAAGTGTGCAGGTTATAAACACTAGAACCATGACAACTTGGAAAACCTGGCCTAGTGAGTCAACCCTTTATTTTTCTTCTCAGATCAAGTTCTCTAAGTCCCCCAGGCTTGTAAACCTATGAGCTAGCTTAATTAAGTTAATGGAAGGGTGGATGAAGAGGTGTAACTACTGAGAAGCACTTTCAACCCAGTTTCTATAAACATTTTACCATGTAACATTTGTCCATGTATCATTATACCTCTGTATCTTAAAAATACTTCTGTTGGTGTACTCAGACATACAGGGGTTTGAATGCATTATAAATGTTACTTGGAAAAGTGTCCAGCAGACAGAGGTTATAGGGAGAAATATATACCACAGTGTTGGAACATTTTGAAAATTAGTTTTGAAATTTGCATGTTTTGGCTCAGTTATACTTAACATCCCAGTGCTGTGGTCATGTAGCTGCAGATATGTAATTTGTTGTTTGGTTAACTGTCATAACAGACTTCCCCTCTGACCACCCCTCCTTTTTGAGTGATGAGTGTACTCATCTGAAGTGTTACAAGCATGTCTGGCAGTTGATTCAGAGCTTTTAGAGATTTCAGAAGAAATTGATGCATGTCCTATATAAAAACTTCATTGACCCATACTAGGAAGAGTTTTGTCAATATGCTAGTCAGATAAATACGACATGTGATGGGCATCTTGCACAAATTGTTTGCTGGTTGTTTATTCTGAAAAAAATTACTAATAATATATACTAATTAATTTCCATTGCCCAAACTAATAATTTCCCCTTCTCTTTTGCCATGCACATAGCGATTCTTGATACTGGTTTAGTAGTCATCGTTCAACTACCATTTTACAGCTCACCCGAGCCCCACAAGGTAAGAAACTCAATTCCCCCCTGAGCTCAAGCTCAAGTTAATTGCTGCCAGGCTCCTAAGACTTTCCTTTCCTAAATTCAATCCCTGCTTTCAAGGAAAAGAGCAACATTTGGACTAGTGTCCCAGTCACGTGTTGCTTGAGCAAAGAATGAGATCAGCTACTTGCAGTGCACGTCTTCCGACTACAGATATGTATGAATAATAAATTATATTGTCTTTGTTAACAAAGGGTCAGAAGCGAATCCAGTCTCCAAACAGAGCAGTCACTAGGCTGTATGCAAAGCATATGCAGAGCAGGCAGCAATCTTTCCCGCTAAATGTCTAGGAGAGAGGCGCTCGCCCTAGTGTGCCAGTAAGCTGGTAACAACACACAGGGTGAATTTCAGACTTTCTTGGATCTTCCACCTAAACCTCTCCCAACATCTCATTCTTCTCTATAAGCTGTAGTATTCCCTCAAATCCCTTCCTCTGTCTGCCAGTTCTAGATGCAAAGTTTGATGATTCCAGTGCACTTAGTACATGTTACAGCACAGTGTTGAAGGGCTGGAGAACAATACAAACATCTGCATAAAGCTGGGTAATGGTTAGTTAATGAAGGTTAGCACTCCCCCTTGATAATCCCATTTAAAATGTTTTATACATTGTTCATCAACAGTTACGTGCTTTTGAAAATGTAGTCATTCTGACTGAAGGCTCTTTAACAACAACAACAAAAAAATCTAGATAAATTGCTGTCAATTTTAAATTATTTCATTTTCATCAGTGTTGCTTTATTTTTTAAAAAGCAGAAAGCAATACCCAAGCCTTCCCTGCACGCAAACCCCGAACTTCCAAATGTTCCTGAAACAGAAGGGGGAAAAGCCTTCTCAGCATTTCCTGTGCAGCCCTCCACTGGCAGTGCTCTAGTATTTACTGTAAACAAACTAGACTGTCCTCTGGAGGCTAATGGGGCTGTTGATTGGTGTTTGCTTATCACAGCAGGGTCTGGTGTGTGATGTCTGGGACTCCTGTGTATTGATGAGTGCGGGCTGCCGGTGGGAGGTACAGCCCGCCGGAGGACAGGGAGGGGGCACGGGGGCTTGTTAGCTCTTTGTGGCTGGGTGGAAGGGGAAACCTTGTTTATTTAGCATTCTTAGCAAGTCCTCCAGGACTCTTACAAAGTCTACTAAAGTAGAATTCCCCCTATTCCCATGGATCTTTGTAGAAGTATCTAGCTGTTGAAAGACCAGACAAGATAGTTGCATGCTTACTTAAAATAACCTTCGTGCCTCTGATGAAACATCTGCTCTCATCTGAAACAGCTTAGGACCTCCATAGAGGCTTATTAAGCAGGTAGCAATTTAGAGCATGTCCCTGTCAAACAGTTGTGTATAATAGTTTGTTTATGTTCTCTCACCGCAATAATGCAAAGACAGAAGGAAGGTTTACCTGGCATTAGGGGTTTGAATCAGGTTTCGGTTTCTAAGAATTTTTTTTAAAAATGCTGTTAACTTCTTAATTAAACTACTACCACACACTCACATAGCAATCTGATTTATGTGTCTAAATACAAGCAACAAAGCAGACGATTTTGGCTAATAAGAAAGGACAGAGAAAGGTGAGAAACAGCACTTCTCATCCCAATTTGTTTTATAATTCTTTCTTTTTTTTCTAATTTGGTAGTCGGTTGTGCTACTGATAGAAAGGCATAATAGGGTTTTTTCGTGGCTTTTTTAAGAAAGTGGTATCTGTATCCAGAGGGAACTCAGCTGAAACCATTTAAAGCAAGGTAGGTAGGGGCATATTAGTTTTACTGAAAAATATATTTTAGAAAATGTTCTAAATGATAGGGGCTTCCTTCTTATTTGTTTTCTCTGATCACAGCAAAGCCTTCAGTAGCAGGTGACTGTTTGTGGGTATTCTCCCCTCAAATTATTTTATCCTTGTAATTTATGTTTATATATATATATAAAAAAATATGTAAAAGTTTTTGGTCTTCACTACATAGCTTATTGCTAATTTTCCTGCTACATGGATGAGAACTCTGCTCTTATCAGTGTGCAAGTTGGAGAAGATGTGAATTTTTAGCTTTTCCTCAATTCTAAACACTGTTGAGAAGGTACACCAGTGCAAAATTTTGCTGCTTAAAGCTGGCCTGAGCTCAAGGCTCATGTGCCAACATTCCATGTATCCTTAAATGAGGGAATGCATTGCGAAGTGGAAGCACCTGAATGTCAACAGTAAGAAATGGACCAAAACTGGTAATTTCAAGAAGAAGCAGTGCTAGTAAATATTTTTGTCTTTTGTGATGTTATGTTACTACAGTGTTTTCTGTCTCATTTAACTGTATTCATGATATTATGTATTCTAAATATTTTTTGAAATAAACCACTGTATCTTAAACCATGAACAGATACCTAGAAAGCAACATTAAGGTGAGGATCTGCAAGAGACAGTCTGGGTCTCTTTTTATGTCAAGAGGTTTGAAAGAGCACAAATCCACTTCTCATTTATGATCACTTCTGAGAGGGTAAACATGTTCAAGGGCACTGAAGACCCATTAGAAAAAGTCACAGAAGGATTGCATGCTGCTGTGAAGATCATCATAAGGCATTTCTAAAAATAAGACAAGGTCCTTTCTTACTTGGATCCTTTAAAAATTATAAAAAGCTAACATTTATGCCAATGTTAAGATAACATATAAAATCTATTAGCAAAACAATGAAACATACCCTAACTGATGCATGTCTTTTCTTGGCAATGATCTCTCTGTAACTGCCTTTCAGGATGACATTGCATATTATTCTCTGAGCTTGGCTAGCCCTAAATCTATTGCAGTATCTCCAAACAGGAGAGCTTGTATCCCTTCTTCCCTCTTCTCTCCTCTGATGGCCACACAGCCCTCCCCCTCTCAACAGAACTTGAGCTGATTCAGCTCACTAAACTGGCAGAAAATTAATCCCACCAAAAAGTGTCTGTGTGCTTTTGCAGGGGGAACTGAGCTGAACTGGCTCAGCAGAGACATGCTCCTGCTGGCACGTGGAAAGGGTCAGGTCAAGCCTGGAGGAGGAATGGTAGTTGAAAGTAAGAAGGGAAGGAAGATCTTCCTGTACTGGTGTCTACAAGGTATTATGTTGTCTATAATGTGTAATTTCATTCTCAGTTAAGCTGACATGTTGTTTGTCGGGTTGCTCTGTGAACAAGATGATGAATGTAGGGGGTGTAAGGCAGCTTTGCTGTCAAAAGAGGCATTTGTGAAAATGCACTCTTGGACTAAGCTCTCTTTCAACTCCTCAGTGTTCCAACTTTCTGTGTTTGGTAACACTGGCTAATCAGTTTTTCTAGATTTAATGTGAATTTCTCATTTTTCTCTTAAAGGACACAGTGGGAAGGGAAATCTTGGGCAGCTAGAAAGTGATTGGAATTTAACAAGTTTGATACAATATATAAAACTGAAAATAGGTTCTATAATATTCTTACAGGCTTTGTTTAAATTTCAAGCTAACTCTAGTGTTTTATTTCTCCCTTTGAAGGAAAAAAGATTGATAGATTGCAATAAGAAAGTATCCGGTATCTTTACTTTAGCTGAATGATCCACCCATAGGCAGATCAAACAAATATGACCAGATTCTCAAATTTAATGATCAATGTTTTGGCATGTAGGACTAAAATATAAATAATAATGAGAGAATCTTTCTAGTATCTGATTAGTGCCCTCACCTGCTGCTGAATGATATCTAACCTGCTACAATGTTTGTGAGTACAATATTTCACCCTCCAGAGGCCAGTTTCCCAAAAGTGTGTGTGTCATCCACGGCACTCCCTTCTCTTCCACTTGAGATAACCTTTTGCTTATTTAGTCTCATGTTATAGCATGCTCCAGTGGCTGTTGTGCAGAGCTGCATTAACTTTACATACTTTCTAAGACTAGATAATTCTTTTTAAATAAAAATTAAGAACATTTACATTTTCAGACACAAAATACTGAGGAACTGTCTTTTTTATTGAAGAACTTGAAATTTGTTGACATTAAAATCATGTGATTGGAAGCAGGAATACTTAAAACATTTTCATTCAAACATTTTAACTTCAAAGGTGAAAACTAAATTCCATGCATTCAGTAGAAGTACTTCTAGTTTTTAGCAGAGAATGAAGGTAAATTGAAACAACAGTAGCAAGTGATGATTTCAGGAAGCTTGATGATTGTCCAGCCTTGGGTACTGCCCCTTGTTTCTCAAGGGTACTCCTTCCTTGGCTTTAGCGGGACAGTCACAACTGCCTGAACTGCCTTGTTGGGACACTTTTTGGCCTAACTGCCCTGTCAGTTACAATTAAAAGAGTTAATATGACAGTCAAAGGTCATAAATTGCTTGTGGCTAGTGTTCACTGCTTGTCTCACACAATGGCAACCAGGAAATTGCCCTGTCAGTTACAATTAGAGGTGTTAATATGGTGGCTAAGGGTCAAAATGCTTCAGTAGTAGGAAGGAGCTGCAGAGGACATTTGGTTTACATTAAGTGACGGTTCAGGAAAACTTTGCTTAAATGGGATGGTCACTTAATTGGAATGTATTTCAATATGAGTAAGAGCCCTGATTAAGGTTTTTACTGCACCGCTGTAACAATATTAATTGTTGGAATTAAGCCATTTTGGAGGCTTTTTAAGCTTAAACAAGTGCCACACTGGAAAAAAAAAGTTAGTATGTCCCATACTCTCTGGTGAAATGTTTGTAGAGATGTACTTACAATGCAGGAAGAAACACTGAAGAAAAATACCACTACTATTTATTATTGAAACTTGTGCACACAAACTTATGTGAACAAGGTACTGAATTTCCCCTTTGCAGGTGGGTTTCTCAAAAAGACTGGTCTGTTGACCTTCGCAATGAAACTCTCTGGGAGTTTAGAAAGAGCAGGTCAAACCCAAACTCTTTTAATACTGTGGTTTTCATTCTATTTTTTATCCTTTTCTTCTAAAATTGTTTTTCCTACCAATTCCACTGTGGCCAGCTTGACACTTACTGATGAAATGAAGCAACTCAATAAGAATATATATTCTTTTAAAATCCCTTAGATTTCAGAGAGTAACTCTATGGGTGGTGATAAAGGTCCTTCAAAATGGTTTTAAGTGTTACAGATAAGAACACTACTGTTGTTCTTGTATTTCGATTGTAAGGGGGTGATGCTTGATTCATTTGTATAAAAAGGTGAATTTTCTAGTATATCCACAATCGTGCTTGAGCAGCCAAGCAGTTAACTCATACTCAGCTCTGGTTTTGCATGGCTATAGATCAGGTTCAGTGTGAAGCTAGTTCTGATGTGCCCACACAGATGTGGCAGATATCCATGATCTTTAGGGACTGGAATCTCTTTAATATTGCAAATGGAATAATTATAATCCTAGGATATACATAGCTGCCTCCTAAGAGCTTGATGTCTCTTTTTCCCTATTACCAAAGAAAGTCACAATATTAGACCAAAAGCATTATTGAAATAAATGTTGGAGATAAAAATCTCTGGGAAACACTTAGGTCAGCAAAATACTGAATGAGCGTAATAGATGAGAAAACATTAAAGCTGTTGGCTCAAAAATAATTTCAGTGCAAACAGTCACTTGAATGAAGTCAGTTGATAAAAAACCCCATAATTTTAGCCCATTTTGGTCAAGCTCACTGACGATCTAGAAAAATTGTTGCAGCCCTACCAATGAAGCACAACCCAGAAAACTAAGAGAAAAGAACATATATCAGACAAGAATCTTTTAAATTACAATTCTACCCCTACCCCTGGCTGGCTTTTGGTAACAATTTTGTCATAGAAAGAATGCTGATGTCCCAAATATCCCTGGCTGGCATAGTGTAGTAGGGCCTGCTCTGACACTGGCAGAACTTGACCCCACAGCCTTTGTCCTCAAAATAGCAAGATTACTTTCTCCCTCTTGCACCTCAGAGTCCACAGGGTCTAACAGGGTAGAGGAGGCTACAGTGTCAGTAGTACCGGTAGCTTGCCAGACAATCCAACTGTCTGTCCTTGTAGTGCCATTTCTGTTGTAGATAAGCACCTGTGGTGCATTAATTCCCACAGTATCCATCCCTGAAGGGAAGTATATTTTTTTCCTACTGGATAGCTGAAGAAACTGAGGAACTACTGCTTGAAAGATGGTGGATAGGGCCTATGAAAGAACAATCAATTGAGCTTGGCTCTCAACTGGTAGAACCCCTATTTAATGTGTGTAGCATTTGTGCACATGTCCTGCATGCTTCCAGGTTGTTTGAAATTCATTGAGGAGGACAAGGACAGTGCTGTATTGCTCCTATAATTCAATGTGTTTGAAGTGTGGTTCAAAACTTCATAACAGTTAGAAATTTCAGATGGAAAGAATCTCGCTGGAGGTCTGGCACTGCCTGCACTTATCCTGACAGTTTAGGTCCTGTTATTGCACTGGTAGTTACATCTCTGCTTTAAAAAAGAACAGTAGCAGCTTTTCTATATGAATTTACAAAAGTTTAATACAAAACTTCAGCCTATAGTTAATTTTGATCTAAACAGATAAAACCAAGTCATTTTCAAGTCATTCCTTATTGTATGGAAACTGTATATTCTGTATATTCTTGAAGTAAATTAGGGCAACATCTTTTAACTAATTTAATAACCTTAAATTCCAAGGGATGATTAAAAAAGGCTATGAATCTTTCTTTAAAAAAGCTTAATGTATCATTTCAAAGTTGTAAGATCAAAGTTTCAGCTATTTTAAAAAATTATGAAAATGGCTATTAATTTCTTCCATCAGTATAATGAGACTTAAGAGTATATTTGAGAGCAGAGGTAAATATGGATCAAAATATCCTCCATGTTGAAAAGCCAAAAAAAGAAAAAAGATTCAATTTCATCAAAATCAGTCAAAACAGTTATATTAGAGATAAGGTAATTATTTATGTGATTCACTTCCCCAAAATCATACTGGTAATGTGGTCTTCATTCTTGGGATGAGAAATTTTTATGCTAGTTCTCTGACTTTTGTAAGTGCTTCATCTACTTCATCTCTAAAACTGAAATCTAAGTATCTTTTTTTTATCCCACTTAACATGGGCATCTGACAGATCTTATGCACTTAAAAGGTAAATCAGGTCAGCAGTTATCAAAACCAGTTTTCACTATTAACCTGTTTTTATAAAGAATTTAAACAAACTGCAGGCAAAGCCAGGTACTGGGAAGAAACAGGTTCTTTAATTCTGGTGTCATGTGTCAACTGTTGGCAAATCATCTATGTATAAAGATATATGGACATGAAATCAAATTTCTGCCTTACACTTCTTCAAAGACATGAGCACAATATATATGCTGTTGGACGGATGTGAGACAGAGATCAGATTTGTCCCACTTACTCCATAATACTCTGACTATTCAGGAAAATGAAGTCTGTGTTCAATCTGTTTCATTTTTTGTTATATGAGAGCACTTGCTGATCACATTTTGAAAGAATTGACTATTGCATGGGTTTTCAAGTCTGCGGATCCTTTAGTCATGCTTGATGTATTTAAGGGAATCACTGGAAACGCATTGGACTCGGAAGAGATTCTAGAAGATAACGTTTCAATACACTAGGAAAGAAGAGTGTGCAACAGAGGCATAAAGGTTAGATCCTACTCTTCAAACGTGATGCACAAGACAAAAGGAAACTCTCAAAGAGTTTAAATATTAACAACTTTTCTAATTAATGAGATTCAGTTCAGTATTCCTTGAGTTAATGATTTCCACCCTATCTGTGTTTATGGTGTGTCTCTCTTTCATGCCAGCGCAACAAAAAAATCTATACATTTTCTCAACTGCAAGAGCCACACCCTTTTTCTCTGTTTTTATGTGCAAAGCTGAAACAGAACAGTCTTAATGAGACCTGGTCTGTTCTCCTCTCTTCACCTGCCCTAAGGGCAAAGGGTAAGAAACGTGCATGGCAATACACAGTTGAATACAGGATGGATGCAGTTTATATTTGGGTTTTGTTCTGTGAAGAGGAATTTTCCCTCAGTGAAGCCAAGCTAACAGAAGGATATAACAAAATGAATACAAACTTCTAGTACATTGACAAGACACTTTCTAATGGCTGGGAAATATTTTCCCTCACAGTTTTTTGGAGAGCTGAACAGAGGGTTAATAGTCTCTATTGCTGAGGTGCTGATAATTCATAGCTCTCAGCAGGATTTCAGGAGTAATCATTACCTAAAATCAGCTCCTGATCAGTGTCAAAAATCACCGCACAAACCCATTGCTACTGTGAAAAATAGTTCCCTTGTTTGAATCAAGCATATTATGTTTTGAATGACCAGTTGCTCTCCCAACATCTGAAATAAGTTAGGAGAGGATGGAAAAATGTAATCCCTTGATGGCTGTCTATAAACAAACATTGTCACTCAGAAGGTATTTTCAAAAGGCTTTTTTACTCTTAAAAATAAACTTGCTGTTAATTATTTAAGGCTTTCCTTTCTCCTGTAGGTAAACAGTGCTAATGAACTTAATTGGTCTCTAATTACCTTATTAGTTTTGTGCCTTCTTTCTGGGAAACTCCACTTAAGCAGACCTGATGGAAAATCAGTCCTCACAGTGAGAGGTGGCAGCACCCAGGATGGGGTGGTGTGGAAACAAGCTTGAGGTCATAATGGGGAGAGGAGAGCTCTGGGATGGTATTTATTGCCATGCTACATTGTTCTCTTCTCTGGGGAGAAAAACCAGCTGTGTCAGAGCTATACAGCTAACCAAAACCAGACCAATTGCTAGCTCTTCTTATGTTGGGTGGCTAAGTGGCAGAAGGCTGTTTGCTTGGGTTTAAAGTGGTTTTCTATCATTACCAATATAGGCAGCTACAGTGCAGAAACTGAGTTGCAATGCATTGGGGGGATGCTCCTTTGTGGTTGAAGTGCAGTCTGTTGGGCTAGTCTAAGTGTTTATCGAGATACACTTCACCTTCCTCCTGTAGCTGCTGTCACCAAGTATTGGAGCCCAACAACAGCAGTAAGTTGTGTTTCTATCAAAAGTGGTGAAGAAATGTGTGTTTCCTGTTATGTTAATTCTGGCTTAAGCCTTTGTGAAAGAAATTTGTGTAGCCATGTGCTTATTTTAGATTGGAGTATATTGCCTTTACTAGCACTGTGTCTGATAAATCTCATTCTGTCAAACTAAGGTATTCTCTCTGACCTCTGCAAGAGCTGGTAGGTAGGGCAATACAGTTCTTCTTAACAGCTGGTGGAAAGTCCACGCTTTAAGCTGAGGCTAAATGCTGCAAAACTTATATTTTAAATTGGATCCAGTGTTTGCTTAGTGAATAGAGCTTTTTTTTCAAGAGTTGTCAAAATTTCACATTCTATAGAGATGGATGAGGAAGCTAGGCAAAAGTGTTTTAATAAGTCATATAAATCTAAAGAAAGTAATATCCCTAAACTGTTGTTCAGGCAGCATCTTCCCAATTTCCATGTGAATTCTGTGAACACTCAACATTTCAGCTTCTAAAGAAAGTAATCCTTTCTTTGTACAATTGTTGTTGTGTTTTTTTCCTCTCTTTGAAATGCACATCTAAGAAGACAGGCAACTTCAAAATAGTCTATGGCAGAACTAGTAGGCTTGGTCCTGCAATGGTGACACCTCCTCCTTTCATTACAAGTAACTATGGTTCATCATGCCATAACATACAGAAGCATGGGGAAATAGTGAAGCATTTTGAATTGGAAAAATTTTGTTTTCAAAAATTTTCATTAAAGCATTTACTATTCCTATATGGGAATTTGAATTAATTTCTGTCCATATTAAATAATTCATTTTGACTTCTTCTAAGTTGTAGTCCAAGGACTAGAAGATCTTCCCAATATAATTTTCTTTTCTATTCTTTTTAATCATTCCAAGCAATGGTAGCTAACCAACTCAGAGCTAATGGAGCTTAACCTCTCTTATTTCTTTTTTTCTGCTTTTTTAATTTCAGAGGAGGAAAGCTGGAAGAGGAGGAGTGAAGAACAGGAGGTGAAGGAAAAAAAATTATTTGCAGAAGAAAGGAATACAACATGCTTACTTGTTTTTAGTCCTTTGTGATATGTAATGTTATTTTTTGATTGAGTGTGCCTGCATGTGTGTTATCAGAAACAATTCTTGCAAGCTGTCAGAACACATATTTTATAGCCAACATCATCTTTCCAAGTCATTTTATAGCTCACCCACTGCTCCATGGTAAGTTGTTTCATTTAGATCTAAGTTTTTAAGTATTGCAAAGGAATTAGACTGTTGAGATCTGCTGAAATGTACTGATTAGAGAGAGCTCATGGTCTAGAATAACATTTGCGGTATGTTCTCTCCCAAAAGATGATTTGTTTGTTGTGCTAGCACTAATGGGAGGGGGAGGGGGGGAGTTGTTCCTGGGGCACTATCAAACTGACTTGTTGCAGCACATATGAATGTGTGCTGACTTCATCCTAAGACCAGTGTGGTAGCTACAGCGTCACAGAATTGGCCAGGATGGAAGTGACTACACTGGGTGCAACCTCCCTACTCAAGCAAGATCACCCTAAAGCACAGGATTGCACCAGATAATTCTTGAAAATATCTCCATCAGGGGAGACACTACAACTTCCCAAGGCAACCTGTTCCAGTGCTCAATGACCCACACAGTGAAGTTCTTCCTCATATTCCGGCGGAACTTCCTGTGCATCAGTTTCTGCTCATTGCCTCTTCTATTTATCAGCACCACTGAGAAGAACCTGGCTCCATCCTTTTGACACCCTCCCTTCAGACACTTATAGATATTGATGAGGTCCACTCTCAGTCATCTTTTCTCAAGGCTGAACAGGCCCATCTCCCTCAGCCTTTCCTCATAAGTGAGATGCTCTAATTCCCTAATCATCCTTGTGGCCTTGTTCTGGACCCACTCCAGGAACTCCACATCTCTCTTGCGTTAAGGAGCACAAAACTGGACACAGCACTTCAGATGAGGTCTCACCAAGGCTTAGTAAAGTGGCACCTCCCTCAACCTGCTGGCACCACTCTTCCTAATGCACTCAATGGTAGTCCTACAGTTGACATATTGGGCTACTGTCACCAGAAGCTGTCTATTCACTCCTTTGCAAGAATAGCAAAAATAAATGGGCTCCATATCTTCAGCTGCTGCAATTCACAGGCAGGTGGGTAAGTCTGGGACTCAGATGCATTGACTAAGCGATAAAGGTGGTTTAGAAAATATGTCATGCTGTGAATTGTAGCGGCTGAAGGTCTGGCACAAGACTATTCCTGCTGCTGCTAAGTTTAGAGGTGGGTGACAGCTGCCAGTGGTGACATCTTAAATCACAGTATCTAAATACTCCAGAGCTGAGTGTCACCTCAGAGCCTGGATGATCCATCGATGAAACGGTTTTCCCTGTCACTAGCATGTATGTAAGTATAAACAGTGAAATAATGACACAACTTGTATAACTTACTTATCCTGGCTGCTTTCTGGTACCCAAGATTGCAGAAATGAAGAGTTGTATCTTTATTTTCAAAATGTGAAACAAAAGTGGCAGTCAAGATACACAAGTTGTGGCTGCTACCACTTGATATGAAATAAAGTGCATGTGTAAGTGACGTTCCATGTACTTTTATTTTCAAGTGACATTTGCTTATGTGACTGTGTCATAAGAATGGTAGTTTAATTTAAGATTGAAGCTCTAACTTTCTTTTCAGGAAAAGAAGCTGTATCTTTCAGGAAGATATCTCAGTGTTTATCCATGTTTCTCCATTTGTGTATGGTTGCATGTCTAGAGTCCATGGCTACTATGGTCTTGGCCTCCAAAATGAATCTGCCCAGCAAAGTTTTCACAATTTTGCAATGTGGACACTTGTTTGTTGGGGATTGGATGGAGATTGGCAATCTCATTTTGTCTAGATCCCGAAGAAATTTCTGGAAGGTTTTGCATTTCCTTAAACTAAGAGTGGTACAGTGAATTTAGTTGCCCTCTGTGGAACAAAGTTTTGCATAGTTAAGTCATGTCATTAATGGCATTAATTAGTTTTAAGGGAATGTTATTTTTCCTAGAGAGACTTGAATTTGATTGTTTCCCTCCTATAGCAAGTAATTTTAAAAAATGAACATATAAAATATTTAGCAACTGTGAAGTGTGTTTTCCCCTTGATGTGTGTGCTTAATTCCCATTAAACTGAAATAGGAGAGACTACACTGCTGAATGTGAGTGTAACATTTTGATATGCTCCCAGTTGGTAAAAATGAGAGTGACAGTAACAGCTGCTAACAGTGTCAACAGTCTAGCAGGATGAAGTGTGGCGAGCCCCCAACTGTTTCCCATTCAAATGAATTATGAGCTCTCACTGCTCAGGGGCACCCTGATAAGAGACCATTTGAGTAGAGTTGTGAGACTTGGGGAATATCCACCTGTCAGGATGGTTGCCATCCTTCAACTAAAATAAAATGGGGGAAAACATTCAGTAGAGAGAGAGTTAAAATTAGGAGAGAGGATGTCAAAACCCCACTAAGGAGAGCCCAGGGAAGAAGTGGTCCCTGGTTTAGGGAATAGGATGTGCTAATGATGGGTAAGGATGGGGAATGCTCTAAAGGAAATGCGGTGAGGCCACATGAGACGACTTGGGGCCTACCCACCTTCCAACATCAAAGTCTGACTGCAGAGAATGTTTGGTCATTTGCTGCTTAATGTTACATGCTCTGTATTGACGCCAAAATTACTGGCCTGCCCTCTGAGTACTATTTATAGTACATCATTCAATTTGCTTGCTTTCATAATCCACTTGTAATTTTCCCTTTTTCCACCCAAGAAACATCACATGGGGACAATAAACTACTTAGTCTTGATAAAGAAGAACCAATATTATCTCTGGTCTCCACTTGTGTTCCTTTCCATTTAGAATAGTGAGAGCTCACAAGTTACTTTCTTTTCCTGCCATGTAAATAACTCATGAAGTATTTCATAGAACCATTCATTGTGAAAGGTGCCTGACAGATCTGTAGTCTGCTTCCTGGGATTATGGCAGAATTAACTTCATTATCCCTAAGCATTTCGTAACAGATGGGTGTTTAGCCTGGCCTGAAAAATCACCAAAAGCTCGTCATTCCCCAAAATTGTACCTTTGGAGAGTTTGTTCTTACAATTATCAGGTATTCTATCCATGCTCTGAAACTCTTACTGCTTTACTCCTTAGATACTCAGACCAGGGGCTCTTTTTAAATCTGTCAATTCTTAACTAAAAATTGCTGTGTTTGTCCTCTTGTAAAAATATAGGGGTTTGAATGTCAATATCTGTTTGTAGTTGAATCAAACATGGAATGGTATTTTGAATTTGGGGTGTGATTTTTTTTATTTTTATTTTAAGGTGAGATGCTCTGACTTCTGCAGCTCAGGAGCATTCTTTCCTTTCGAAAAGGAGCACCCTTAAATTGTCAGCCTCAAGTCCCTGAGGCTATTAGTCATTATCCATGTCTATAAATTTTCCATTTCATTAGACTTCCCAGTATATGTGGATCAGTGGTGTCCATCTGTATTTGTTCTTTTTGTGTTTTGTAGTTGGTGTTTTTAATGTTTCCAACCATCACTTCAAAATAACTCTTCTAATATTTGATCCCTCCCTGCTGGTTTAATGATGACCATAAAGAATTACTCGTGGTCAGATGTTTATCCAGTGATGTGTTTGCTTTATCATCCTGTAAAACCTTGCTCTTGAGATTGAGCCAAGAGTGATGTCATCCAGCTCACATCCATTGATTTTCATCTGCTGCTTCTCCTTTCCCATGTCAACTACTTAGGAAAAGTATGGAATAAAAACAGTTGAATCACTGCTAATGTTTTGACTTTGGCTAACTGGCTGAATAGTTGCCAAACAATCTTTTCTATTCCTGGGGAGGAAAAAATATCCAGCATAACTAAACAAAATAACTGCTTATCTTTAGCTGACCAAAACTCCACCTCTTTCTCCCTTCTCTGTCAAATGTTAGTATGTCAGAATATCCAGTGGGGACTCCATGCATCCTGAGTCAGCTTGTCTCATCCCCATGATCTCTGGGATTCTGAAAGACAGGATTCTTGCAGGTACCTGTGGACATACCTGCATTCACCATAGTTCAAGTTGTATTCCCTTCTGTAGCTGCACAACAACTTGCATGAGATGCACTTGAGCCTTGTTTTGAAATTTGGAGTGGGTGTTTTATCCACTAAGGCACCCAGTGTTTGGCTGCTACAAGAGGAATTTGTGGGATTTGTGTTAGCCATGGAAGGGCTTTCTTACCAAGCTTCTCTGTGCCATATAAATACATCGAGAATGGCAGAAAACCCCTTAAAAATATTTTTAAAACCTACAAATATTTAAAGATAAAGGGGTTAGCTCAGAAGAAAATACTCTTATTTCATATTAAAGCTTATTTTAAAAATGTTTCAGAAATTATACTGAGGTTGTGCTGTGCCAGATTTTGCCATGCCCGTGCTGAAGAAAGTTTTGCTTCTCAGATAATTCCATCCAAAAGTGGAAATCAGAACTTACATGTGCAGTACTATGATGCTGTCAAAATATCAAGAATATTCTTTTGATGTTTTGAGACACTGCATATCTCCAGAAATAAAACTAGGTTAGCAGTAGTATTATACTTCTCTTCAGCTGGAAAAAAGGGAAAAGTTTGTTTGATTCTTGTTGTGAAAAGGACGGTCCTAATTTTGAGATGCTTGATTCTATTAAATAATTTTGAAATAACTGAGTTGCTGGAATAACGGCAATTGATACCCAAATCATTAGCATTTTGTTTCTGATGGCCATCTAATGCTTGCAGCAAAATCAAATTTATTCCTAGAGTTTCTAGATTAATCAAAAATATATTTTAATTATTCTTATATAGTTAGTGTGCAAGGGGACGTGATCAGCTAGTCATCTGAGTCACATTTGTCAAA
>VWZD01013599.1:57478-119842 GCA_013396695.1 Sakesphorus luctuosus
ATTTGTCAAATATTTAAGTTTTTTGAAAGCTTTAATGGCTCTAAGAATTTTGTTCCATTGATCAAATCCTCTTACTTAAAACAGCATGCCTTATTATTTTCAGGCTATGCCAAAAAGCTGCTTTCAGGTATTATATTTTCCTTGGATATTGTCAGCTGGAGAGACCAATTTTTCCAGGTCTTCTGTTCATGCTTGTAGTTTGCAGTCAAGTCCTACAGAGAACATTCTCAATATATTAAGATGCAGAGAGTCTTTCAGATTAGGGTGATATGTTCCATTTTTCAAATGCTACTTGTTATTCTTTTCCTCATTTTTTTTTTAACTTTCCTTTTCAAAGGCCCACTTCTTTTAATGCAAGTACCAACGATCTATTTTTTTATACATATGACTAATAGTAAGGAGAAGTCCTAGTTCAGGAGGACATGGAAACATTTGTCTAAATGTAATCACACAGTGGAACCTCACTGATGTGATGCTTCATGAAATACTTAATTTCAACACTTACTGTGCTGTTGGCTGAAGCAGAGCAGAACATCTTTATTATGATAGTGCACCAAGTAGACTAGGGGATGCTCTCTAACTGTTCTGACTCAACATAACTTATTTTCCAGGTATGTTTGCTCAGTAAATCATATAAATTTCCAGAAGTCATTATGGGCTTGAGATTTTTTTCATTGTTGTGTTGCTTTTTACTTGTTACAATTTTTACATAACTAGTATTTGAGTCTCAGTAACCTCAAATCATTTATGTTCTTTAGTGTCTGTTACAGTTTTGTAGACTTTAATATATATATGGACAGTGTCTACTGCTATGTAAATAATAATCAGCATGTATCCAGACTAAATCCCTTCAAGATATGTCTAAGAGTAGTTTCAAGTTCTTGTTTCAAGTCTGTTTTACAAGGACTCAGTTACCTTATGTCATCCTATAAAATAACATAGTGTAACACATTTTTTATTTACTTTCTGTAGGAGTAATGATTTATCTGAAGGACACAAAAAGTCTGAGCTCCAAAGAGGAAACACACTGTGATATTTATACCATTTGGGTTAGAAGTTTGCAGAATATTGTAGAAACATGTGAAGATGAGATTTACACTTTCCCCAAATCCTGTTAGAGGTAACAAAGAAACAGTCTAGGCATGATAGTGGATTAAAACTAACAGTAAGAAGTTAGTGGATTATAAAAGCAGAAAAGACTAATCTTGAAAACACTTTATTGGTCTTAATCCATGTGTCATGTGTCAAGTGTCAACTGCTTTTGGTCTTTTCTTTTTTTCTGTGAATGCTGTCTAAAGATAATGGTATTGTTTGTAGTTTCTCCAGAGTATTTTAAAGTTGCTTTTGTTGGACTTTGCTGACTTGCCCTTCTTATGTTGAGGTGTGGCCACATGGAAAGAAGAAGAAAGGAAATGTCAAGGCAGCACCTCCAGAACGATAACACCTGTTTACATTTTCTGCTATTACTAGAAGGAGAATTGTTGAATCATGAAAGAAATCCCTGGGGCCACATTTATGTCATAAGTTCTGTGTGTTATATGGGATGAAGCCTTGTGCCATCTCAGTGACAGCTTAAATCTCAGCTAAATATGTTTGTACAGCCATATCACTTTCAGTAGTGATTCTTGTCAGACATTCGAAGGAAAGAAATGTCAAGTATTTCAATGGACTAAAGATAAAATGCAGGATTGGTAGTTTCACTGGGATAGCAGTAACATCAGTCTCTGATTTGGTTTAAATGATTCTGAGCAGCCAAAGAAGTGTAAAATTAAGATGAAAACTATAGCATGGATATTAAGTCCATAAGAAATTATGGACATGTCCACTTTTTTTTTTTTTTTTGCGTGCTACAAGATGTTCTGGAAGAATTAATAGGAAAAGGTGCTATCATTTAATTTAGGCAGATCTATTAATGATCATTCTATAGGAATCTGATCTGGAACTTACTTTATAATTTAACATATATGTTTGAAGTAGATTCTGATTGTAGCTGGAACCAAAAGGAGCTTTGTTCTTAGTAGCCAGGGATCCAATCTGGAGAATTCTGGATTTTTAGCATACCTTGGAATTCTTTTGAGTAAAATACATGTTATAAATTGGAGTTTGTTTAAGGTTCTGGGTAGGCTAACACAGGGAGTAAACCCAGTTTATTTTATCGTGCTGAATACCACACAATGAACTTTTAAGGTAAATAATCATCTGGTGGATCTTGTCTAGTCTTTAAAGTTACAATTCATATTTGCTTTATTTAAACTGAGCACTGATAACTAAGAAGGAAAAAAGTTACCAAGAATCTGCTTTCCTTTTAGTAACTGATGCTTTTTCCGAAGAGGAAGCATAAAGTCAGATGTAATAAGTGGAAGCAGAACTTACTAAGATGGAGTAGACTGCCAGGGATGGTTAGACTAATGGCTTTTAATGATTAGCTTTGTGCTATAAAAGCACCTTGAATGTGGGGAGTCCTGGGTGAATATTAATGAACCACCATTGAGCTTGTTTGAGAGGAGCACCATTTCATAGATGAACACATGGAGGCATAAGGTGACTGTGAACACAAATCCATGATTTACTCATATTGATTGGTAAAATTGGCAGTTTCTTGTTTCCAGTTTCCTCCTAAGTAATGTGCCTCTCCTGATACAGGTTTGACTTTTTTTGTTTCCTTAGGCAAAGCCTCCAAACCTATTTTTCACAGTCTGTAAGCAGCAAGGATGGTGGTAGCTGTGAGGGAGAAAAGGAGGAAAAGGAGTCGTGACTCCAGTGCTCCCTTTCTGTCTTGTGTACTATGATGGCTGAATACTGGATGTCAGTTCCTAGATACACTGTATTTCTATAACAGCATATAAAATAGATCTGTATATAACTCACTATGAATAGCCATTTGTAACATGTGCTTTGTCAAACACTTCACAGATAAAACAGACCTTTTGAGATAGTGTGACAGATAGTCTAGATTTGTTATATAGCCAATGAGGTAGGAAACAAATGAACATTGCACATACATTCTGGGGCTGAAATCACGGTGGATTTAGTGTAAAGGGTGTAACACATTGCTACTACACTATGATGTAATAGTAATGGACCATCCTTCTGAATTACAAATGACATTATTTAAAACAACTAAATTGTTATCTAAAGCAGTGTTTCTTAAAACAGGAATCCCTTGGGAGGAGGCTTAGGCAAAGCCATCACAGCTAGGATAAAAAAAATAATATTGGTCTCTCCGTTTTGTTTAATCCCTATTGGAAATCAGCAGCCCTGGAATTATCTATCATGTGTGGTCTGGCAACAAGCCCTGGGTACTTCTAGGGCAGTGACGCACACAAGTCAGACCCCTAAGGCAGGTGTGACAACTCTTTGTAACTCCTCACAGCTTTTGCAAGTGCAGCTCTGTCTGTTCTGAGACATTCATCAGCGTGTCTGTACCCCAGTCCTGGTCCTGCTGTTGGAAGGCTCTTGCCGGCACTGACTGCACACAGCTGGGGCCTCCAGCAGCTGCCTGTGCAGGGGTCTCCTGGATCTGCCTCTAGAGAACTTGTGCCAGCCATCTTTGCATCCTCTAGATTCTCAGCTGCTCTGCAGGCCAAAAAAGCTGCTGGCTGCTCTAAATGATAGCAGTCCAACCCAGACTGCTTCTGGGGTTGCTGTATTGCCCACAGTCCTGATAGCATGCCTAATTCTGCCCCTTGGCACATTTCCTCTGCAGGTGTGTGGGAGAAGAGAGGAAGCAGCTCCATGGTGTGATTTACGATTGCAGCTCCCAAATAAACCCTTGCAATGGCCATGTATTAGGGGAGCTGGGCAGAGAACCAGGTACATTGACAGCAAAGAATGGATCTAACTGCATTTAATTTGATTTACGTTTCTCACTGGACAAAGGTGGCACTGATAAAGCATCTTTTTCCCCTCTGCTACATGTACAGCATGCATCTCTGAACTGCTTTGCTCTTCCCATTTCTTTTTCTTTCTGTGAATGGTTCTTGCACACTTCTCTTCCAGGATTTTCCTTTGGGAGGTTTGCATATCATTTATGCACCTTTGGAGGAAAATGTTGCCTGGGACTAGATTTGAGAAACATGAGCCTAGCCAAATATGGCAGTTTTCCAGCCTGTAGCTTTATTATATTTAAGGCAAAATGATTTTACAGAAGTTATGCAATAAACATATGTAATGTATATATGTACAACTTCTGTAATTCATCAGGCATTTGGAACAGAGCAATTTGAAATAAAAAGTTGGCTCTCACCTAAAACCTAAGGAAATAATATTGAATAGATAAAAAAACAAACTTCTGCACTAAACTTTGGAAGTCAACAAACCCATCCTGAGGAGCACACCCATGTGTTCATACCACAGTGCATTACTGTCAGCATGTTCTAAATATGATCATGAGTAAGGCTTCCAGCTCAGGATATGAAAATTGGGCTTTCTAATAAAAGCAAAAGAAACATCTTGTGAAATTAATTTGTTGCCATTTTGATATGCTGGATATTCTATGGGAAACATTTGTTTAAATTTCAGTTGTTCCATAGACTGTACACAAAAAAAATGACTGCAGAGTATTAACATAAATCATCAAAAAAGGCAGAAGTTGGATTTACTAAGTTTTCTTGAAGCCCCTTGGAAAATGTGCTGATTTTTGTTTTGGAGAGCTTGTGCCAGTCTGAGTGAGTGATATCATATGTGGTGGTGATAGCCATGTAATTAGTGTGTGTTTCTTAGGCATCTTTGACCACTCATCTGTCTCTTCAAGAACTACCTTTCAGTTTCTGAAGTTACCACTGCTTTTGGGGGTTTTTTACTTACTTTCCAGTTTTTTTCCTCTGAAACTTGCAAACTTTCCCAACACTTCTTGGTTTTTTCCCAACATAAAGAGAACATCATGTTGGATTATTGACTTTTCACTGGGATGAATGGCATATTGAAAGTTATTTTAAATGATTTTCTCAGCACATCTTTTTCAGTAAACTTTCCTGTCTTCCAAGGATCCTTTTCATATTACTAATTACTAATCTTTCTGTTCCTCCTGAGGTATTTTGTGTTGTCCAATATATGATTATATAAACACTTCCATACATGAATCTTGATGCAGGTTTTGATCCTAAGTTTTTTGAGCATGAAGAATGTTTTATAGTAATGTCTATCAAATACTACATTTACTTGTGATGTACAGATATTTTATTAATATTAATGAATGTGTGATTGAAATTGGCAAAATCCCCTGGAAAAGTGAACTATTCCATTTGTCTTTTGGTTTTAAAATATATCTTAGTTTCTTAAAGCTCACTTCCAATCTGTCACTCTGCTGGCATGCAGTGCTTGTCCTGTTCCCCTGAAATTCAGCCTTCTATGCAAGAAGAATGATCTCAAGAGATAAAATTCTTTTCTTTTCAGAAGGGTTTTCTTTTCCTGGATAGTTTTGGTGAATCTCCCTCTGAGAGTCACAGTAAATGTCTGAATGTTTGGATCTAGGCCTGAGCAAGAAAAAAGCTTCTAAGTGGTACTATTAGGAGAAAGACAAGTTACAGCCACATCTATGAGTGTTCTATTTGAAAAGCTGCTGGGCAATAATTTTTAGAAATGTTTAAATTGCAGTCTTTTATTGAATAGTGACAAATGGGGAGATAATAGCATTGTGGTTTTACTGTTCTGTAATCATTAAGCTCATAGCTTGCATACAGGGTCATTTATTTTTAGTGTCAAAGGAATCCATTATGATCATTTATCCCAAACAGTATTACACAAGTCAGAGAACCGAACTGCACATACGTTGCTGAGAGCCTGGGGTTTTTTCTGTTTAAATTATAGAAAGGGGACTTATTTGGTCTAATTATGTTACACAATGGTGAATCACCTACATTTTCAGTGAAATGCTCCAACAGTCAATAACCCTTGTTGAAATAAGTGTTTCTAATACCAGCTTCTCTCCACAAGATGTCATTTTGTCTTCCTCTCTCCAAGATAGATTGCGGAGCTCCCTGCTATCACAAATGCCCTCCTTACATTGTGATCTGTAGTCTGTGGTTAGTCACCACTTGGATTTGCCCGTGATGAACTGAATGGGGTGGAATTTCTTCAGTATCTTATTATAAGACAGTATTTTCAAGATGTTGAATCACTTTGTGTTTGTCATCTGAGCTATCACCAATTTGCTGGATTCTTTTGGGTAGCTCCCATTGTACTACTTACGGTCTCACTAATGCTGTATGCAGAGGGTAAGACCAGTTCATTACTCCTATTTGCTACATGCTATTTCCCTGCTTATGCGTTCAAGGATTGTATTTGTTCCCTTGGCCACTGCACCTCATTGTGAGACTTATTGCTGGGAGGACTTGGATAAAGCTCAGAGATACTCAGAGAACAGTTGGGAAGACTTTATTCACTAGTAATGGCTGGGGCTCCTTCAAGCAATTTGTCAGCAATCTGGAAATTTTACAGTAGTGATAGAAATGAGAGCAAGTCCTGGCTGCACCTCTCCTTGATTGAGAAATACTCTGGTTTGCTTTCCAGCTAAAACACAGTTCATTCCTGTAGTGCCAAATTCTACAGCTTTCTTTCCAGACCTTCATGAGCCACGACATCATGCATATGCATCATGCAAATACAATCCTACTTGCTTAGCTCAAAAGCCAAGCAGTGGCTGCTGCTCCCATAGCAGTGCTGAGAATTAGGAAATAATGAGCAGTCTTCTCTGTCTTTGCTTGCAGAAATATCCACAGTGTCTTTATTTTTTCTACCTCTATGACTCAGAAAATGCTTTTGACTCATTTCTCCCCATATAGAAAGTTGTTGTTTTGAGGTCTAATAAAACTCTTAAATGAATTAGCTGTGTGACAGTACTGGTGCAATCATGAGATTATTGTCCCTTTCTGAAGCAATAGGAACGTACTTCCCACCCAACGGAATACCAAGCAAGCTGTATCTTTGCTGATTGCCAATGTGTTGGCTGGAACAGTGGCCACAGTAAAGAAAAATTTAACCTGCTTAGGTATTTGGGTTTTGGGATTGGTTTGGGTTTTTTTGGGGGGAGGGAGGTGGGGTTTGGTTGTTGGGGTTTTTTTGAGTTTTTGCTGCATGTTTTTCATGGCTTATACAAAATAGAATAGGGAGAAGGGGTTTGTAATAATAGTGACAGACAATTGTTTTTCAATAATTTCTTATCTCTAGTGGAGATTTTGCTTATGACTAGTGCCCTATACTTTGATCAAAACCAGTAGGTTTTGTCTCAGGGTGTCTGGGCTACATGTAGCAAACAAATAAAATATAACTAAGAAAAGGATGCTGTTATGAACTGAAATGCATTGACTAATCTTCACATATGACAATTGAAAACAGGTCTTTACAGTCACAGACAAACTATTCTGGAGTTTTGACTTGAATAATATGGAAAATTGGTCATATGAGGTCAATAGGTACTGGTGGTCAACAGCTATTTTAAGTATCTGTTCCACTTGGACAAAACAGGTACGTCTTACACCTGCAGTTTTTTCTTTTGAAGTTTGGAACTGGACTTTCTCAGTTAGCTTTCTTGTGGTTTTTTCCTGTTATGTGATAAAATGACCCTGCTCTCTGATGTGACCTGATCCTATTCAAACCAGCCTGAAACATGCACCAACCATGTGTTCATTTCCTTTTGGCAAAGAAAGTGCAGAACTGAGGAGGTGCAAAAGTGGTTATTTTTTTCCCCCCTTCTAAATAGATATTAATTAAGAAAGCAAATGAGCCTTCATAGGAGTACAGTGGATGCAGACACCCTATGCACACACGTGATTTCCAGACTGATATGAAAAACAGTGTCTATAAGGCTGACAGAGTGTGCATCAACTGGGAACTACAAAAACCCACTATATTTTCTGAACCTTCATTAGAAGAGTGTACAGCCTTCTTTCATGTGTAAAATAATTGCCTAGTGTTATCCCCAAATCTGAATTAAACCCTAAAAGACATTGGTCTTCTATTCTTAACTCATGCATATTTTTATTCTTATTATTTTTATTAGTTAGAAAAGTTTAACGGATGACACTTAGTAAAAAAACCCATCAAACTGAACCCTGCTTTCATTTGTTCAAATGGAACCTCCACTGCTTTCTTGTTTTGCCATTATGGTCAGTTGCCCTCTGGATTCATCCAGAACTTTAATGCCACTGTGGGGGTAAAACTTAAAAGTTACAGGCTTCACAGAACAGTGCACCTTGCAAAAACTTTAGCTGAATATCATAAGATGTCTTACTATGGCTTATCTGCAAGTCATCATGCACCTGTTTTGTTGAGTAGAACTAAGTAATTTTAGTAGACTTCATTCAGAAAGGTGAAAACCTCTCAGTTAAAAACAAAGTGAAATCTGTATGGTTTAAATCATCTTTGGTGTTGCACAAAACTTGAATAGGTTTGACTAAACCAGTTTAAAATTTGCATGTGAGAAAAAAATGTGTTTTTCCAATTAAAGAGACCTATGATTATTTCATACATGCTTAATTTTTTATCCAGACAGAGGATCAACCCTTTGTGCTTTTGTCTCATTTGCTTTTGCTTTTATTTTTGTTTTTAACTTTTCTCCTTCTTCTCCTGTTTGCATGTTTGAGTTACTAGAAGGATGAAGTGTGCTAGATTTCTGTGCTCGGTTTGGCAGTTTGTGAATGATAAATGAAAGCAACTAGTCATTCAGTTTTCCTCCCCATCTGCTTTAATCATTAAAAAGAAAACCCAACAAACATTAATTTTTATTACAGAATAATAGGAAACTTATAATTGGGCCTCAGTCTTTACTGACACCAAAATCATCCTGTGTTTTATATGACGCAACTCTACATTTTGTGCTTTTCTCAAATGGATGCTTGAATAGGAGCAAAGCTCTGCACTTCTGATGCTCTTCAAAGGTGAGTTACTGCAAATGTTGCAGCAGTGATAACTTCATTGTGCCCTAACTGGAGCCTGAACTCCAGAATAGTACAAAAGCTTTTCTTTTCCTAGCAAAATGTGAAGCCTTGAGAAAATAAGGGAATCGAAGCACATTAATCAGAATTACCAAAGTGAAGACTGTGACAGAAATCTGAAAAAAACCCCAACCCCATAAACAATGGCTCCTCTGTAAGAAGAGTCATTGCAACTCAGTAAAAAATTGATCAGTAATTCAAACCAGAAATTGCCCTGAATGTTGAACATATATTGAAATATTTCATGGGCTGTTTTATCATTGAAACTTGTTGACATTATTTTGTACTTGTAACTTCATAGACCATAGCCATTTATCACATCAGCATCAGACATCTGCACAAGCATTTGTCATGCTGCTGCTGGTTTTTTCNAGAGAACAATATAGTGGAATGTGAAGGCTATCATTAGGGGGCAAAAACAGACTTCAAAGAGGAAGCACATATGGTTTTGACTTTTATAAAAATGGCAGGTGGACATGAAAAAAGGTTGATTTCAAATTTATTTTCATGATAGCTGCAACTTAAAGTCTGAGATGATTAATTTTCAATTTGGCATTCCTAATATCTGAAACAAGATCCTGGTTTTACAACTTCCTGAGGCAGACTCTGAGAGATACAAGGTCATATTGGTATAAACCCGTGGCAGCCCAAAGTGGGAAGATTCTTGAGCAACAAGAAATGTTTTGTAAAAGGTTTTCTGAAAGTAAAGCATGTATAAGAACCAAAATGCTTCTGAAGTCAGCCTGTTTTCAAGCATATGGTAAACTTCAAGGATGTTGGGTTACATTTGAAAGGAGAACCTCTTGTTTATAGACTTAATAAGTGTCACTTGTGTTACTAACTGAAATAATAGTTGAATAAAAAAGGCTTGAAACAAAATGAAACACCACCACCCTCTACTATGCTGTCTTCTCCTTAGTGATAGGTGTTTCTTTTGATATGAAGGAATACATGACACTTAATTTTCATTTCTGGATTATCGTATGTCATTTTAAATCTCGCATCTGAAATCCTGGTGGCTGGAAAGTCAGAGCTCTCTGCACCTGTGGGTGACTTGCTGATGATGTGAAAGAATAAGCAACTGTCAGTTCTAAGTACAAGTTAAATTTATCCCTCTTATAGTTGCTGTATATGGTATTTTAATTGAAAAAGAATGTTAGCAAGCTTGCCTATATACATTAATATATTAAAACAAGTAGATTTGATAGAAAACGTTTCTGATGGTAGTTCTATTCAGGGAGAAGTATGTTCATTGCTTCTCAGAAATATGGCAGTGATAGTACCAATGGCTCATGTAACTGCAATCTGCATGTGACTGGGTTTGGAACCCTGTGCCAGCTTTGCTGCTACTTGGATGAGAAAATTTCTCCCAGCCTGGTTCCTGTTAATCCACTTCATATTGCCTGCATCTAGTTCTGAAATTGTGCACTACTCACAATGTGTCAAGGCTAAACCTCACCCAAAAGGGCATATACTTCCACTACGTGTAAATGCTATAAAAATAATGATGGTATCTTACATGGATGATTATTTATCAGTAATTCTAATGCCAATGTTGTATCAGGGTGGGGTATCTTGCACTAACACCATTCTTCACAAAAAAGACCCCACCAAAAGCCAAAAAACCCCAGAAAACTTTCTTCTGTGTTGCTATTCATTCTCTCTGAAAGTGCCAAGACAGGCTTAGTTTTCCCTAAATCAAAAAAAAAGAATTGAATGCCTTTTATCAAGAATCTACAATAGGACTGCATTCCAGAAGTTGCCTGCAGACTAAGACTTGATTATGCAGTTCCTGTAGAAAGAAAAGATTGCTACTTCTTATCATCAGATATTTTCTTACCTCTCTGAGAATTGCACTGAATTGTTTTCTCTAGTGGGAAGTTTTATTTTAGTACCTGAGATATTAAGCTGCTAGGTGGTTTCTGTCCTCAGGAATCAGTCTCCAGGAATGGCTTTGTGAGGTTTTCTTTAGAAGGCTGTCTTTTTTTTTATTTCATCCAAGGTTATATGGGCCTTTTAGGGAAAATGATGTATTACCTTCTACTTACATGAAAGAAATGATATGTTGGTGCATGACAGCCCATCTTTTGACATTGAATTTGAAGAAAGAAATCGTCAGCATTTTAGTTTCCAGTGCTTGTGTTGTGGGACATGAGTCCTTCCTAGCTAGAAGAAGAATTTCTAGGGGGTTGTCTTCTGTATCAGAAAACAATCCCTCCAGCCAGCCTTGCTTATAAAGTTCCTACCTGGTGCCCTCAGTAAAACCACTCTCTGAAGCAGTTGGACAGAGTGGGGACTGTGGGGGTTGAACTGACAATGGTCTCCTGCCTCCATCCTCTCATCAAAGTTCTCATCAATTCCCTCTGCTGGAAGCCTGGTAGCAACTTTTTCAAGGGTTCCCTGAAGGCAGGTATGATCATCAAACAATGTTTAACCTGAGCAGACTTTTTCTTACATCTGAATCAGTTTGCCCAGCTTCCTCATGAGTATGGAAAAATGTTTCCTTTTGTCAGTTAACATAACGTGTTCTGGAGTGTTGTCAGGTTCTGTCTTCAGACTACTTCCCTACTAGAAACTTGTACCACTGGAGCTGGAGAATAATAATACAGAGAAGTGCTAAGCCTGTTCAAGGAGTAAAAACTGTCAGCTTCTCTGTCTCTTTTGATGGAAGTTACTATCAGAATTTGGTACTGATATTTTCAAGAGTTGCTGAATGGATCTATGCATCTGCTCATAAATTTATTCCTAAGTTACACAGAGGAATATTTAAAAATCAAATTGCACTCTTTCCATTGGCAATAGAAGCACACCCTTTGTAGTTGTAAAATTTCAAAAGCTTCCTCCTGTGGGAAATCATGAAGGTACTATTGGCAGAGCTGTTCATCCTTTTCCCTTCTAGCTTAGTTCCTCTTAGATTTGTAATATCTGTCTTGATGGGAAATCATCAGAAAATTCCTTATTTTTCCAGTGAAAAATCAGTGTGAAAGAAGGTGCAGGAGAAGATAGTTTTTGTCCTGCAAAAAATACAGATTATTTCTATATACGTAGGAAAAACCATTGTCATTCCCTTAGCACATGAACTATTGATTTGGTCTTTGACCATAAATGGACTGTACATATTTTGACATCTTCAGGGAAAGCAAACAGCCCCACACCTGGTTTCATTTAGCCAAAACTCAGGTTTGACTCAGTTTTCCACTATAAAATGTCTGAATGAAAAAACTTGAATTAGACTGTGTTATTGTGTGGACAAACTTGCACATAGGTGACTTTAAATGAAGCATGTATGAATTCATTATAATATTTTTTCTTTATGTTAATTAAGTGAAAAAAGATTGGTCTACACTGGAAAAGTATTAAGGTAGTTAGGGGATGTAACATGGAAACAAAACTGGGGAAGATATTTTAATTAGCAATTGCAGCTGTCTCAGAAAAATTACTATAAATCCAGTGAAAAACAGAGACTCCAATGTGCTATGGTCAAGGCAGACATGATCTTTGGAAAAATACCCAGTCATAAATCAATTTTCCATTGGGAAAAATTATCTTGATCAAAACCACTTTTTTACCAGGCCTTTTTAGAAGGAAATTTGATGTTTCATTCTGTTGTGGTTTAACCCCAGCTGGCAAGTAAGCACTGTGCTACCACTCATTCACTCCCCACTGATGGGATGGAGGAAAGAATGTTAAGGGCAAAAGTGAGAAACTAGTGAGTAAAGGCAGTTTAACAGGTAAAGCAAAAGCCATGCATGCAAGCAAAGCAAAACAAAGAATTCCTTCAACACTTCCCATGGGCAGGCAGGTGTTCAGCCATCCCCAGGAAAGCAGGGCTCTATCACATGTAATACTGACTTGGGAAGACAAATGGCATTGCTCTGAATGTTGCCTCTTTCCTTCTTCTTCCCTCACCTTTATGTGCTGAGCTTGATGCTGTATAGTAGGGAATATCCCTTGGCTCAGTTGGTGTTAGATGTCCTGTCTGTGTCCCCTCCCAACTTATGTACCTCTGCCCACTCACTGGTGGAGTGGGGTGGAGTGGAATGGGGTGAGGAGCAGAAAAGATGTTCCAACTGGTATCACTTTTATTGTTTTGCCCTACCTACAGTGAAGTGCCCAGTATTGTGGTATTCTGTCCTCTGTTTTTTGAGAGCCAACTTTTAATGTTCTTCCATAGCTCCTGGCCTCCTACTGACATGATGAAGAAATCACAGAAGCCATAAACCAGTATGAAAACCCTGTTTTACTATTTGTTTTTCCTAAGCATAAGAAGAGAAAGTCCCAGTGGTCTAATTGCTATTGTGGAGCATCAGACAAGTTATTAAAAAGAGTTGCCTGTGCCCCTTATTTGATCAATTTCTAAAATAATACCTAAAATTAAGGTATAAATTCTTTTCTTTGTTTGTAATTCAGCTTCCAGTGGCTGTTAAAGTATTCAATTGAGGCATAACATTTTAAAGCCTTTTAAGAGCCAAATAAAATTATTACTTATAAATTATTAAAAACCTCCAACAAATGGAAAAATACTTACTGAAAAGTCCTTCATAAATAATGTTCAAACTAAATTAAGTAGTAGTAGAAGGAATGCATTAAAATTTGCAAATGAGATATTAACAGTGTGCTCCTTTAACCTTAAAGTTATGATAGCTGGAGCACTTGCTATACGCCTCCGGAACCTTGAGACTCCAAGTCCTGGCTCACTCTGAGAAAGAAACATGTGGTGCTGCTGAAGATTGGAAAAAGAGCTCGAGGTCAGGGGTCGACACAGTAAGGGAGTTTGCTCTTTAAGAGGTTATCTGTGGATCTGCAAAGCCAAAGTGTAATTGGGTTCTGTGATGTGATTTTTAGTGAGTAATTGTATATGATCGTAGATAGTTTCAAAGACAAGGTTGGAAGATTTTTCTAGCCTGCTTGTGATATCAATTTTGGGGAGCCTGCGTAGCCTGAGGTGGACAATACAGTTTCTTCAGAAATTGTCATCAGAAGTTATACAGCTGGTAATTGATTCATTTTAATTATACTTTTAGCAGACTGGTAATATGGTTTGTTCTTTCTCCTCTCTATGATACCCATCCTGAAAATCAGCACCTTTGTAATCTTGTACATGTTTTGCAACTAGTAAACTCATGAGTTGGTACTGCATCAGAGAAAATTTTGCTTCTTTTTAAGACAGTATAAGTCACTGTAATTGATCTGCCTGGATATTGCTTTTTCTCTGGTCTTTGAGTAGATAGTTTGCCAGTGGGTTATCAAGTTACTGGTTCTTGATTATTCAAAACAATGTGAAACAAACATTTCCTATTGTTTTAGTTGTTTAGGGTTTCCTTGATTAAGCTGTCACCACTGTCAGTTATGTTCTTATAAGCCTCCTCGGATCTATTTCATGTTAAGAAAAAGCTCAGATAAATCCAGGAAAGCTTAATGTTTATCCAATGTGAAAATAATTACTCAAAAGTGTTATTCTTAATCCAGATAATTAGAGTGAGGAAGGAGAGATCAGTGTCATTGTGAATTATGCCCTGGCAATTGACTCTTGGTCCTTGTAAGTTTCAGGTGAAGCTGTGAATGGATAAAGGTTAGATTAACCATAATCCAAAGTAGCTGCAACCTAAATCTGTTATGATACAAGGATGATCACTTAAAAAGAGCTGGATTGTGGGATTGTTTCTGGTTGGATAAGATGCCGCTCGACTGGGACTAGTCTTAAAACATGCTTAGCACCATGTCACTGCAGCTGTAAGCACTTGTGCACGGTTTCAGACTGCCACAGCTCAGAGGCAGACTGCTGGGCTCTCACTGCACAGTGTAACACTACACTGCATTGCAATATCTGTACTTTACATTAAAATGCTTTACCCTGTGCTTCATGGAAAATAGATGGTAACAGTTATGCAGAGTGATTTGCTCAATGATTACTTCTCCGTGTTGTTAAAATTATTTCTTTGTGTTCCTCATTTGAAACATTCAGTGCCTCTATATGTAATATGCTGTACAGTGGTACAATTACACAATAATAAAAATTGACCGGTAAAAATGCAAAAGAGACAAAATATTTATTCTCTTTGTTTATACCATGATTTTGTGTAGTTACTAATTATTACAAAAATAAAAGGCAAAACAATATAGCCTTTGTAATGATAATGTTTGCAGCTGCTGTTCCCTGTGAAGTTACACAGTTTTCAGAAATTCTCTGTAAGTGAACAAGACTAAATCAAAACATATTCACTTAGAATGCAGGAAAAGTAGCATTAAAAGGGGACATGCATGTATTATCACATACTACAAGCAGAAAGTACTTGATGCTTCAGATTTTTTCCTGTTTATAGATATGAACATAATAGTGACAGCTCAGATGACTGTATGTGTGGTAACCCTTCAGAAGTATACAGACTCTTGAATGTCAATGGTTACTTATTGGGAATAACACTGCTGAAAGAGGAAGAGAAGAGGGTGAAAGACAGGTCATTTCTTGAAAAACAGTACAGGAAATGTTTGGTCTCAGCAGATAATTTAATTGCATGGTCCAGTCTTTCTTGTTTCAGGACAAATGGAAAATAAGGTAAAGGCATTTTTTCCTCTTATTCAATTTTTGCAATAAATTACATGCATTTATTCTGAAGTGATATATTTGTGCAGATCTCCTTCTTCCTTGCTGGAAGACTGGAAGCAGCATGCCTTGATGCCTGGCTAAGGTGAGGGAATAGTTAAAAAAGTAATTAATGGAATGCAAAAGCTAATAAGAGGAAAGTACTTTAATACACATGAGCTAGAATCTTCTCTGTGAATAATTAAAATTATTTAAAGTTCATTTCTGGATTTTTAATAAAGTATATCTCAATAAGACTTGTTCTCGGTTTTAAACCTTTCTATACTTAACTCACTACTTTCTTTTTGTAACTATTCTTAGAATTGTATTGCTTTTACTTAAAAGCAGCTTTAGGGAATGTTTATGTTTGTGGATGTTTTAAAAGTAAATTCTACCAAGAGGCATGACATTCATAAGTTTTGTTTTTAACATAAAAATTATCGATTTAGAGCATCGTATGTAAGTGTTAAATTATTTATAATGCTGCATTATCTGCTATGAATTTGTGTGTATAGAACTGTTGTGTTCTCCTGCATCCTAGACTCTCTGCCTTTAAAATAATGTTTCATGGAATGTATGTCACTAATCAAAATTTCCAGATTTATACCAGAAAAGATTTTAGGACAGTGATTTAAGTCTTCAAGCTTCAGAATGTAAGTCAACCTTTTATTAAAGTAGGTGAGGAAGAAACTTCCCTGCTTGATAGCTCATTACATGGGTGTATAGCACAGTTTCCCCACACCTTTCAGCAAAGGCTTTTAGTGATTGATACTGAAGGGACCACTGGTCTCATGTAACATAGTAATTATTGTGTTAGAGCAAAAGCAGTAGAGGAGAAATTCCCTTAGTATAAAGAGCAGTAAGAACTAAATGTAGAATTCTGACTGAAAATATTAACATGCAAAAACTGGTTAATGAGGCAAAATGTCTCATCAGGATTGAAGGTGAAGAGAAGCATCATTTGGAGAGAAGTATGGAGTGCAGTCTTCCTTAGTGCAAAAGATGAGCTAGGATGAAAATGAAATTATAGAGCTTATAGTTGAACACTCTTGGCCTCTTCTGCATTTTACAGGAGTAGACTGGTAGATAGTTGAGTGTCTGAGTCATGGAAATGTCACTAGGACACATAAGGAAAATAGACAATAGTAGTGCTTCCTGTAAAAAGGAAAATAATAAGGCTAGTAAAAATCCTGAAAGCTTTAGAAAATTAAAAGATTGTTGAAATAAAAATAGAACCAGTAGTACATTTAGTGTGGTGAAGAAAAAGAGAAATTCCTGTGTGAATTTTTGTAGTGTCAATGACCACAATCAACTGATATAGGTGCCAATATCTATAACCCTGGGTTCTATGGGTAGCTTGATTTTGAATTATATATAATTATATATATATATGTATATATATTATATTACAGTATAATTATGTATTAGGGATCTTAAAAACTAATAGGAGATAATGTAACCAGACCTATCAAAAGAGAAGTAGTGAAATAATTTAAACATGAAATTGCAAATAATCAGAGAAGATAAAAGGTTTTACTCAGAGGAAACTGAAATAGCTAGTAAAAATATGACATTTATCACTTTAAAGCAGCTTCGGTGTTCAACAATGATGAAACTCTGTCAGTCTTTTTGAGTAGTGATGATCTCAGGATGCTCAGGGAATAGGAAAAGAGTTTCTGATGAATCAGGCTGAGCATTGCTGTAGGGTGAACAGATTGCTTCCCTGTTCACCCTGTCTGAGGTCTGGAAGCCATACGTCAGTGGAAAAGCCTTGGCTGATTTCTCTAATTTCCCAGGATTAGTGGGGTTTTAAGCTAAAATTATGATCTTCTGTAACTTCCATTACTGAAAAATATTCCAGAAAATGTAGTTCAAGAATAAAACAATTTTCAGTGACTTCAAATTATATCCACTTTACTTGCATGTTCAACATTCATAAACCAGCTCCATTAGTGTTTCAGGTTTTTATGAAATATTATCAAATAATACAGAAAGAAATGCTGGAATATCTCTTGTTTTGAGACCGCACAGTAATTTACTGACCATGGACAATTAAGGAAGATGTAGGTATCTAAGGACAACCATGAAACCAGTCCAGATTAGTCACAGCTAATCTATTTGTAACCCAGCAGAGCTTTTCAGTTTCAGAGAAAGAGGAATTTTACTTGTGTTTAAGGCTAGTTAAAAGCAAATTGTACATTCAGGGAATTTTCACTGAATATAATTCGTGTTTCTTACCTTCCATTAAACTGAAGCATTTTTGACAAAAATTATGGAAATGCATTAAATGTATCTATTTCTGGCAAATATAAACATTTTTGTCAGTGCTTTCTAATATTTTATTCTTCTTCCATCCCACTAGACAAAAATAAACTTGTTTCCTTGGGGTTTTGGCAAAGAATATAAGTGACTGTTTTGAATCACACCAGAAGTGCATTTTGTCCATTAGTCTATTTCTGACAGTGACTAGTAGGTTGAGGAAAGAGTACAAGAAACTGTCCAATAGAGAATATTTTCCATCTTCTAATGATCTCAGCTTTAGAGATTTCTTTTCATGGGCTGTACTATATTGTTGTATTTTAGTGCACTTGATAGTCCTCTCTTCAATAACTTTGCCCAGTTGTATTTTAGTTCTATTTACACTTGTGGCACGATGTAGCAAGGAGTTAGGTTAAACAATGAATTTAATTATGAATTATTTGAAAAAAAGAATTCCTGGTAAAGGACTTATTTTAAAAGGCTGCCTAACAATTTAATTTGATATTCCCTAGTTCTCCTGTTGTGAGACACAATGTGGAAATTTTTACTTGCAAACAGAAACAGGGAGCAAATTCTCTCACACTGTGTTTTTATTGTGTTGAAGGGTCCCAAGTCTAATTAATCTATCTGTCTAGAGAATGGCACTTGCATCTTTGTTCATTCTTTGCCATCCTCAGTACACTTTGTATCTTTTGAAGCTCTGCTATATTTATATGAAGGTCAGAACAGCATCCAGTCTACAAGCAGTGGCTGCTACCCTATGTTATTTACAGAACTATTTTAGATATTTTATTTGCATCTTTTTTCTTTTGCCACACATCAGCGTGGTCCTTACTGTCCACCATGTGTCCACAGTAGTTGAACTGCACAGAATCTCATGGGAATCCACTGACAACTGCCTTCAATTTTGAAAGCTGGGTTTCTTTTAAAGTCTGTTACCCTATTTAAAACAATTTTTTTTCAGTGATATGTCCTTAAGATTACCTTAAAAACTGTTGGCAAGGCCCCCAACTTTTGGGGTTTTTTATAAAATTATAGTATTTCCAGCAAGTTTACCTGGCCCAGAGACCTATTTCTAGTTCTGCTCTGAGAACACATTTAATTAAAAAGGTTGGACAACCTGCATGCAGCTTTGGTTTGCAGTGAGTACTCATCTTGTTCAGATAAACTTTTACTTCTGCCCCAGATTTTTAGGAAGATAAGGGATGGGTTCTAAGTTAGAGGATCAGACCTTACATTTGGTTTGAGTTGTGAGCAGCACGTGAGCTTGGCTGATGTTTTTCTTGGCTGCTGCTTCAGCAAGAATAATAAAATACACAGGAGTTTGATTCCTCAAAATTGGAAATCCTTGTTCAGTAAGGATGTTGGGTAGCACTGAGTTCTCCCTGAAGTTCTCTCTTATCATATTCCCTTTATATTCAATTCAATAGCCTTTGTTAAGAAACTAAAACTAGTATGAAATTATTTATTTAACTACGTATTTCGATTGCTGTGTATTCACTTCTGTGTTATTTGGACTCATCCTCACAAGATTGATCAATAAATTCTCATTACTGGGATAGCCTTTTAGAAAAGTGTGTCTATCAAAAGTCATTATTCCAGCATGGGGGTTTTTTTGTAAATATTTCCTGCATTAGCTGTATGAAAACTGAAAATCCCTAGTTTAAACAAGAGGGGTAACAATATAAACACATACTAGAGTACACACACATATATACATTTAAAATGGAGTATAAGCTTCTAAAAATATTATTACTTATGATAAAACCTTTTCTGCTTTAAATAGTAAAATGACTGCAACTATTTTTATAGATATGAACATATATAGAGGATCTATAGAATACAAAAGCCACGTTCTGTAGTTTCTTCTGTTTCATTTTTTCTGTAGTAGTACTGATGAATTATAGTTTCTGCCTTCCTCACAGTCCCTTCACACAGAGAGTTTTGCTGTTAATGTTTTGTTCCAGTGAATGTTGGAGGGTCAAGCAGGCTCCTGTCCTGTTGAAAAGAGAAATAAAAAGAAATTAATTTAGAGGCACTTGTAGTGAAATCAATAGTTATTGCATTTGAAACAAAGGATTTGTGTTCTATAAATTTGCAGATNTCTCCCATGTATGATGTGTTTTAAGGCAGTACTGGTGTTAGGGGTTTTTTACTTCTCGATTCCATTGGGGCTGCAGAGTTGAAAGCCAAATATGACACTTACAGTCATTTATATGATATGAAGCTAATAATTTTATGTCCTATTGTATGTGAAATGTTTGAACTAATAAATCCTATGATCTTTGTGGTGACCCTGTCAGGTGATTAATGTACATTTTGGACTAGCAAAGTCAAATAAGACATTTTCTTTGGTTGGGTCACCTGTCCCAGAACATGTACCCTACAGCATAGTATTTCTGGAGCTCATCCTATTCATTGTCATGCCCATAAAGAAAGCTTTTTTTCAAATTCCACAGGTCTCACGTATGGCAATAATAATCTAATATATAATGCAGAGAGAGAGTAGAAAGAAAATCTGTTTCTGTTTTTGCATGCTCTTCAAATGCAAGCCTTTCAAATATGGCAAGACACAAGGCTGTGCTCATGATGGTATTTCTCATGTGCCTGGTGGTGTGTGGATGCTGTTTGCTTCAATGAAGATGAAGTTCCTCTCCTGAGAACAAGCTTTCTTGTAGGTTTTCTCAGGCTTTCTAATTCTGATCAAACGACTATTACTGCAAAAATTTTTTGTCTTTTTGCATCCGTGATTTTCCTCCTTATAATAAAAAATATGCACCACAAAAAAAAAATAACATGCTTGTTTCAAATCAGAGCATTCAAGCTAGCTTTAGTTTGCAACTTCAAGTGCTATCTCAGGTACCTGAAATAATTTACATATGGTAAATTTATTAGGAGTCTGCTTTCCAGATAAACTCCTGGGTATGCTTTTCTTCCCCAGCCTTAAAATGACAGGTTTTCAAACCATACAGATTCCTCTTCTTTGAAACAGGTCTGAGATGTGGCCCACACTGTACACACACTCTACAGTTTCCTTTTACACATTTCCTCTTATTTCAAAGGTCTAATATAGTAACAAAACATCTCTATTTTCTTTCTGTGACTTTCTGTTGGGGTTTTTTTATTGTGTTTTTTGGGGTATTTTTGGTTTGGTTTTTATTCTTTACATTGGACCTTGGTTTTCCACAGGTTACATATTGCATAGACTTCATAATCTGTAATCCTTCTGGATTCTTTTATTGTGCAGTTGCCTTTGTGTGTGAGGGATGGGACTCTGAATAGTATGACGGTGCCCTGAAATCCTGTTCCTAGATCCCTGTGAAAACTAGTGTCAGTCCACAGAGCTGAAGTTTGTATCATAAGTTATGCACCACAAAGATAGTTGTAAGTCCGTAATTTTCTCTGTTACAGAAACCTGAGGTATTTATTGCATGTATGTATATAAAAATCATGGCAACAGTTCTTGTTTCAGATACAAGGGCTCTAAACCAGTTTGTATTGTGCAAGTGAACTTCTGCAGTGCCGACTTCACTGGTAAAACAAAGCAGTGAAGCATAACATAGGGGAGATTTGCTTTGTTGATCTAATCACAGGAGCCAAGTATAAACTCTTAGTGTGTGCCCAGTTTGCTGTCCAAATCAGAAGTTTTCTGGGTACATGGCAAAAAGGCATTGCTGGTCCATGATTTGATGCAGATTGGTACACATCTTGTGCCTGAAATAAAGTTAGTATTGTATCAATTAATGCCACTCATTCTGCTATAGGACAGTTTCCAAAGACAAAGGAACATTTATGTGAGAAAATCTATGTAATTGAGTTCCAGTAGGCATGCAGTGGATATACTTTAATTTTGTGATGTTTAAGTTTACATTCTGGACCTTTAGGGGTCCAAAACTAGACAGGGGAAGGATCATGACCATGGCTTATCATGAGGACTCTTGTTTAACCGATTATAGCAGAAGTGCAGAGCAATATGGCAAAACCAAAGTACAATATATGATCCTTTTCTTGTAAGCAACTAGGCACGGTTTAAGTGTGAGTTTGTTAAAATAGAAATAAACATACCTAGAGTTCTCTTTTTTGCTTCTTTAAATGTCAGTGCTTCATTCTTTCATTCAAGAAGCCGCTGAGTAATCATCGTATTATGAGACTATAGTGCACTGTATATGCATATGTCTGCGTCTGAAATATTGTCTATTGTTTTTCAAAATTAATGGAAATCAAATGGCACTTTTAGGGTGCATTTCTTCTTTTAACACTAATATCTAAACTTTTTCAGATCTTGGAGGTCTGCCTGTTTCTTGAATAGAAGGAGATGAGTATCTGCAATCTGAAGGTCTGTATTTTTGCCACCTAGGGTAGAGAGAATGAATTCTGTCCACTGTGACTGATAGGTTAACTCAGGAAGATTTAGGGAGAAAAAACTACAGCTGCAGTGTCTCTTAACTACCTACTGTGTTTATCTGCCCACTCAGAAATTGCTCAGAAGGTATGTGAAGTGTGATGTGTTGTTAGTTTTTTCTATTTTCTCTTTAGGGAAAAGAAAACAGCTAGAGAAATAATGAAAAAGTTGTCTTTGCAGACTAGCCCACAGCTGTGAAATAAGCTATAGGTACCCTTAGCTAGAGTAGCTTTAGACTGTTGGGGTTAATTTTATTTTTAATTATTCTACTTTTAGGAATACAATTTACTAAGCAGAACCTGTATGAATATGAAGATTTTGGTCTTTTTATGACACACTGTCTGGTCCTTTGCATTCTCCCCATCTCTTTCTTATTAGCTTCCTTTGCTAATGTCTAAAACACCTGCACACCTCCTGACTAAATTTCTCTTAGAGAAGACTCCAGTGTTTGGTTAAGACAGGGGAGACGTGGGGATTTGTACAGTTCTCTCGCTTACGCGCTGCGGAAGTGATGACAGAATAGTCCCAACAGTCACTAGAGAAACTGACACATCACACTCAATTATGTGGCCTCCCTGGCCCCTCACACCATTCTTCCCTGAAATATAAGCTTTCTGTCTCACACTCTATTTTTTAATTTTTTTTTTTNACACAGGGAAAAATACCAAATTTAAACTGATGATAAGAGTCAAGCTTTGTCATTTAATGTGACAATCTCCATCAACTGTTTTGATCTAGTATGAATAATTTGTCAGTAACCATAAAGTACAAATATATACACTAATCTATATCTGCTTGGGATCCCCCGCAGCATTTAGTCAGCTGTAGAAAAAACAGGTTATTTTTCATGTGAGTACCACATATGGCATAAAATGCAGTCATGATTTTCTTTCCTCATCCCTAGAAGGATCTATCCCTCAAAAGCAAGACTGCATGAGTTTCACAGCTTTCTTCCTTCTCCTTGTACTACACTGGCTGATATAACAGAAGAGCAAAACTAACTTTCAGTCATTTGATTGTATTTGTAAGAAGAGGAATAATTAGAAATAAAAACATGTGTTGCTGTGATGAGGTGCATTGGCCCTACAACTGGATTCCAGATAATAGACATGGAGCACTGACAACATTTTTCAAAATTACCTCAGAGGAACTCTCCTCTGAAATTGCATGGAAAAATTTTATATTACAAAATCTACTGCAACTGTTTTCCCAGTAGCTGGTATTTAAATTGAACAAATGACTGCATTTGGGGTTTTTTTTCTGTTCCTTGATGAGTTGTTTTCCCATCTTTAGGTTTTGACAGCTATCCCAAGACAGCAGGAATGCAACATTCATGTTGTGATTATTTGGCTATAGTTGTAATACAAATTGCACACATATCTTTCATGTGAATTGCAAAATAAGAGCTTGAGAAGTTGCTGAGCAACAAAGACTTTGCTGCTGCTCTTTCCAGATGGAGCAAAGAAACATCCAAAATATACAGGATAGTGAAAGAGGAAAAACACAAAGTCCAAGAACATGGAAAGTCTGTGATTACGATCACCACATGAGAAAACACATTAAGAAGAAAAGAATGTATTTCCATGCCTTCTGAACACTATGACAGCAGAAGAGCTCTTAAAGGAAAGATCAGTACAGGAACTCAACTGTATGCATATTTTCTGGTGTTCTGCTTTGCAGCTATAGAAGTTAAAAAGGCTGGAATATTAGTGAAACAGGTTCCCAGAAGATCTTGTGGGATGCCCCTCATCCTCTCTTCCTGGGCCTCACCATGAACCGGGGGCAATATCCATCATCCCTGCCTGCCTCCCTCAGCACTACAAGGGAAGCTCATGCTGTCTCAGCACCTCTGTGGCCTGAGGAGACAACTGGCAAACCCAAAGTCCTCCTTTTTTTCCTTTTGAACTTTTATTGATCTGCAACAGGGAGGAACAAATTCATGCCACGTCAGTAAGCAATGTAAAATTAGACAGAGTGGGGCACCCACTTTTTCTTGTTTTCAGCTCTTTGACAGTGCCATAAACCTTTACATCCTACTCCAATGACTGCCACAAGCACTAGTTGCTCCTCTCTCCACCCTTGTCTTCCCCCATACTGCAAACTTTGTCATGTTAAAACATCTGACTTGAGCAGCTTTACAGTCCCCTTACCACTCAGGCAGGTAAGGTGTTACTGTACAATTCAAGAGGTGCCATTTGCCCTGAAGAAAACAGCATTGTGTTTATTGATCTCTGCTTCAGCAAGATATATTCCTCTAGTTGAAATGCCAGGGGCAAAGTCAGGATTTCTGGTGTTTGGAAACCCTGCAGACACAGGTGTTAACACAGATGAATTCCAAGCTCCTGAGCCACGTTGGGCTTGGTATGGATCAGATTCATTGCACATACACAGCCAGCTCCTCCCTTCTTCAGAGATGGCTGTCCAAGTGCCACAGGAGGTCCTTCACACCTGAACAGAGAAGCTGCAAGTTTAGTACAGGTGCCCTAAATCTAACATGTGAATCAGTCTTGACCTGCTATTCTTTGGATCCCTGTTGACAGAAGCCATGACAGCTCCTCCTTTTCCTTCTCTCTGTGCCCTTTGTACCCTGATCCACCCACTCAGTCTATCCAGACCTAGCACAGGTGATAGACAATGAAGAAGAACCTTTTCCAAGGAAAGAATTTCCCAGCCCATTGGAGGCTTAAGCCAGGGCTAGAATATGAAAGTAATGAGGTGAGAGTTTATTTTCTGTGTTTCTCTCTATAAAATCAATTTTTTAAAAAATAGTATTTTACTGTTTATAGCAAGAAAACACATCAGTTGGCAAAAGTTTGTTTAATTTTTTGTGGTTTTATTAGTAAAATGCTAATACTGGTGCACGTTTGGAAGCTGAATATTGAGGCACAATTTCATCCCTTAGTCATATCAATTCATCCACTTCCATGTGAATAATAAAATTGACTCAGTCCCTCGATAGCATGGAACTACTTACTGTATGGAAAGATCTTTGCTATTTAGTGTAGTGATCCAATAAATACCATCCTATTTTTCAGTACTGCACATTGTTATGAACTGCTTTTTAACAGAAATCCTTTTAAAACCCTTTACACTTGCATGTTTGCAAAGGCTGAAGAGGCATATTGGACTATCTGGATTTTATAGAAAGGCAGAAACAGATTTTGTTGTTTAGATATGAACTGTGAAATACTCTCTGTTGAGCCTGCATTCTCTAGCCAACATTTTTCAGCCTGACAAGGTGGCACATGTTTGTTTGTCACACTGTCAGCCTTAGACTCATTAACTCTGCATCCCAGCAGAGCCTCCCCCCAAACACAATAGTATTCCTTTCCCCCCAGTACAACAGTATTCTTATGTGTAGCCTAATGGCTAAGAGTTAACCACTGGAAAGATCAGGGTCTTACAGAGGGGATCCACCACAGAAAAATACAAAGAAATACGAAGATTCAAAGTGACATATTAGAAGTAGGTGGGTAAAAGCAAATTGTAATTTTAAGTCAGCTTTTGTGGTTCAGTGGAGTCAAACTGGGAGTGGGTGATTTCAGCAAGGAGTCAGAGTACTCAAAGCACAGTTTTATGCACTTTGATAAAGGAATGATGAGGTAAGGGCTATTATTTTATAAAGGAATGATAAGGTAAGGGCTATTTTGAATTGAACAGCCCATGTCTGAAGTACATTCAGTAGGGAGCGATGGGGTCTACACATATGCCTACATGAAGGATGAGATTAGAAATATGAAGTTTAGACATTCAGTGAGGGATACAGGTGTTGTGCACAGAGAAGGTTATCCAATGATTTGGACTGAAGCATGGTTTGAGGGATTATCCATTCAAAAGCTCATATGTTATCCCCCATTTCTTCTGCATGGGAATGGGTTACCTTTCCTGTGGGAAACCACGTATTACAAATGTACTACATATTCTGCTGAAATAGTCTTACATTTGTGTTCTTTTCCGAAACTCTTATCTTTAAAAGTGGTTGCCTGAAGTCCAAAAATAAATTCCTTGGAAGGAGATAAAAACACTGAATATATTTAGAAATACTTAAATATAACTTCAGATAGTTTTCCCATTCATTAAAAGTTTGCTTGACCCAAAATATCAGGACCCACCAGTGTGAAAAGCAAGAGATGGGTATCTCTTGTATCACCTTTCCACTGATATAAGCCCCAACTTCAAGCCTGCTGGAGCAGGAGGTGTCTGGAGTTAATCCTGTAACTGCAACTGCTTCTTGCAACTCAGCCTCAGTGTATTTTGAGGTTTAAGTCCACAATTCAGGAGGAAGAAGGAAACATTCATGATGGTTTTTTTTTTCCATAGCAGCTGTTTGAAACTGTTAATATGCTTGTACATTTAAAAGTAGATCCCAGGGGAAGGAGATTGAGAGGTGGATTGCAGTTTAAGTGCTAAGAAGCACAAAATAAGTGTAGGCAAATTCAGAGTTTTTTTCAGATAAATATGTCATTGATAATTGAGAGAAGTGGGAAAACTATGTAAAGAGATTTGCACACACGCTTTTGGTTCTTCTGGGGATACATGGTGCTCCTGCTGAATACAATAAAAACCAACCTTGTGTGCAAAAGATAGTTACCATCAATAAAAAAGCAAAGTTGTATCTGCACATAATCTTATAAAAAAGTATTTTTTTCCCCATTGAAGAACACACCTTTGATTAATCAAACATATTTAGCAATTATAATTTAGGAAACTCTGAAAATATAGATCTGTGTTTGTAATCAAATTAAAAATAATTATTTTTAATATCTCATATTTAATTTGTTAGAAATGCTATTAACAACTCTTAGGATTGGGGAAATATATCTGGGATACACTGTGTGTGATCTAGCCTGTTGCTGAGAAAGGATTATTTTTCTTTCTAAATCCTGAGTATCATAAAGAGTAAATTTTTAAGGATGTGTCCAAAAATCTGAAGGGAAGACATACAGACAGATTGCACACTAATTTTTTACTGATTACTCTTATTTTTATCAGAAGTTTTTATACATAAGGTTCTTATTGTCCACATAGAAAAAAGGAGGTAGAATCAATTTCCTCTTTAATATATTGATAAACAACTCCAGATATAGTGGTAGGGGGAGGAGGAAACTACATTTACCTTTGTCTGACCTATATAGGAATGCTGGAAAAATTAATTCCAGAATATTATAGCAACATTCCTTTAAGTTGTGGATATGATTTACATAGTAGGTCTTCTTGAGCCGTCCAGTTTCTTTCATCTTTATACTGTAAATTGCTTTCATTCCCCCTGCCCCCCCATCCAAATCTGTATGCTTGAGGTATTGTTGTGATAAATTGTGGAGGTACAGAACTGAAAATAGTGTGTAGATTGTCTAAGAATTGAGTGCAGTCAGCCTTCAAAGTGGTGGATGATGTGCTAAAACAGCTACCTTCCCCTGGTCAGGTCGCACATGTTGTCAACAAGCAGCTGCTTTTAACTTTGCCTTTTGCCCAGAGCACTGAAAGCAGCTGGATTTATTGAATTAATAACTGCTCCATTTGGGGTGCTTTGTTTTCCCATGACCGTGAAATCTGGCTATAATGTTAACAAAGTGTAAGACATGTCTCCTTCACCAAACAAAATAGTGTCTTTTTTTGTTACTATATGGTGCTTAATCCATAAAACAGAAATTAATTGGAAAACTGTACCTCTGGGGGAATGAAATGATGGAATGTTTCTTGGTAAACAATGTTAAGAAAAAGAAGAGAAGCATATGAAAATGAGGGAGGTGATACACACATTCTGAGTGTCATTCTGAGGACACTTGTACCAGTCCTCAAATTAATCTCTCTGGTTGCAGTGCTTAGCAATGGTCTCATTAAATCACCTGATGTATTTTAAACAATGTGAAAATGTTAGTGGTAGTAGTTGGATAAGTAGTTTCTATGCTTTGGACCAATTTTTTCTTCTGAAGGTTCTGGATTTCAGGAGACTGAGAAATGGTGACAGCGTGTTATGCAGATGGGGATGGGTCAACCTGTGGCCTCTGGTTCCTCTGACCACATAGACATAAGGAATGTGTCCTACCATAAAGCTTTGGGTCAATCCTGCTTAACACACTTTTTGGGGGTGTTATTATAGGTAGGGGTCACTCATTTTCCAGATGCAGTTAATGAGATAACACCCTCAGGTTTTATCAATCATGGCAGATATTAGAGTAATCATTCTTACGTTATGGTTAGTCTACTGTGCTGAAAGTGCTGGAGTTATCTTACTATCAATAAATTTTTAAAAATTAATGAAATATGTCTAGCTGCATTCTTGGGATAGAAAAACAAAAGAGGAGGATTTATTGACAACGTGCATCTGCGAGTGAAACATTTTGTATGCCCTAGTTATGGGAAGTGGTGCCTAGTATCAAATCCTGATCCTGTGTCTTCCTCAGCGTGTGAAACAGGAACTCCTGAAGTACTTCAGGCCTTGCTGACTTGTCTTCCTGCAAAAGGATGGCCTGAGCTTCAGAGAAATGGGATTGAATGTCAAGCTGCCATTTCTAACCACAGCTGTATCCATTAGCTAGGCATAAACTGTGTGCAACAAGGAGGTGTGTGGCTGCTGTATCCCTGTTAGAGGTTATTTACAGATGCTTTCAGCCTCCTAAAGACTCTTTGGGAAAGGTGGAGGAGATCTGACCTGGTAGAGCTAAAGAGCTAAGCTGAGTCTTCAAAAGCTCTCCAGTCCTCATCATACCTATCTTCCTGAGCGCTGGCATTGGCATCTGCCAGCCTGAGGCTGCATCTCCGGATTCTGAAAATTCTCCCTTGACGAAATCTAAGGTTTTACCAGAACTGTATAATCTCCTCTCTAGCATTGTGAAATTATTGGAACTTTACTTTTTAGTTTACTCATATTTGAGTTTTATGTCTCTGAAGTTTCAGAGTTCTTCAAATGGATATCAAAAATATATTGGTTTATATTATGTAAATAAGTTTATGTCTTTCTTACGGAAATTGCTTCCCTACTAATTTAAAAATGTACAACTCTTAAGAGTAGAAAAGGTTGTTCTACCCAACCAACTTCCAAATTGCTGCAGAGGTGGTAGTAAAAAAAAAAAAAAAAGGTTATGATGTGCCAAGTATTTCCTTCATTTGTTTTTCAGTTGTCACAGAATATCAGAATGATTCAGGGCGTTCCCTCCAGAAAGATCAAGAGTTCAAATTCCAGATGAGAAGAAAGGCAATTTGTTCATAAAGTAGCCATCCAGTTTGCAAAATAACTATAAGACACTTGAGAGGAGTTAAGACAACAAAACTTGCATCCTTGTTTTGTGTGCACTTCTTTGTAAGCAAACAGTTCCATCATTAGCTCTTCCTCTTATGAAAACAATATTTTATTTAGGTTAAAGAAGTATTGTGCCTCCTCGTCCAGAATGTGTTTAACTTTTTTCCTTTTCTTCAGAATATGTGTGGTCTATACTTAAAATGCACAAAATATCCCAGAAGTGGTGTATTCTGCAGATCAACACCTTTAGCTTGTGTTCAGGTGTCTAGGTAGCAACATCTAGCTTGTGTTTGCCCATGAAAGGGTTTCTTTAAGAGATGTATATTTCTGAAGAAGTGAATTATCAAGTGTGAACTGCTCTGATGATGAGATCACCTCTTGTCATAGTCTGTGATGCTCACCTTCCCTTACTGCAGATTTGGTAACTTTTGTGATGGATTAAGCAAGGATATTTCAGCTGCTGCTTTCAATGTTTGGACCCATCTCCAGAGCAGCTTGGTCTTGCATACTGGGTGAAGAGAGAGAAATTTGAGCAAAACAAGGCATGTTTGTGTCATTAAAAGCTGAGTTATAAAACATGGAGGGATGAAGGAGTGGGGAACTGAGTAAGGAAAGAATTTTGCATGTCAGCATTTTCTAATTGAAGAATAATTTGTTGTATAAAAGCATTTGCAAAAAAGACTCTCCTTTATACAACTGCTGCATTGACTATTAGGATGTTTCTGTGGAAAGTGGAAGACTGAGGTTCAAGTCCATATTGGAATTATACCCTTCAGGGAAGTCTCATAGTGCTTAGGCAAACATTTGAAGGACTGAGCTGTTCTGGGTTAAGTTTTCTCTTCCCCTTCCCTTTTTCTCTTCCCCCAACCTTTTTCTGCTACCAAAATTTCAATTCGAGAAGTGGGAACCCTTTCCTGAATTAAACTATAATTTCTGCAGAGAAGTTACAAGGTTGGTAAAGTTGTGTCTCCCAATTAAAAAAACCATTTAGCTCCAAATTTTGCATTAACTCTCATCTATTCTCTCTCCACTCCTTTCTGTATAAAGCACTCATCCCATTTGTTTCCCTCTTCTCTCTGCTTGAATTCCCACTGGGCTTCTTCTCGTAAACCCTGTATCTGCCTCGTTGTAGTTTTCCATTGTGTTGGCTTCAAGCTCCAGATGCATAAGGAGTATGAGAAATGCTGGTGATGCCCTGCTTCTAGCTACAGGACCTGGCAGCAGCCCTAAAAAGGAGTAGTCTTTTGAGAGAAAATTTTAGAAATATTTACAGGTCACCCTTTCCCTAAGTTAGAGCCCGTCCTGTCTTTTGGGTGGGGTCAGAATGTGCTCAGTAAGGTAAAATCTTCACAGTTTTCTCTCTGAAAAAAAATTCTTAAATGTGGAAACTCTTTTTACTGAAGCTGTACTGAAGTGTGATTTTTCTTTCTTTCTTCTTTCCCTCCCCCCCCCCAACAAAGTTTTCCAATTTGGCCAACTGAAGGCATTTTTAATAAGTGGTAACAAGCCATCCCTGTGTTGACTGTAAAGGTATTCCTGTTCTTCAAAGACAGGAGGCAAGATGTAGAGATATTTTCCAGAGTAACTATGTTGGTGTGGAAAATGTTATCCTTGGGAGCTGATTCTACAAAATCATAAGCAACGTGAAAAGAAGGTTTTGTAACAAAAAGGATGTGGCAGTTTTGGGAACAGGCTGAACTGCATGTTCTGCCTGTAAGAGCTTTTGTCATTCATCCTAAGTCTGTTGGGCAAAAGCTTCACAGTAGAAGTCCAACAAAAAGAAATGTGAGATATATACATATAACTATAAAAAAATGCATCTGTGTGCTAGGTCAAAATCAGTAGTAATAAAAATAACAAGCAATAGGTACACCTCAACAGATACAGCAATTTATTATGTTAAATGCTAAGAATTTTGAAAAGACACTCACAAGGTTCTTCTGTTTTACCTACATAAACAATCTACCCTGAAGAATAGGTCTTAAATTTCAATCATCTCTTTCTCTAAATTCCTGGACCCACATTGCTCATCTAGTTTTATTAATCCTCTTTGATCTTGATCAAGATATGTAATCCAACAACATGTATTCACTAATATAACTAAAATGTTATCTTCAGGATTGATGTTCTAAGGCGATGTTTATATTGCTTTTAATTTTATGTGATCAATTTGCTCCTCTCTGCTTGACTGTGCAGAATGGGATACAGCAAACATATTTATCATTTCCCTGCCAAAGCCAAGCTGGCACATAGAAATACTGAAATCTTGCAAAGCTTCTGCACCATTTTGTACTCTCATTCTGCTGGATGGAGAGGAAACAGAAATCCCATAAGAAAAACTTCTCACCTGACTTGGAGACAGTACAAATAAGGAAAAGCAGTGGTGGTTTGGGCATGCCTTGTAGTGTGAGACTGAGAGTCAGATCTGACTCTGGCTGGTCCTGCCTTGATTAACACACATCACAAAACTCTTGTTCAGTTGGGCCTGAAGCAAATTTTTGCCCATTGAATCAAATGTAACTTAAATCTAAACTTTAAGGCAAACTATAACTGAGCCCTAAAATTGCTGGGAACTTTTAAACTCTGTGTCTTGCCAAAAAAATATTTAGTTGAATTAATTGTTAGCCAGAGCAGAAGTGAAGAAAGTGATTTGTCAAAATTGCTGACCCTATCTCTTCTGTAGCTTTTGCTTCAAATACTTCCATAATACTGTTTGATAATTTTTTCCCAATTTTAGCATCATGCTTGGACTAGGTAGCATACTTCTCATAGTAATTAACTGCTGATATTCACGGCATGAAGTAGATTATTTTTAACTACACTATTTTCACTAAGATAAATCAAAACAGCATCATTCAACTACCATTTTATGTAAGGGAATTTGTATTCACCTGGTCTGCTTGTGTTCTCCCTGGCTTGATGCTTTGCAGGAAAAAAAAAGGCACCTAAAATTGTTTTAATCCTTTACAGCTACATTAAAATGATGTGGCTGTCCACCTGATAAATTGACTCCATTGTATCTGTTCTAAATTTATATAGATAGCAAAGTTCTGCACGGCCATAAATGATTTATCTTTTATATTTGGAGTAGAGTCATAATCATTCACTTTTTTTCAAGTCTAGTTTGGCAACTTTATCTCACTTGCAGTTTGCATTTCTGAAAGTGGAAATATATTCTGCAGCTTTTGATGTGTTGATTGGTAAGAAGGTAAAGACAGCTGCACACATGTCTCCAGAGACTCAGCTCAATGGCTAAATGAAGACCTCTAGTGCTTTCTTGTTAGCCAAGATAGATCTACATCCAGATGAACCACAATTAGTCAATAGTGAAGGCTATAGGTTCATGTGATCAGAAGCCACAAATCAGTTTTCCCTAGGACTTAGTTATTGGCAGATAGCGCCTTAGGCTATGCCTTGTTGCTGCTTGCCTGACTGTAATTTTTCCCCTAGTGAAGTTTTTAAAGTCACATACTGAGGCAGGAGCTGTGATCTCCTGACAACATGGCTGTCACTGGCCTGTCAAATATCAATTGCTCATCAAACAAATTGTCTGCTACCTTAATGTACCTGGCTCCTTGCTATTAACAAAGCTTAAAACACTGCTGGTTTCTGAACTGCTATTTACTCTGCTGGTGCCTATCTACTTAGCCACATATCCCATTATTTTTATTTGGTATGGGCCAAATCCTTCCTGCCTGTGACATCGATAGCAATACAACAGAATGGCTTACAGCCAAGGCAACTGTGTATCACTGTGAACTTGTGCAACCATATCAGTAAACCATAAAGGAGCCCTAATTCCTACTGGAATTGAAACCCTTGGCCAAAATGTTTTTGTTTCAGGAGATTTGCTTAGTATATTAATTTGCCCAGCTGGCCTCACACTGTACACTACTTTGCACTTGGTTTTGGCTAAAATTAGAAACAAAAATGTATTGTGAGGAAATTTCATTTTAGGCTTTTCAAGAACTTGCGGGTGGGGGGATGTAAAACCAAATAATGCTCACTAGTGGCAGATAAATACGATTTCCCGATTTCATGGGTAACTAAAAAAGGTCTCAGAGAAGCCGTGTTACTCCCTCACCCAGTGAAAGAGTTGCAAATGGAGACCAAAGGTCTTATCATCTGCCCCTATTTGTAATTACCAGCCAGTCTGTCTCCTCTGTAGATGATTTACATGCCAAAGTGGCTTCTGAGCAGCACACTAGTTGAGTCGAATCACACCTTTCTCATTGCAGCTCTGCAAATAAAGGAAAAATTAAGGCCAGTAGAAGTAAAAGTAATTCTTCAATGAACTGAGCATATAAAACGTGCTTTAAAATTTCCAGCACCCTGCAGTGATGGTGATTAGTTAAAGAAACACCACAGCCTTGTTACTGTCACATCTTTCAAAACCTTTTTACATTACACAAAGATGGTCTAAGAAATTAATTAAAATGTTGGACAATAACATAATCAGGGATATCTATATTTGCAGTCTTTTCTCTGTGCTTGCATACATCTTTTATCTGTCAAGTACAGCAAATAGCTAATTAGCCCCCTTTTAAGTGCTTCACTGCTTATATTGGAGCTATAGTCATGCCCTAGTGGGATGGTTTCCAGGAAACCTGATATATATTCTCAGCTGAAAGAGCATATGCTTATTTGTAGGCTGTTAAAAAACTGGTGGAGATTAAAAAATGCTAATTTAGAAAACACATTTTTTTTGTGGTTCTCAAAGCACATCTGATCTGTTGGAATTTTAAAAACAGACCAAGCCAAAATCCAGGGTCCCTCCATGGCTCCTACACAAAGCAAAATTTTTGTCCGTGTCCATCAGATGGTTACTAAATATGGGTTCCAGGATATCACCTAATGTGTTCTCTATAAGGCAGGGTTTAAATATGACTGGTGTGACTCATCGTGTTAAATTCTTGCTTTTATTCACTCATTTTCTTCTTGGTCGAAAGTCCAGCAGAGTCAGAAATGAACTAATATGCACTTATTTTGAAGAGCTGCCTTAAAAGTATTAGCTAGTTAGTGTGTTACACCACAGTGTATTAGCATTAGAGTAATAAATATGACAAATAATCAAATTGCTTTAATTTTACATAATGATCAGGAACATTACAGTTTAAAGTGGTGTTGGGGGGGTTCCAATCTCTCCTCATTCTGTATTACAGTGTTTACAATAAAAAGGCCTCATTGAGGGTTACTATAACATAAAATGTCACATGCCATCTCATGCTGGCCACAAAAATAACTCAAGGCGCCACTCTGCTGCAATTAGCAGCTGTAAGATTATGATGTTTTGACACAGGTGAGGCAAAGACTTCCAGGCACAAATAGAGTGCAAGTATGAGTTACACAACTATTTCGTCACAAAATACCATGTATTATTTATAGACCAAAAAATGTAATAAGAAAGGACTTTTATTCAGACACCTGAAACTAAGTTCAGCCACTAATGAATTTGCAGTGTGACAGCAGAATATGACCACATTTATTTAAATAGTTCTACTAGTTTATTTGCCTTCTAAGTAAATGTGCTTGTGTCTGCTTCTCTACTTCATTGAAAAGTGTCAATTACAGTAAATGATTAAATCTAACCTTTGCTTATGTCCCACTATAGACTCTATCCCCCTTTATTTGCCAAGCCGCATTTTACTGGAAGTGATGTGGTTGAAGATATGCTCGGTTACTTATCAAATAGAATATGGTAAATTTGAAATAATAACCCTAACCCTAACCCTAATCACAACCCTTACCCTAAATAGAAACCGAAAGTGAAACTGAAAATAGAAACCAACCAACAGTGAAACTGAGAATCGAAACCAAAAGTGAAACTGAGAATCGAAACCAAAAGTGAAACTNGAAACTGAAAATCGAAACGGAAAGTGAAACCGAAAATTAAAACTGAAAATCGAAACAGAAAGTGAAACTGATAATCTAAAGTGAAACTGGAAATGGAACCCGCAAGTGAAACTGAAAATCGAACGTGAAACTGAAAATTGAAACCGAAAGTGAAACTGAGAATCGAAAGGGAAACTGAAAGTTGAAACCGAAAGTGAAACTGAAAATCGAAANTGAAAGTGAAACTGGAGAGCAAAAAAGAAAGTGAAAGTGGAAACGAAACCGAAAATGAAACTGAGACTTGAAACCGAAAGCAAAACTGAGCGGTGAAAGCGAAAGTGTAACCGGAAAATCTAAACCAAAAGTGATACTGGAAATCGAAACCGAAAGTGAGCGTAGAATTGAAACCGAAAGTGAAACTTAGATTTGAACGTGAAAGGACAGTCGAAACTGAAAGTGAAACTGGAAAAAGAAAAGAGAAAAAAGAGAAAAGTAAAGAAAAGAGAAAAGTAAAGAGAAAACAGAAAAGTAAAGAGAAAAGAGAAATGTAAAGAGAAAAGTAAAGAAAAAAGAGAAAAAAGTAAAGAAAAAAGTGAAAAATAAAGAAAAGAGAAAAGAGAAGAAAAGAAAAGAAAAGAAAAGAAAAGAAAAGAAAAGAAAAGAAAAGAAAAGAAAAGAANAATCAAAACTGAAAGTGAAACTGGGAATCGAAACCGAAAGTGAAAATTGAAACCGAAAGTGAACCTGAAAATCGAAACTGGAGAATTGAAAGTGAAACTGAAAATAGAAACAGAAATTTAAACTGAGAATCAAAAGTGAAACTGAAAATTGAAAGTGAAACTGAAACTAGAAACGGAAAGTGAAACTAAAATAGAAACTGAAAGTAGACGCAAAACAGAAATTGAAACTGAGAATCGAAACTGAAAGTGAAACTGAAAATCGAAAGGGGAACTGAAAATCGAAACCGAAAGTGAAACTGAGAATCAAAAAAGTGAAACTGAAAATCAAAACCGAAAGTGAAACTGAGAATCGAAAGTGAAACCGAAAGTCGAAACCGAAAGTGAAACTGAAAATAGAAACCAACCAACAGTGAAACTGAGAATCGAAACCAAAAGTGAAACTGAGAATCGAAACCAAAAGTGAAACTGAAAATCGGAACCAAAAGTGAAACTGAAAATCTGAACAGAAAGTGAAACTGAGAATCGAAACAGAAAGTGAAGCTGAGAATCAAAACTGAAAGTGAAACTGGGAATCGAAACCGAAAGTGAAAATTGAAACCGAAAGTGAACCTGAAAATCGAAACTGGAGAATTGAAAGTGAAACTGAAAATAGAAACAGAAATTTAAACTGAGAATCAAAAGTGAAACTGAAAATTGAAAGTGAAACTGAAACTAGAAACGGAAAGTGAAACTAAAATAGAAACTGAAAGTAGACGCAAAACAGAAATTGAAACTGAGAATCGAAACTGAAAGTGAAACTGGAGAGCAAAAAAGAAAGTGAAAGTGGAAACGAAACCGAAAATGAAACTGAGACTTGAAACCGAAAGCAAAACTGAGCGGTGAAAGCGAAAGTGTAACCGGAAAATCTAAACCAAAAGTGATNGAGAAAAGTAAAGAAAAAAGAGAAAAAAGTAAAGAAAAGAGAAAAGAGAAAAGTAGAAAAAAGAGAAAAGTAGAGAAAAGAGAAAAGTAAAGAAAAGAGAAAAGTAGAGAAAAGAGAAAAGTAAAGAAAAGAGAAAAGTAGAAAAAAGAGAAAAGTAGAGAAAAGAGAAAAGTAAAGAAAAGAGAAAAGTAGAGAAAAGAGAAAAGTAAAGAAAAGAGAAAAGAGAAAAGTAAAGAAAAGAGAAAAAAGAGAAAAGTAAAGAAAAGGGAAAAGAGAAAACTAAAGAAAAGAGAAAAGTAAAGAAAAGAGAAAAAAGTAAAGAAAAGAAAAGTAAAGAGAAAAAAGTGAAAAGAGAAAAGTAAAGAAAAAAGAGAAATAATAATCACATAGTTGTATGTTGCAGTCTTGTGAAAGGGCATCATACACATATCAAGTAAGTTTTTTCCTGTGTTAGCTGTTTGAGATGTATATAGACTCCACATGTTTTTAAATGTAACTTGGGAGCAGATCATTATGGTAAAAAAAAATGTATAAAAAGGCATTAGACAGCCACCTCATTCTTCCTTTCTGCGCAAGTCTGTTTTGCTAGACATAGCATTTCCCTGATATACAATCCTATGATACCTCTTCTCTAACGTTAAAGTAATTTATTTGTTGGTTTTTAAAAAAGCTGGGATTTGCAGCTGTAGTAAAAAGAACGCAGGGCTAAAATACCAGATGAGTTACTTCTATAGTAAAAGCCCTCACACATGCCTAGGAGTACTTCCACAGTGCATAAAAATAGAATTTGTATCAGCCCACCCTGCTCCACAGATTTCCACAGGTTGTTTTCCAAATGCTGAGTTCTGCAAAGAGAAAGCATCCCTTTTGGAGACATGTTCCCCTGTGAGGGAAGTGCCTGAGCACCAGGCTTTGTCTCTCAAGTGCTACTCTTGAGGCTCAGGGGTCCTGGCCCTGCTCTGAGCCTTCCATGTGCAGCTTTCTGGGCCAAAAGAGGGGAGATCACAAACCTGAGGACTCAGTCTTAAAGTAGATTTGTAGAAGAGAAGGCATCCATGTTACACTCCTCAACATAAAGTAGCTGAAGCACACGCTGAGGCTCAGGGTTGAAGCTGGGGCATTAAACCTCTCCTCACCACCACTACATGTGAGTTGAGTTGCTCTAATGTTGTTTAGTCTGCAGGTTTTGATAAACTTTCCTGTTTAGCAGGAGAGGCTGCAGAAATGAAACCTGAAGTCCCAGAATTCTACTGCTGGGCAGCAAAGTTAGAGACCTTGGACTGACCAGATGGCTCCAGGCTGAATTTCTGGTGTCTAAAAATGGTATAATACCAGCCCATTGTGTCACAGAAATGTCATATGTTTAAATATGTTAATACCTTTGAGGTGATTGCTTTCTCAGGTGAGGGAGAGGAAGGGTTCATGGCAGAAAGGGTTAAGTGCCTTACACTTATTAAATACTGTAATGTGCCCTCCATCCTCCCTCTGTGCTTACTCTTGTCTACATACCTATATAAAATCATAGATTTGTTAAGTTCGGAAAAGACATTTAAGATTGTAGAGTCCAACCATTAACCCAGCAGTGTCGAGTCCACCACTAAACTATGTCCCTAAGTCCTGCATTTACACATCTTTTCAATATTTCCAGGGATGGTGACTCCACCATTTACCTGGGCAACCTGTTCCAAGCTTGGCAAAAAGACATGAGGACATAAATAACCATACAAATATACCTATCCAGATAAAAGTCTTTATCAGCTTTGGTCCTGTTCAATTGTCTTGAAAGGGTTTTTTGAGCATGATAGGTTTTAACATTAAAGTGAATGAATGAAACTCTATACTTCAGCAGCATCTGCAGGAGGGAAGGGGGAGAGAGGGGTGCTAGAGAAAGGTAAAGTGCACATAAAGCTGGGTAATGTCACCTGCTTCTCCCCATCATGCAACTTAAGAAATGCACAGGAATTTACAATGTACAAATGTTCTGCTTTGTAACTACTGAATTTCATGGCTGCATATTTGCCACTTGTGAATTTGTAACTGGATATTAACAATTTCCAAATGCCTGGGATATTTGCACTCACATAGTTAAAAATACAGTAAATATATGAGAGAACCTGAGTATTCGTTGCAGACTGCACAAAAGGAAACAGAAATGCTACGAACGGTCGTGAAGCAAGCTATTAAATTGGAACAACCACATTAAATATGCAATCATGAGCTGATACAGTTCACAAAGTATATAATAGAAACAACATAGTCCAAATAAGACTATATTTGGACAATATAGTCTAAATAAGAGGCTAAAGGAAAGGGTAGTGGACAAAACGTAAATGGTTAAAACATAATGGTCATTAAAAACTATTGCTAAGGCAAAGCCCAAATTCACTTGATTCCCTCATGTTGCTTTGTACAGAACAGTATTAGATCCAACTGTCAGTGGTACAGGGTTTATATACCAATATGTGAAAGGTAAGATTTGCATGACTAGAATAATTCCTGATTTCATTAATCTTTTCTGAAATACCACAAGTGTCACTTTTATAGGAGATATATTTTTTCTAAAATATAAAACATTATGCTGATACTAAGTATTGAGATGACCAGAATGTAACATATAACAGCTACTATGTTGTATAGTGACACACAATGGTTGTATCACATTATTATTTTTGTTGTTATTATTGTTGTTTTGCTCTTACTATGAATGTGTTAGAAACTGCCTTTTGATTTTGTGTTTTCTCAACATATAGCACATTGAGGTTCATGTGTCTGCCTGGGTATCCTTTATCTTATTATCCTATCCTAATTTTTCCATTTTTGTATTGTTATGTCATAGCTTATTATCAAATCCTTGATCATATCATATAAATATATAGATTTAAAAAGATAAAATTTTAAAAGATGCAAAATTTTAAACATTGAAAACCAATTTTTAAAATTTCCCAAAGTAATGTTTTTTCTGAAATGTAATTTTCTAAAAAAACCCTATAAATTTCTTGCTTATAAATATGGTTGGATTTTTAAAATCATCCTAATTCAGAATAAAAATTAATTTCCATGTTAAAAGAAAAATCCAATCAAAAATTAACTTTCAAAAATTTACATACTCTATGATGTAAGTTGCACCATATGGCAAAAAGCCTTAACTATCTGCTTCCAGTGACATTTGAATAATGATCAAACCAATGGTTAGCAGAGTTGAGTGTTCATTTCCCCCTTCCTTTATTATTTTCAAGCTCTTCCCTTCCATACTTCTGGATTACAAAGTTTACTCCTTTTCTTTAAGGCCCTTTGTTTGTGATCTGCTGCCAAATTCATTTGTATACATCGTTTTCAGTAATATTGAGAGTTGTACCTTCCATGAGTCTTTGGCACTGCATGATGAAGCGCTCTATTTATATTAAAATGAAGAAGTTCCTAAGGGAGACATAGAACAGAATGAAACAACAAACAGAGCTTTAGAGAGTGGATATGCGAAGTGACAGTGACAGCAAAATGGTAGGTCTCGTTACAGAGTGGCCCAAAGGGCTGCAGGAAGACTTATAGCATGAGCCACACTGGCTTGAACTTGGCAGCTCTTAGAGGCTTAAGTACTTGCCACAAGAAGACGTTTTACAAGGCAGAAGTTAATCAAACAATTTCTCAAGATTGCACATCTTGATATGGGATGTCATTGTCAAAATACATTGTGTGAGGCTTTGGTATATATAAATTAGAGGAATTATTTTAACATCAAGCCATATTTCTTCATTTAAATCAACGTGCAACTATATTGCTGTTGTTATGATTTACTTAGTCTAGATAATAGGAGAAACAAGACATAGACGTCACATTATACAGCAACTAATGTCCTGCTGTTTTTAGCTCAAGGAAAGGGAGAAAGTGAATTAAGCTGCTACTGAAAGGTGCCCTGCAGGTCAACTTGAATAGCACAAGTGTGCTATAAAGTGGTTTATTGTGGCAGGGAAAAGGTGTTGTTAAATTGCCTAGAGGACTGTTTCAAACTGATCATGGTGAGGAAATCAGTGAGGTTTCTGTGCCCTCTCTTCTGATGGTATAAGCAATCCCCACTACTATCCAGACATACTGGATGCAGGAAGAGCAAAAGTATGAGAATTATTAAAGGTGAAGTTCAAAGAAGAAAGACACTTTGTAAACTGGGAAAGAAGATCAGGTATGATTTTTTTGAATAATGAAAAAAAAAGAGAGATGGAGGTGGCAGGAGAGGGCACTGGAAATTGCAGTTTTCTTTGCACACAGAGGCCCTGTCTGGGCCAAGAAGAGTATTGTAGGTGAGTGGAAGTGGTGCTGCCAAGAGGAGAAGGTTAAGACTAAGCATCTGCAAAGAGAATGATCTTTTATCTCATTCACTTTTCATCATATGATATTTGACTTCAGTGTATCATCATGTTTTCTGTAAAGGAAGGAAGTTTGGAAGATTCAACCTGTTCCTTCCTGAGGCTGTCAGTTAGCCAGTTGCAACTTACACTGAAAACCAGGGGTAGAACCTGTGCTTCATTCCAGCCCAAACAGGAGGCAGGCTACACGTGATATTCCCTAACTGTACCAGTATGTGTTTAAGAAACATATTTTCAGTTTCAACATCTGCTACAAAAAGAGGGCACCATCTATTGGAAATAAATAAAGTTATAGTCAGATACTTTAATGAGCAAACTTGTTTGGGAAAAAATTAATTTTTCCCTGTGGATACAGACCTGCAGATGTTTATAGCCCTGGTAGGGAGGAAAGATCACCTTTTACAATGCAAAGACATAATTTATCCTAGTCTTAGCACACAGGAAGTTAAGCCTAAGTCATATTCTTCAGGTCTTTATTTTTTTAAAAATAATTTCTATGGAAAAAAAATGAAGCAAAAGTTTGAAACATCTGAAAACACTTTCCATCTTTTAAAATGACCTGCCACTTTTATTGAGAATGTCTTTTTCTTCACTGTTATGGTAGAGGGCAGGAATTGTCAAAGTCAAATAGGAAAATTCCCCAGAAGCATAAGCTAGACCTGTTTTTTTCAGGATCCAGTCCCAGACTATACCTATCTCAGGTCATGTTGTCTGATAGCTAGCATCCCTACCACAGAAAATGCGTGCCAAACAATTTCTTGTCACCACCTACTCAGGGACCTGTCACTGTGGCATTTCATCCACTTGCCATCACCCTGAGATTAGCAGGATCCTCAGGAGCTGTTCTTCACTACTAATGCTAATACTCTCAGAATGCTGGGAAGGGAGAAAACAAGGAGACTGGAGGAGAAGATTTGGATAATGATTTTCAAATAATAGAGTGTGGGAGTTTATTGTTTTCTTTTCAATCAAGAATAGGAGAGTTATTAAGAGATTTAAGACTGTGTCAACTCTGCAGGGAAAGCTATGAAAATTGTCCATAAAGGGTAAATTTTGAAGGAAATCTCCTCCTCTGAAAGGTCTTCTTTCCTTACAGATTTTGAATTCTGTCCATGGAATATGTACAGAGTTTTTAAAAAGTGTTTTATTGCATCAAGATTTCCAAAGTCTTTTACCAAACTGATTGTCCATTCTGTCTTAATCCTACTCCTCACTCAAAATCTGATTGGGTTTAATCTTAAAATTCCACCATTTGTTAAGAAATTGTATATTAGGAAGACTTGAGGTGTTTTTCATGTATCAGCCAGTCGAGAGTGTGTATTTGCCTCTGCTCCTGGAGATGGCTGCTAAATCACAGAACATTCTGAGCTGGAAATGACCTGAACTGCATTTCTCATGTCTCACTATCTTTCAGGCATCTACCTTCAAAATACCTGGAGACAGTGCAGCTAACGATTTGGAGAATGGCAATGATGTGGGACTTTTACCTTCTGGCAAAGAACTGTCGAAGAGGTATGTCTTTCATTTCCATGTGTTTACATTTTATTTTTCCACATAAACAAATTTTTCTGAGCTACTTCAAATGTCCTGGAAAATGCCCTTGTGTCCTTAACATGTTTTGGCTGCAGTACAGCTTTAATTTCTCTGGGATCTATTTCTGTATTTTCATGATAGAAATACCACTTCTGTCAATGAAATAGAGAAATTTGTAAAGTTTGGTAATTGACCAAGCATAAAATAGGCATTCTACAAGAGATTAAGGAAGGTAATGAATCAACAAGACTAGTCTATTTTTAGGCAGACACGGGAAGACATTAAGGAAAAATTTTGATTTAATATTTTTGTTAATGTGTTTCACTTAAGGATTGCTACAGAGCCTTAAATACTCATCCTTAAAAAGCAGAATATCATGCCATCTTGGGTTAATTCTTCAGAGTTCATGGTGTGGTTCATTCAGGTAATAGGAAAATACTGTGGGATGTGCCCCTTGTGACCTCTAATGGTGAACTGGACCCCAGAACTTGGCACTAGACTCCCATCACTCCAGAATATCCATATTGAAAAAAACCCCTTCCCCTTTTAAAAATTCAACTAGACTGTCCTGCCTGCTGATCATCATGCCAGGTACAATGGTTTATAGAATTCTGGTGGCTTTAATCAAAAAGTCTGTAAAAATCAGCTGAAACCCATGTATACTTCATAATGATTAAAATGCCTGAGATAGTAAGTTAAGTGACACTATGTAACAGCAATTACGCATTATTGGTTAGATCTTCTGCTAATTTAATTTCAAATAACTGTGTTTGAGACCATGTTCCTCTAAGTCACTCTGTAAAGATTTCAAGTAAGAGAGATCAATTTTAATTAAGCATATGTTTTAGAGATCATATAAAAGTGGAAAGAAAAAAAAATTTTTATTAGCAGGTTATTAAATATATTGTAGAAGTTTTATATTCTGCATTTGTTATTTAGGCTTTTTTATGATGTTAAAGAATTTGAAATGTAAAAAGATCAGAAAAAAAGCTACTTGTTATCTGAGAAAATGTATCAGAATAAAAAAATTTCAAAGATATATATTAAATGCAGGTACAGAGATAAAGCTACATTGGTTCAAAGATAACTTACACCAAAGATCTTTATGTGACATTTTTTTTCTATATTGGCTACTGTAAAATAGCTTAACTAAACTATATTTCGAGTAGACAGGAAAATATTCAGGTGGCAAAACTATAGTTTCTTCTAGACTGACTCAGCAGTTTAGTAAACTCCGAGTTTTATTGTGTATCATTTTTTATGTCCTGTTCCATCAAACAAATTGATTCGTCCTTTTCTGACTATAGTATATTACTACAAAAGAAATCACTGAGAAAAATTAAAAACAAGAGACTTCCATTGAGTAAAACACATTCTCAAAGAAAAAAAAATCAACAGGAATCATATATTGACAGCATGCAGATGGCAGCAGGTTGAGCAGTTACCTCTCTTTCTCTATAGCTCTGAGCTTCAGTGCTTCATTGCCTGTCTGCCAGTGGAAATGGATCATCCCAGGTTTCTTGCTCTGTAGGTTTATTAATGACCTTAGTACCTCAATGGGCTTCCAATGGCTTGAAAATAGAGTGGAGCAAGTCTTCAAGCATGTGGACACCAGCAGCAAAGCCTCACAGCCTTGCCTTCCCTTCTCATCTGAAGTGTCTCAGGCCAGCCTCCCACAACTGCACTACAAAGCTCAGTTCAGAAGTCCCTGAGCCCTCTGTCTCTTGCTTTTGCTTTCTGGATTGTGTTCATGATCAGAGGGTTTTGTGGGCAATAGTTCAAGTGTAGTGCAGGGTCCTTGCTTATGGAAGGAGAACCTTTCATTAGCAGTTTTCTGTAACTGTTACAAAATTTGGAATTAGGGAATAACAAGAGAAAGGCAATTTTTATCATAAAGAAGTTGCTAAAATGAAAAAACACCCAAAACTATGGTATACAAGGTTAATGCACTTCCTCCAGAAAGAAGTGAAGAGCAATTTCAATGGACTTTGATTCATCAGGTTTCAGTTGCTGCTGAATCATTTGACATTATATATATGGCCACACTGAACAGCCTGGTTACTAAAGGCCACTGGGTCAAGGAAATGTTTTGTACCATGTTATGAGGAAGTTGTGTGTATTTTATTGTTAGTAGATGTGCTCCTGTTGCTATATTTTGATTTAAAATTTGTCCTATCCTTTTTCTCAGAAGACCTGAAAGAGAGATACAGAGATACTTTTTGTGATGACAGGCCAAATTTGCCTCTTCACTATAGATAATCACTGTAAGAAAATTAAGGTGCAAAGCCATGCCTGCTGTAATTGTTGAATACTTATTAGCAGCTTTCCCTTTCCAGATTCTCTGGGTATTTGTTGCCCATGATAATGTGAATACTTAAGGGGAAAGTGTAATTAGCGACTGTGTAGTTCATTCAGTAAACATTTCTGAGCTGTTTGATGTGACTGAACTGAGCGTCACATATAATTTTACACTTTTATCCTACCAAGCAACTGACAGGTCTCTAATCTCAGTCTCAGAGCTTTCACTCTGCTTGAACTTTGCTTCATAGAGGTCATTTTCCAGCCACTTGGGAACAGGAGCCACGTCCATTAAATCCCACAGAGTCGATAGATGCGATAATAGCTTTAGGCACATTTTCTTAGAACTCAGGGGGAAAAGACAATTTCAATAAATGTAAAGCTATACTATCTACAATCCACAGAATATGTAATCAAATCTCATAGGAGCATATATTTCTTTTACCTCCTGGCAAGAATCTCTTTAATAATAAGATGTATTTGTTTATTTTCAATATCAATACTTGATAAGGGCTGAAAAGTCACACAAGATGCTTTAAGAAGAGAATAAAGAGGACGAGAATGCACAAGGTGAAATGACCAGCAAACCATTTCCTCAGGTTTGGATATTGCAGACTGTTAAAGAGTCTAATGATATTTCTTCCCTCAGAGAAAGACAGATGGTAATAGGGTGTGTGCATGGTGATATGACCATCATATTGCAAATACAAAGTCAAGTGTTAGCTCAACATACAAACTATTGATAGGAGAAAAGTGGAGACCAAACATCTATAAGTGCATGCAGCTATAATGCTAAGTAGGCTTGTACACATAACACTTTAATATATTTTACATTGTATAGATCACAGCTCATCAAAACAAACTTGCAGGTTGTATCCATCAAGATAATTAACAGGCAGTTGCTGTGTAGCAGATGTCTGAGATAAGCAGGAAGGACAGTTCTTCCCTTGACATGGCATCAAAGGAGAAACAACTAATATTAAAATAAAATAATGTATGTTATGTCAGTTTGATCACAGCTGCCTAACATAAAACCCCCCTCCATGATAAAACAAACAATCCCTGTTTGACTGTCAAACTCTCACACTGAGACTGAAAATAAACTTTCCAATTCTTTCAACATTTTTGCTATTGTCTTTGATTTTTTTTTTCCTTGATATATTTGTGGTGCAAAGGAATAAATCTTGAAAGTAAAGTATCCCCTCCAGCAAAATATTTTACTCCATTTGCCTTGGAGAATTCACTGCAGGAAAGAGAAAAGGAAGAAAAGAAAAGCCTTGCAGAGTAGCTGCAACAGCTTCAAATTCAATAGCCTATGAGATTTTCCTTGAAATGATCTTTCTAAATATAACAGTTCAATAGATCTCTGGTCAATATGAATGTTATTTGCAAGTTAGAGCTACTCATTTCTGCTACACTGTTACGATGCCAAATGTTAGCCTGATGTTTTATACACCAGCACGCTCATGCATACAGTTACATGGGCATTAAGCAAAACAACTGAGCAAGTGGGGCTGGTGTTCCATCTGAAAAGGAAAAATAGTTGTTGGATTTTTAATTTATTTATTTATTCTGTAAAAAGTCCTTTGAAGAATGGTCAACTTGAGCAGAGAATGTTTCTGATGGTGAGGTGAAAGTTTGTACAGCTTCTTGACAAAGGTGAGAGAAAGACAGAAAAGAATTCTCTAGAATAATTCAACTCCATTCATAGTCAGACACAGCAGAGGTACTGTGTCCATATAGTAACACAAGGTTGAAAGCTTTTAGCAAATAAATTTCAAGATGGAAGATGTATTAGGCCCTGGGAGAAGAACACGAATTATAAGCTGACCCCTGCTTTTAGTGTCTGCTCTGGCAGTGCCAGTGCTGTGACAAGCTTTGCAGGCTCACAGGGTTGATGGACTGATTCAGGGGCTGCAGGGGGACTGCAGCTCAGCCTGCAGCATGGACCCCTGAGACTTGGTGGCAGAAGAGGAAGGTGAGATCCTCTTTTCCTTATTCTGAAGGAAATAATGTTTCGGGCTTGGATGAGGATGTAGGACGCAACATTTATGAAACTGGACAACTCACCTGCCCAGATTTGTCCACACTTATTTTGGAAAGTAGCAGCCTGCAAGTGTTACAGCATCTGAAAGTGATACAGGTAACAGAGCCGACCCACCTGCCATATCACATATTTCCACCATTGATGTGTAGGCTGTGGGCCACTGCCCTTCTAGGTCCTGGTTTAAAATGCACTTAAAATACTTGACCTCCCGTCTTATTTCTGTTCACCACTCTGAGTATGCTTTTATGTGCACAGTTCATACTCCCTAAGAAGAGTTATATAAGGTCTCTCTTTGTCCTAAGATTAGTGTTTGTTCTTCCAGGTTCATCTGTGGCTGTCCAGTAACCGGAGAACACTGGGAGTTGGTACACTTGTTTCAGACTTGATCAGACCATGGAAAGTCACAACATGTTAAATTCTACATTATTACATGTATTTTATTATGTATAAATAATATACTCCTTTGTCAAATACAGTCTTATTAATTACATGATCCTGCTGGATTCAAAGCCCCGAAGAACTTCTCTTGTGCTTTTACAGATTTGATCCCGCTGGTATTTTTTATTAGAGATATTAAGAGCATATTATTTATGACAATTACAGTAAATATTTTGCAGCAAATATTTTAAAAGGCTACAGCTGAAAGAATCCACTGGAAACAAACCCTCTATTTAACCATCTTGCTTGGTTTGTGTGTTTAAATACAGATAATTCATTCTCTCTAACGTGGCTTAATATTTTGCACTCTGGACTGAATTTCATAAGCAAACTTTTTATTATAGTATTAGACCTGTAATGTTATAGTAATACTGTATATCAACTCCTTATGGAAGTTTGTGGAATAAATGAAATGAGGGTGGGAGGGAAAGAAAAATGTTACTGTATTTATCAAGGTCTTAGTAATATCCCAATTAACATCATCATGGGGACCAAATAAAGCTGGTAAACTGGACAGCAGCCAGTGTGCACAGCCTGACGTCTCACTGGCCTTTGCACTTTCAGATGCATCACATGGGAATCCACAGAAGCAGGTCTTCAGTATTTATCTTTTAAACAACACAAGGTGACATTTTTATTTTCTCCTAAATTTCTAAGCAAGAAAAGCCAGTTGTGTCTTCCAAAAATTCAGTGAGTTGTGCTTATCTGAGTGCAGGGTGCTAACCTGTTGAGTGAACCATATGTTTGAAATGGATAGTTCCTTGGGGAACCAAAGCTGGACAGCTAGTTCTGAGAAATGAGTTGGCTTGACACTTACTTTATGTGTTTCGGTGGTGCTGCAAGAGAAAACTTTGTGGAGAAAACATCAGAGAATCACTATGGACTGAGGGAAAACACTAGCAAATGAACTAACTAAGGAGAGGGAAAGAGCTCAAAAGTTTTGCTTCCTGTTGTACTGAAGCTCCTAATTCTGTTTCAAATCAGGAGTGTTGAGCTGATTTTTCTACTAGAATATTTGTGGTTGCAGTCCAGCCAGAAGTGCATATTCACACTCAGGACCTTATTCTTGTCTTAATTTCTGTCTTTTGAGTGACAATTTTATTTAAGCAAGCTGCTGCCTCTACCTCATTACCCCGGATCTGTTTTCTTCTATTCAAGCTAGTACCTTGGTCCAGTCTTTTTTCCATTTCCTATTACGTGTTTTGTCATCACCTCTGGTTCAAAGATGTATAAAAACTCCTATTTCCTCTTGCCACTGCCTCCTGTTTTAGTCACTGTAAAAGTCAGGTTAGTCTAACTTTCCCATAGCAGTCTGTCATTCAGTTCTATTCACTCCACCCATCTTTGACCAGCTTTTCTCTCCAAGGTCCTCTCACCCAAGTTATGTCTAAATCTAGGAGATAATGTTTCTGATGTTATAAGCTTGGGCCTTTCCTACACGCATCCACATACCTAGATTTAGTTCTCATCATCTGCCAGTTTGATGGCCTTCTTTTCTAGCTACATATGTTTCTATCTTTTGTGCATATAAACTTCACACTGTCCTAGAAATGGCTTCACCCTTCACACCACATTCTGGTGTGCTGTGTTGAATAGTGCAAGCCAGTCAAAAGCTGATTTTTGCATGTTGGTTATTTACTTAAGCAATTCTCTTGTCTGGGAAACCTAGTGTGGGTGATTCATTTATTAATATCGCTTTGCCAATACATGCCCAGAATTTATTTTTCTCACAATATATCCCTTGTATGAATAATAAATATAACTGAAATAACAGATTTACTATTTTTATGATCAATTTATGTCCCCATATGATTCTAATAAGAAGAACCCATGTTGGAAAAGAAACCATGAAGTTTTATTATGTCTGTACTCTAATCCTAATCCTCCTATGCAGAGCAAAATCTATCTATGCCAGAAAATATCATATGGAAACCAGAGACCTTTCAGTTTTTACTGCTGCTGTCCCAAATGGAGGTATATTTGTGAACACTACTGAGCTCAGAATTATAGTCCATGACCATAAGTGACATATGCAGTGCCAGAAGACCTTATTCATTACAGAGACAGGTTTAACATGTTTATGCTTTACTTGAATGTATGGCTGATGATGGCTCCCAAGGATTGCACTGGCATTTCAGGATTGCTGGGAAGAAAACCTCTCTTTTATTTTTGCCAAATTCTCTCTAGCAGGGAAACAGAGAAGAAGGTTGCTTTGTTGATCCTGTGCTGCTCATCATTACTCCCAGGCATTTTTCATTTACAGGGTCCATTGCATTCCTGTTAACTTGCTCTTGTGAACTGGTACAAAAAGGTATTTTTATAACTTGGAGTCTGAGAGAAAAGTTTTCTTTTTATGGCTTTAACATGATTTAAAGTATAAAGCATGCTAATTATTTCTATTGCAAAATTTAACAGCTCCTTTGGACTTGTTTCACTGCATTAGACAAGCAACCCTCTTACACAAGAGTTTCCTAAATGATAATTTACTTAATTGAATGTATTGATGGTCTAAAAGAGCTTGTTTCCAAAATGTATTTAAACAAACCCTTATTTAATATGAAACCACAAATAAAACTCAAATATTAGATGCAATTAATGAATTTACTGAATTACTGAATTCTACTCCAATTTAAGTTCATCAGCTCCTTGAAATGGCCTAAGATACACTTTTATATCTGTGAATCTAAAATGACCTCTGCGAAAAGCATTTTCTCTCTTAAAAGCTAGACAGAGAAAAGAAGTTGAAAAATGTAAAAATGGTTTTTATAGTGTAAAACCTGAGAGAAAAAGCTACAAATGGGATCAATCTGCCTCACTCCTGCTGCCTTAATCCAGCACCTCAAGAATCAATGTCTCAAGTCAATCCTTCCAGATGAGGTGCTGATTGAGTTCTAGGCACTTGCAATGGTAGGAGGGAGGTTACTTGGGGGGGAAAAGAGCCAGTCTCCTTAGAGGAGTAACTTTATCTTATGTAAAATGCCAGAAGAGCCATTGTCTGCCTTGGGAGAATGTGGAGGACTCGGTGTCTGTTCACAGTGTGAGATGGAGCTCAGCATTGTCACCTCCTCAACCAAATCCTATTGTCTTTAGTCACACAAAATTGTTGACAATGTCACGAGAGAGTAAAAGGCAGAGTTGAGCAATGTGTCCGTTCTCCATCATGGTTTGTCTGACTCTTTGATAAAGGAAATACTACAAAATGCTAATTCTTAGAGATCCAGTGTTGGGGATGTTGGTAAGGTTGGTCACCTAGCAGGAAAGAAAGCAAAAAATGCCAGGAAAAGAACAGAAATCTATCTGGTGCACTTCTAAAATATCCACATCAGGGATTTAAGAAGTGGGAACATTTCTTCCTGATGCATTAAAGCTTCATCTTTCTGACCATAAACAGCCATATATTGCTGGTAAACAGCCCTTTGAAAGATATGTGATCATTCTGCAGTTTTTCTTCTCTGCAAGCTGTTCAGATCCATCTTGTACAATCCCCAGGGCCCATGGACTGTGACTATCACCTGAAAAATACTGGCATCTACAGTGAAGTCACTGGGGCCACAGAAATGCTGTCATTCTGATATAGTACCTATCTGTTAGCACTTTTGCAAGAAAAGCTGCATATACACTAATGGAACAAACCCCAGATTTAGCTGAAGCTTTTTGATCTCTCTGGAGAGGGTGGGACAGGCTTGCAGTGGAAAATTAATCATTAGAAATTTATTTCCTCTGGAGAATAACCTACATGTATCTTCATATAAAGATCAAAGTGATGCCGACACAGTCTTGAGAGGTGAATGGGTGTGGTCTCTGTGGAAAGGGTGGATAGATGGAGTGTGTGTAGAGACTACACAAAATAGTTGGGGTTTACTATTTAACTCTAATGACTGTGCTAAATATGCTAGGAAGGTAATCTTTATATTGGCAAAATGCAGAGCCGTTTTAGCAGGCTGGCTTTCCTTGGGTAGCATGTCCTGCTCTCCTAGCACACCTAAGAGGTCAAACATGGAAGACTTGGGTGTCAGGAAAGTCACTTTTTTGTGCTGCTGTCTCCTGCTGACAAGGAATATTCTCAGGTGTCATGGTTATACTGCTGTTAGCAACTATTTGCCAAGTGCAGTAAAAAGTTAGTTGCTTCTTTTCTTTCTGCTTGTGTTTTGGGGTAAAAGAGCCTTTAGCTGTACATATCTTCCTGGTGTGGACAAGGTACTTCAAAGTTCAGCATGGCTAAGGAAGCCCTTGGATGTCTGTATGAGGCTCCACAGAGAAATTTCTTTCATTAGCATGCCTGAAAGTAAAACAAAGGAAATCCATTTAGAGCTCTCCCCAATCCTGCTCAAAGAGCACAAAGCCTTCAAAAACCCCTATGGTTGAAAAAAATGTTATAGTTGTTGCCAAGTCAGGCACTAAGAAGTTAGTAATTATTAAAATGGAGTCTTCTTTAATAATACTGTTCTTTCATGCATGTAACTTGGGACTTAACTTTCAACTGAATAAGCAATTGAGAATGCAAAATGTTGTTATAATCGTTATCTAATTATAGTAATATGGCACTCAAGAACTTTTCATCATGCACTGTGTGGGATATATTCCACTTTGAGACACATGGAAAATGTGACAAAGAGGATCTTGGCCAGAGATCCCTTGGTTCACTTCAGGCAGAACTTTTCCCAGTGTTTTCAAGCTGTCTGATGTTATAGGAATGCTCACTCCAGAAAAACCAATGAGTAAATTAAGAAAACCTTTCTTTCAGAGCAAGGTTTGAATGCTTCTCAGTTTTCACTTAATATTATATAAATAATGCTTTATTATAATTCTGTAATGTTTCTGTGTGGTGTGAATCAAGTGCCTGAACTCAGCTATCTTGTATTATTCTAGATAGCCCAACTGGAGGGATCGATGTGAGGCTTATACAGATGACCCAGGATGGATGGGAGGTTCAAGCCCTTCTGTAATAACTGGACGAAAGGGATATCCCAGGTAGCCCAAGTGACTCTCAATATCTGTGTTTATGCATTTCATACTTACTCTGATGATTACTGTTTTGCTTCATGAAAGGAATATGTGAATGGAAAAAGTTACTATGAACAGTTTGATTTTTTTTTTCATTCAAGGAGAGCAGTTAATTATGGGATTGAGTTTTCATGAGGAAAGGACTGACTTTATCTATCTGAATACACCTAGAAGTCTTAAACAAAGTCCTTAAATATGGGCTGCTCTTATTCACTGCAAACAAGATTGACAAAATGTCTTAAAGTTCTTTTGTTTGCCCTCACGTAATCCAAGCTGTGGTTTCAAAAGGAATCAATTTGGTAACCTGTACATACATACACACTGTACCCATCAAACCATCCCCACAGACTGTGACAGACCACTCACCATGGCAGAATAAGGTAGTTTATGTCTATGCCTACTTTGCCTTCCTCTTAGTTTTGGTGGTCCGTGGGTATATAATATTAGATTTTCTGTTCTCTTTATAAATTTGATCATTTATGCCATCATGGACAGCAAAACATTCTGAAGTGTATTTTTTGTGGTTATTAAGATGCTTTAAAAGGCGTATTTTACATTAATGTTGTAAGCTTGCTAGCCANTTCTTTTTGTTGTTTTGTTTTAATATATAACAGACTCACATCACAGTTTTACAATTCCAGACTACCCAAAATATTGGAAAACAGAGTGCAGGGACAGGAGGATGATTCCCTACTTTTGTGTTAACAGAACTGAGGAAACTATTCATTTTTCTGTCCTGATACCTATGTTTTCTCATTATTTCCTAGTCTAAGTTTCTGTTTTCTCACAAGAAAAGAGCTTAATGTGGTTCAAATAAAACCCAACACATTTAAATGAGCCACATAGCATTTCCAGTGCTTTCATTTTGCTTTCAATCAAGATTCAGATCAATTTCACCAGCGCTGGGCAACGTTGGGAAGAGCATATCCTGTGAGAATGGCAAAACATTGATTTATTTTATATGTCAAATTAGTTCCACAAATTAAGCAGTTGTGTTCAGGTATGTAATACAGCATTCCTCCTTTGAAAGCTGAGGAACCTGTAAAATCTTGAAGGAACAGGACCATCATGTTAGACAAAGTGGCCTGATTTGAAGTGATTAAAAGCCACTGGAAGGATTCTCATTGATGTGGGGGCAAATTTGTAGCAAAGGATCACGCATTTATCTTTCAACAAAAATGAAAGCTCTTTATTTTGTTTCAGTTTGATTTTGTAATTGTTTTGCTTTTTTACTCCCCAGAAACCTTTTTTTTTTTGGTTTTGTTAGTATGTTCATTTTAAATGAAGCTGTGACTTGACTGTCTCATAAAGTTGCTGGAAAAAGTCCACATCAAACAATTGACACTGTAACAAGAGGCAGTGTCAGAGGTGGAAAAAATGTACTCTACCTTAAATACTGAGGTTTTCCCTTTGAGGACAACTTGTGGGGTTTTGTGGATGTAAAAATATTCGCCTAGTTGCAGGTCAAGCCACTCAGCCTCCTCCTTGTGAGGGTGAAGGTTGCCACGCCAAGCACAAGCAATTAGCTGTGCGGTGCTCATGCAACTGGCAGCCCCATCCCTGGCTGATTGCCCAGAGCTCCACTGCTGCTCATAATGCAAATTGTATCTGGTCCCTCGGTAATGGAGATCAGGGCTGCCTTGTCTGTCCACTCGCTGCTCATGCCCCTGTCCATGCTGCGATAATGGTTTTGGTGGGCAATCAGGGAAGATGCCTTCTTGACTCATCTCTCATAATAGATTGTCCTCCTCAGGCAAAATTGAATAACCCCCGACATGGCCTGAAGGCAAGCAGTATGAATTCAATAAGTCTGCAGGGTCAATGTCCTCTCATTTTTGGCAAGCAAGTAATTATTCTGCACTAACATTCAGTAATAGGAGTAGGAAACTGCTGGAGATACCTTCCTCCATACCCAGAATAGCCACCTTAATAGGATATTCCTCTAATAAGTATTTCTGCCTCATTCCGATGCCCCTTGCCTTCAGGTTCTCTTTTCATGCACATTTCATGTATGAATTCAGCAGAGGCTTTCTACTAACAGCATGTGTGGGAAAGTTTAACAACTTCACTGTCTGTTGTTTAATATTTTCCACTTTTATGGGTTACAGTTGTGCTGTCTATTTGCTTTTACTGATTTGTGAAAGATTTATTATAAACCAAATACAGCTGTTCTCTCCTTTCATAAACTGAAACTATTTTGGCAAAACCTATTTTCCACTATGAAAATAAATTTTAAATTACTTCCCTCACCCAGCTTTCCAAGCATAAGCATTCAGTTGTTATTTAGTGGTGCAGAATAGGTGCCAGAGTAGTTGTAAGCTCACTTAAGGGAAAGAAAATGTCTATTTTCAAAAATAAACAACAGAAATACTTTTTCTCCTTCCATTTCCATCCTTTTCCAAGGGATTTAATATTACTATCTGCAGATCTCAAGAGTTATAAATTTGAATATAAGAACTTTGATTCAAAACACTTTTGCACTCTAATTTTGAATTTATTTTGAGGATTGTATGCATTTTATTTAGATACTTGACTTTTACCTTAAACTAAAATTATTATCAGCCTTCTAATATAATCCAATATTTTTTCTGTTGCTTAAAATAGCTGTCTGTTTACCCTTAAAGAGCACACATTTCACTGGATCAATTTTCACTGACAAAATTCTGATCAGTACAGTATTTACTGTAATTTTGAAAGAGAATATTAAGTTCTAAATTCTTGAAGTTTATTTTGGTAAGGATTATAATATCCTTTTCATAAACTGGCAAATTTATAATGCTGAATTTTTAAATGAAGTAAGAAATAGAATAAGAATCCTACTACTGTTGCTCCAATCTGTGCAGTTTGGTATTTTTCTCCTGCTTGTGTATGGTTTTGCTTTGTATTTTCCTGTATTTAAATGTGTGTACTACATGGAAGCCATTGCTTTAATCATTGCAAGAAACCTTTCTCTCTTATCTCTTGGAAAAAATGTACATATATAAATGAAGATTTTTGTATAATGGCAGAGTAAGCACTTTCCAGGACTGATTTATGGTGATTGATTATTGCAGGGCTGTACCTGCACATCACAATGCATTTTGATGAGCAGCATTCATTCGCAACATGAGAAATTTGTTTTGGTCTATACTGGTTCTGTTTACTAGCTGGAACAAAACTTGGGCTAATATTGCTCATGTTCCTCTGCCAGCATTGATTTAAAGTGCAAGAAATTCTGTTCTAATAATAGACCCAAGTTTTTGTGTAATGTTTGTCATTATTGGTGCTGCTTAGCATCTTTCACCAATAGAGATTGTTTTTCCTCTCTTCAATCCTTTTAAAATCCACTTGCAGTATAGATTCAACATGATTTAATTTTATCATTGGAATGTTCTTGTTACTGCATTGACAGGCCTGTGTAAGATCCATTTCAATTTGTTTGTTTGCCAGCTTGGCTCCATAACACACACTTCAGAATTTGGCTTGTAGAAGGATTTAGTGATTTTTTTTCCCCACTAGTACAAAGTTACCTTTCCTAGTGGTCCAGACAAAGTGCCCTAGATTCCTGGTGCTTGTACTAAAAGCTTACAAATGCACATACTTAGTTCACGAACAAGTTTCTTTTTGTTTGTCTCTTCATTGCTAAAGAAGAATGATTTTCTAAGAGATCTGGATTATTTGGAACTGAAACAGAGGGGTGTAATTCATGGAAATAAAATCATGAAATCATTCTGGACTACTGTGATGACTCTTTTAGATGCAATTCTGTGTGTGTGTCTTGGACTCCTCTGTATATAATACAAAATCCATTGATATTTTTGGAGGCATAGTAAATCATTGTTTTCAACTTCAGCTCAAAAACTGCTGAATAAAAACTAAATTCACACAGCTGGTGTGTTTTTATCTTTAGTCAGTGAACAAGCATTATGGACAGTAGCAAAATGCTTCTTTTATTTGAATATAGAATAAAGTAAGTAGGCTTGTAAAAACTGTACTTTATCATTTGTTGACATAAAGTTTCAAGCCTTCCTGTTCACTTCTCCCAGCTGTCTCTCCTTATTTCTGCTTTATTTAGTCCAGCATTCCTGCTGTTTCTTAAATGTGTGTTTGTACATCAAATATTAATGTCCTTTAAGTTGTTTGTGTTTGCTTTTGTTTGTCATATTAATGCTACTGTGAAACATTCCAGTTTTAAACCTAAAGGCAAGATGTCATTCCTGAAATCTGTCAGTGAGCCTGACTTTCTAATTAGTTATTATTTTAATATTTTCCTAGCCTTTTTCTTTCTTGTTTTTTCTTTTTTTTTTGTTTTTGTTTTAATAACAGACGAGATTTTAAAAAAACTCAGCAGAGGAGCAAACCCTCAAACTTCAACATTCATGCATTCAAGTATGAGTACAAATTCCACAAGACTTGGCCATGAAAAAACTCTTATGATTTGCTCTGATGGACAGATACAAGGCACACAAAAAGCTGCAAGGTAAGCACCGGAGACAAAGGTGCCAGCAAAGCCGAAAGAGCCTCATGCATCTCAAGCATTCAAAGTCAGGTTCTCATCTTCTCTTTCCCTCTTGTGTGGGCGCAGAGCAAAGCTACAGAGAGATGTCTGCATCACCAACTTCCTTGCTTAAGGGGATGTTGGTTAGGAGTGGAATATTATTTTCTGGCATAGATTTTTTCTCACAGATGTATTTGGGTAGTTACACAGATGGTTATTTCCCATTGATGTCAGAGATGAGGAGGTGCAGGCAATAAAAGTGAGCTAGTTCTTCACTGAGACAGCATCCACCTTAAAGAAGTAATTGCTGAAAGATGTGTTTTCCTTAAGCTCTACAAGTGGAAATTATAGAAAAATGAAGACAGTTAAATATAAAAAATAATACTGTAGCATGCATCAAAGTTAACTATCCAAATAATATTGGAAGATGGGGTAAGCATGACTGTGGGCCAAAGTCATCACTAGGGGACAACAATTTCCTGGCTTTGTATTATTGTTTCTGTCTAACATGCTGTGTGTCATCTGCATTTCACCTTCTCATTTCCTATGGCTGTTTCTTTTCCTCCCTGCTTTTAGCTCTTGCCTGTTTATTTGGCTTGGGGAGGAAGGGGGAATTTTTTTGAGGCCTTTTATTTTAAATTTGTGTGTGTGATCAGAATGAGGATAAAAAGAAGGTATAAAATATCACCTCAAGACAAAATTTTTTATTTCAGTTGTCTTTGCTTCCATGCCCCACCCTCACACACACACTTTCTTGACATTGCTAGTGCTTTTTATTTCCTGCTCTAGAAAACTGCAATGAAGTGTTTAGTATTAAATATCTAAAACCTTCTTAGAATCTTTTATTATTATTGTTCCTGTTATTATTACTGTTTTTCGGTGTTGTTACTTTTTGCTACCATCATGAATCAGAGAAGAGTCATGGTTCAGAAAGCTGTCTGCCTACTTGCTCTACCAATAGAGAACAAAAGAAGAGTGCCTGCAGTCAAGCAGTTCCAACACTCAAGTACCAGAATAGAGAAAGCAAACAGATATGGACAGAAGAGGGAACATTGGGAAACAAGGATCACCCTGTGCAGTAGTAGAGCTGATCCTGAAAGTACACACTGTCAAGTAGAGCTCTAAAGAGGGACTGGAAACTTAAGGAAGTGATTCACAGGTGCTTTTGGGTAACTTTATATACAGCATGGTAAAAAGTATGAAGATATGTATTTCTATGCATAACAGGAATATTAGAGTCTGGACCTGGGTGCAGACTGAAGACCCAAGGCAGATGTCAAACATTTGATAATCAGTGGACATGGGTGGTGATGAAGAGCTCTGAAAGTGAAGAAAAACGACTTATGTTTCACATTGCCAAGAAGATAATTGCCCAGAGGAAACAGCCATTGGCAGAGCAAAGAGCTAGGAAGATTATCTCTAGTAGCAGTACTCATCTGGGCAGATAATTGTTGGTCAAACTTACATTTGCTTTGTCCACGGTTGTGGTTGATACCCAAATTTCATTATATATGCAGATTGGGAAGTCTGCATCCTAAGTATGTGTAGTAGAAATCAGGCTTGAATGTAAAGGAGAGATATCTAGGAAAATATACCCTGCTCAAAGCTAAGAGGAGGGAGATTGAAAAAAAAATTAGGAAGTGGGGTGTATCTTTATTTTAGCCATATTGGGGTGATGGCTTGTCATAACAGAGATGATGTGAGAACAACCAAGATAAATTTCAGTTTGGCTGGCAGCTCTGAAGCAGAAAGGTTGATGTGTGTGCCAACAGCCAGGAGAGATTGCGTGCATTTTTTTTTTTAATGGAAGAATAAGATCAGCCAGTAATAAGGTGTAAAATACAGGAAATTCAAGGGTAACTTTAACTAGGCTCTCCAAGGAAAGCTCCTGCCCAAAAAGAACAACCAAAGGAAAAAATGAAGTGATAAAAAAAGAACCAGGTGCTGAAGTGCCACAAAACTAGATAGGACGAATTGCTCAAGATCAACTAAGTCAGAAGCTGAACATTTGATGACATCTTGCTGAAGTTGCATTGGGCAACATTGACAGTTGCAATACACAAGTTTCCCAACACTTGTGGAAAACCACTTACCTGACCTTGTTTATGACCCTTCTAGAATATTCATACATTGCCAAGCAGCCAAGTTATGTGAACAGGTAATGGTAAACTCCTTGTTCTTATGAGTGGCTAAGTTCCGTACTGCAGGGGCCTGTGTTCAGCAGTTTAGATCAAACTTAGTCACTTCTATTATGCTCTCAACTTACTTCTGTGAATGTAATATTCTTTGGCTTCAAACTGTTGTGGTCAGAGGTCAAATAGAGATAGGTGGTCGTAATCTACCATTAGCCACAAGAATGGATCCTGACAAGGGTAGACAGAGTACTGTCTCCCCTATTTTATATCAGTGATAAAATAGAAAATAGTAATACCAAAACAGACTAATTAAATGCCACAGACCCCAAATGTTTTCTCAATATTTGGCATCCTCCCCACATTACTGCCTTTTCATTTCCCATCTGTACAATCTCTATCTGTTTTCTCATAAATGCCTCTTTTTTATAACTTGAGTCATCAACACCTTATTTCATCAACCTGTTTTTACTGTATCTTTCCACATACTGGTCTTGAAACGAGTCTAGGAATTTAACAGGAGTTAAGGATGAAAATTAAATATTTAGAAGGTACTTTTAAGCTTATTTAGGCTCCTAACTATCATTTGAGAACGAGATGGGTATTTGGGAATTTGGATTAGAGATGCATAGTGTAGAGGAGCCTAAAACTTGATGGCAGAACCACAAAGAGAAAGCCTTTGTTCTCCAACTCTCTGCAATGCCATGCAGTTCTTGCCACTTCCTCCTGCTGGAAATAAAGTAAGGAGGTCATCATGAAGGAGCTATGCATTTAAACAAGTATTTCCCCCTTTTCACAGAGGCTCAATTTCAATTGTAGTGAGTTAGACATCTGATCCATCATACCCCATCAGTAACTAATTTTTTATTCCAAAACCAAACATGTTTCTGTGTGAGAAGGAAAAAAATATTACTCTTGTGAAACTCATTCTTNGTCTAAGATATAAGACTTGCATGCAAATTCATAGAATTGCAGACTTAGCTTGTGGGAAAAGGGGATGGTTACTATATGCAACACTGTCATTGAAGCACCTGTTACTTTTTTTTTTAAATGTAACCGTAGTGTATACAATCTGCATGATTTCTACTTCTCTCATATTCTCAAAAAAGATAAAATGTATATAATGTCCTTTCAGACTTATCTAGAATGCAGATTCAGCAACACTAAAGCTGCAAGAGAAATGGTTTTTAATACAGATATTGGATAATGGCTAATTGGGAAGCTACATGGTTGGAGTGAGTACATACAGGCCTAGGCTTAGCTTACTGAACTAAGTACTTCTCTAGCGTAAACAGCGTGGACTTGATTCAACCTCACATTTGTGACTCTTCGTGACTTATGTAAAATTATTGACTTCCAACTGCTGCCCTAAAATGAGAAGTTGTTCTCTAGCAATGTAAAATTCCTTGACTTCTTAAAATTTGAAAATGTCAATCCAGTATAACCTAAACTTAATGAGTTTAGTTATCACGAGTGGTGGGGAGCTGTAGTACTGGCCAAACTGGTCACTTACCTGTTCAACTCTGTTCCTCCTTATAAAAGAGTGTGGTTTTCTGCCTTGAAGTAAAACATAATATTCATCTGGCTATAGAGCATGAAGATTTTCTGTAAAATCTCCCTCACTGCACTGGAAGGTATAGGTTAAGAATGTGTAAGTCAATAGAAGCACTTGCCAGCTTTTGAAATCTGCACTCTGAGAACTTTATAAAAACAAAACTCTCCTTGCTGAATAGTCATGCATGGGTCCAAGAAAGAAATAGTCAAAAACTTCCTCCACCAAACTTTCAGACAAGAAAAGGGGATTGTCTGTTTTCTCACACACTTTCAAGTCCTACAATACAACCACATATTTTCTCCTTTGCTGCTTTTAAAAAAGTATTGCTTATTGCTTCTAATGTGTGACTACAAAGACAGAGTGAAAGCCTCCAATTCAGCTGTTCTGCCTGCCATCCTATCACCAGATATCTTGCAAGAAAGAGCATTTGCTGTCCTGATTCATGTCTCATTCTCATGGCATAGATTTCTATTCTCCTACTGTACATACTAGTGTGGTTTTTACTAGCTTGTTTGGCTTTTTTATATGACAGCTTATTCATTGGTTTGATATTTTGCTGTGTGCTTTATTTATGCAGTTGCCTTTTGGGGTCTGGAAAGGATTTCCCATAATGGTAGATTGGCTGGTCAGACTGGATTTTTGAGATTCCTCATAGTAGTGGTACTAAATGTTAGTGATTAAGTATAACCTTATGTCAGATATCAATAACAGTAACCAAGGCTGGTTCAATAATATGTCTAGGGCACCCTTCCTAAAATAAATAAAACATATGGCTCAAGCCCATACCTAAAGCTCTCAGGCTTTAGGGACTTAAAATTTAAGCTCTGTAGTCACCTTTACAGGTATTTCTTTCCCAGTCTCACTCCTGGGAATATGAAACCACAGGCACACAGCATAACACAGCTATTTATATTAAAAATGAAATGGAGCATACCTTGAATATTGCCATGGACACAATACCAACCTCTAAATAACAATTATTTTTTGCCCCACTGACTGAGACCTAGTCAGTGTTTTTCATATCCATGAGATATTTTGCGCTTTTTTTTAAGTTCATCCACCACTGTTTTCACTGTGAATTTTAACAGGCTCTGTGATTGATGTCTGAACATGCTCTAAGAGCTCTCCTCCAGGCCTGTGGGTGCCTGGGGAGTCTCATCCAGTGCAGTGTCCCGAGTTTGACTTCACAGCCTGCCTGCCTGCCTGCTGCGTTAGCTGGCCCTGGTGGGCATCTCTTGCTGGGGATGCTGCCCCACAACCACCCTGGCTGGCAGCACAGGGGGCAGAGTTAGTCCCATCAGGAACAGCCCTACCTTGTCCTCATCAGTTCTGTGCAGGACTGAAGCCTCCTCCAGAGGAAAAGAGGGGATCAGTCAAATGAAGTGACTTCTTGACNCTCTTGTGAAACTCATTCTTAAAAAGACTTTGGGTTTTTTTTGAAGAAGAGTAAAGTACACGTGAGCAGTATCATAAATCTGGTAGACTCTTTTATTTTTAAAACTTCATTCAGTGGCACAATGTCTTTCCATTGACAGATTTTCCCACTAAGTTCCTTAGAAAATACTTCAGTGTGTGTTTCTTGACATTTTGTATATTCTGGTTCTACTTTAATAATTAAAATGGACCGACACTAATGGTGAAAAATAAGGTAACTCTCCTCCCACCCCACCC
>VWZD01013599.1:120864-156400 GCA_013396695.1 Sakesphorus luctuosus
ATTAAGTATAACCTTATGTCAGATATCAATAACAGTAACCAAGGCTGGTTCAATAATATGTCTAGGGCACCCTTCCTAAAATAAATAAAACATATGGCTCAAGCCCATACCTAAAGCTCTCAGGCTTTAGGGACTTAAAATTTAAGCTCTGTAGTCACCTTTACAGGTATTTCTTTCCCAGTCTCACTCCTGGGAATATGAAACCACAGGCACACAGCATAACACAGCTATTTATATTAAAAATGAAATGGAGCATATCTTGAATATTGCCATGGACACAATACCAACCTCTAAATAACAATTATTTTTTGCCCCACTGACTGAGACCTAGTCAGTGTTTTTCATATCCATGAGACATTTTGCGCTTTTTTTTAAGTTCATCCACCACTGTTTTCACTGTGAATTTTAACAGGCTCTGTGATTGATGTCTGAACATGCTCTAAGAGCTCTCCTCCAGGCCTGTGGGTGCCTGGGGAGTCTCATCCAGTGCAGTGTCCCGAGTTTGACTTCACAGCCTGCCTGCCTGCCTGCTGCGTTAGCTGGCCCTGGTGGGCATCTCTTGCTGGGGATGCTGCCCCACAACCACCCTGGCTGGCAGCACAGGGGGCAGAGTTAGTCCCATCAGGAACAGCCCTATCTTGTCCTCATCAGTTCTGTGCAGGACTGAAGCCTCCTCCAGAGGAAAAGAGGGGATCAGTCAAGTGAAGTGACTTCTTGACTTGTCCGAGTGGGCAGCTTTCTGCAGGGTATGCGTCTTCTAAACATTACTGTCCCCTTCCTGCGGGTATCATACTATACAATGTTACCTCACACTGAGGTTTTAAACCACAGAAACATGCAAATACATGCTTTGTTTGCAAATACAACTGCTCAACAGCTAGCAAATGCCAGAGTTAAGTTTTCCTATTATGTAATATCCTTAAATATATGACCATGCACTACTTTTTTTGTTTGGTTGGTTTGGTTTTTTGTTTGTTTGTTTGTTTGTTTGTTCCTACAGGATTCCCATTTAGTTCATGGGTTCCAGTACTGGAGATATGAATTGTTTGTTTGAATGTATCTGGTGAACTTGAAAAGCATTTAGTATTTCTCGCATTGTGGAACACAACATAGAAGTTAATTAAGGTAATTAAAAGGAGTTTTTTGACTGCTGACTGTATTTTGTATTGAAGATACTAATTTCTGTTACTGTAAATTGTGCAAGGAAAGACAACTGATTGAACAGCCACTTAAAACATATTCTAATTAATAGCTGAATAATAAGCAGAATGGTTGTAAATGAATAATTAGAGTAGTGGTAAAAAGTTTATTTATCATCATGAGTATCAACCTTCAATATTTTTAAGAACCTTCACAGAATAATGGACTGTAAAACATGGTCGTACATCATATCTTTACCCCTAAAACGATGGTGCTGTTTGTGCAGTTTCTGACAGTAAACTATATAACTAATTCAGTCTTAATTTCAGTTAATAACCTATCTGGAAGATTTCCTAAGCCTGTTTATTACTTTCCTGATAAGCAAACATATTGACAGAGGGTACTTTGTGCTGTGTGTACTTAACTTATTCTAAAATAAACCTATTGTTGTGGTCTGTATAAAGCCTAAATTGTATACACATGCAAACAAAGTTCTTGAAAATGTATTAACTGCATTGGATACATAAACAGGTATTTTCTTTGTTATACACATGCAAACACGCAAACATAGTTCTTGAAAATGTATTAACTGCATTGGATACCTAAACAGGTATTTTCTTTGTTGGCATTATTTTGGGTACAGTGTATAGTGAGGAAAAGAAAAATGGAAAACCTGCTTTCAGGTATCTTAAAGCAGCATTTTTCACTTTTCAAGTACAAACCCTGCTTGCATTCAGTACTGAAAAATGGATGCTTTTTAAAAAACATAGCTGTATCATCCAACATTTTCAGAAAGAACTGAAAGTGTGCTGCAGCACAGTTGGATGCAGCAAATCATAATTATTCTTGAAATATACAGTCAGGCTAAACATTTATCAATGAGCCATTGCTATGGTAAGTCAGCCAATAACTCTTAAAGTAAAAAAATAAAAGAGGGAGTTTTTTGTTCTGTGGCAAAATCTTGTGATTTTAAATGCTTCTGCCCACTTAGTGTTTTGATTTTTCTGAGTTAAGCAATTTGCAGTGAGCCTTCAGACCTTTGCTGAAGAGCAGATGTGCAAACTTATTTATATGTCTTGGCAGCATCACCATCGTAAATTGCTTGAGCCATTGAAAAACAATAAACTGAACATACTTCAAGAGGAACTAGTGCCTCTCATTGGTGTTACCTTTTTCAAGATGACAGGAGACCTCAAGAGGCCTGAGAGTTCTTGGTTGTGTTAGTTTGTGACTAATAGGTGGTTTGATAGGACGAGCACTCACTACCTAGGGAAACGGAAGCATCTCTGAGCTCGATACCCTTTGTGTCTCATTCTTTTGTAGGTTATCATTGGGAGGCCTGCAGGGACCTCTTTTACAGTTTGCATCCACAGACAATACACGATCAGCAAAATCTTTTTAGTTTTACTGTTGCTATTGATCTGCTGCTATTTTGTACTGGGGCTAATTTGCTTGTTAGCAGTAATTTAAAAAAGTAATCACAGTTTTATAGCCTGTCCAATTCTCATATTTTTATTTCTTGCCTAATTAAAACTTGCAAACTTAGCAGTGAAAGGCCTACTTTTTAGCAAGTGAGGGACAGTTTGTTTCCTGATTTTTCATTTCTCTCTTAATCTGATTAGTCTGAGGGTAGATGGAGACAACTGCATAGTTTACCAAGACATTTGCATTTAAGAAAGCCAGGTTTTACAATGTTATAAGTAACATGGTGACTTCCCAAAGGTACACAAGAAATTCATGTATGTGCTAAACAGAGTAACAGCTTGTGAGAGATTTCACACTAGTAGAGATGACAGACAAGAGGAACACATCATTAGAATCTGCATATGTGTCTTGTCCATTTTTCTTGACATCATATAAGCATAAGAGGAAGAAATATGATGGCCAACTTACATATACTAGAAATTGAATTAAGCTCATCTGAATGTCTGAATTGATCTCCAGTCTTAAAAACTGAGCTGGGTTTGTCACTGGATTTGTCTTTTAATAGAGCTAAACACCTGTTTGATTTCATTATGACTAGAAACATATAGAAGTGAAATACATTCTAGAAAGGGGGTATGCTGAGAGGTTTCACACAGGTTTCACACAGATTTAACCCTTCTAAGACCTCAGCTAACCTCAGTGTAAATGGGCAGCTGTACATTTGGGCTGAAGGGACAAAAGCAGCTTCCACTGCTCACAAGAAAGAGAGGAAATGCAAGATTTTTTTTTCTCTCTTACTAGTCCAATTCAGCTTGGGAGGCAGAGTTTTGTTCTGTAATTTCTGAAATTGTCTCTCATGAAATTCCAATGTCTACCTCCAAGTACAGTGGAAACCAGAGTTCTCCAATTTTAAGAGTTAATTACCTTTATTATTTAAAATAAAAAAATCAATCAGAGTTGCACAAGGGATTTGGGAGCACTTGTATAGCACCATGTTTTCCCCAATCCCTTAGATAATACCCTACCCTTGAACAGCTTCACAGCCCAAGCCTCTGCCTGGAAAGGCACCACTTCAGCTGCTTGAGATTATCAGCAGAGTATACCTACCAAACCAGTGCACCAACGGTTTGAAATAATACCACACATTTTTCTTGTTTTGCTTCCTTCACTGAAAGATCTATAAAACTCAAGCCTTGCTCCTTAAAATAGGTATCCCAGGAAACTCCTTGGACCACATGCACTGGGCATGCTAGAAAGCTGTGGGCTTCAGATGGAAAGCTCTGACATTGATCATCGTCTTCAGGTGATGACGTATTTATTTGTCTTAGCTGGTCCTGTTAGGAGCACCAAAGTGCTGTGTTTATCCTAGATGTAATTCTCTACAGACTTACCAAAAAATCGGTAAATTTTACTTGTCCAAGGGTCTGTCATAAAATATTTTGCTATATAGGGTGGCTAAAACCAAAAAAGTGAAAAAAGTGGTGATCCAAGTGACCCACCTGAGCACTGTTTTACACAGCACTTGCAGTAACCATCAGCAGATAACAAGTCGATTGTAACACTAGTGAGATCTGAGTTACCCACAGAAGTGCCAGATTATTATATCATGTATTTACAGCTCTCTCAACATGACTGTCAGATTGAGGATTCCTGTAAGTAAAGCAAAAAGCCTCCAAAAGTGGCATTTCTGCCTCTTCTGTTGGATGACACAATTCCAAGAGTCGTTTGGATATTCTCTGGGGGGAAGCCAGCAAACAGAACCAGCAGTGGGTCTTGCATCCTGCTGCTGCATCTCCCTTGGAACCAACAGGGAGCTGTAAAGTACAGGTGATATAAATGCTACTTTCTGGCATTTAGCCAGCCCATCAGGAACAACCATGAGTCCCTCTGAGCTCAGCAGTAGCTAAATTAGTCTTAATTAATCCTTGAGGACTAGATGGCAACCTTGTAATCTTCCAAAGGTAATAGTCAGGGTGTTCCTGTGTTGGTCCTGGTAACAATGTAGGAAGCAGATGAGGGTTTGGGGAGGCTGAATCCCTCCTACTGGAGGGATGTGGTGCTCAAACCTCATGTTGTCCTATTCTGTAAGCTGTGGCTCACTCCCAGATCCATGTCTTTGTCTTTTGTTTGTTTCCTGAGAAATTGCCTTTTGTAGCAGATTTTCATTAACAGTGAAATCGAGATAATACTAAAATAGATATAGTTAAATAAGACTTGAAAATGTACAGGTTTCTGGCAGATTTCCTGGCTCTAGAGTATGTGTTTTTTATACCTAAAGTAGCAAAAAGTTTAAAAATAGATATGCACAACAAAAAAGGAGCCAAACAAGCATATGTAGCCATTTTAAATTACTTGCTGTAGTTGTTATTGGTTTTCAGTCCTTATCAGCCAGCTGGGGCTTGTTAAACTTATAACCAGACACTACTAGAAGTATCTGGCAGGCACTTGAGACTTATTGCTGTCTTCCTACCACAACTTTTTTTTAATAATTAAAATGAAGAGGGAAGAATAGTGCAGGTCTATCTTTTCAATATTTTTAAGATTGTTTTTGCCCTAAATGATAATTTATAATATTGTCTTTCTTCTACATTCCTCTGATGTGATTGTGTTTCCAGTTTCTTGATACCTGCTTCTTTACTAGGTCTTACATCTGTTGGAGCCTGAGGTCAGTGGAAACACAAACTTTTTCAAATAAGTAGTATTCAGGAAATATGGAATGGTCTTCAGTGAGACTTCAGATATTTTGTTAAAGTCACATCTTGAGTAGTCTAGTAATTGGATCCTATGAAATTTGTGAAAATTCTGAATTTCATAGATGTTCCATTCCTGTATCAGCTTCCATCTTTGCAGTCTTTAGTCAAATGTGCTGACAGCTGTTTTTGTTGACTACTTGTTATGCAGCTGTACATGTCCATCCCTCCTCTGAGGGATTAGCTTTTTTACTCTTGTGTTCTGGCACTGTCTTGGTGAAAAATTCCTAATAGAGCAATTAAAATATATGCAGTACTGTGGTTTCAAAGATTTGAGACATGCGTTTCCCATTATCCCAAATTTCTCAGCAGTACACAAAAATTCAGCCACTGAGCTCTCATTAAAGGCAGTGAGTCAAAGGATACAAAACATTTTGGCAACCTTATCCCAAATAAATTTATCCCAGGATAAATTTTTGCATGGAAGCTGCTCAGGTGTTTTTGAGGCCAGGATAATCCTTTTCTTAAAAAAAAAATAAAAATTGAAAATTTATTCTTTGCTTCATATCTGATTTACTGAGACACAACATAGGTGGCTTTAATTGCATATCTGACAGCTGATTGACTCTGCAACATAACAAGGCACAATTTCAAGCAATAGATGTTAGAACAACCTTTGATTGCCTTTTGGCCTCACTCACATCCCAAAGGACCCCTGGGCTCTAATGGGTAGAGCAAAGACCTCTGGGTGAAACCCTTATAGAGGACATGGGTCTACTGAGGAAAGCTCTGTGGAGTGTGGAAAGCTGGAGGAGGGTGGAAGAGATCCATAAGAAGCTGCCAGCAGTATAATCCAGTGTCTGTAAATGTTCAAAGTCTAACACTACACCAGTGAAATCAATAGGATTTTCTTGGGATGAATAATAGCCAGTCTGATGATGTTATTATGCTGATTAAGGGAATAGTCCTAGGAAACAGAATCAAGAGGATTGCTTGCATCAGTGCACTCACACTGATGTTTTCAAATACAACAGCTGTGAAAAGTTCCAGTAAAGATAATAGTGTCTAGGTCTTGTTCATTCAGATTATGAAAAAAAAAAGTCTTACAGAAGAATTTTGACTAAAGAAAGTGCATGGCATCTAAAAAGAGTGTTCTCACACCTGCTTGTACTGCTTGCATGCACTGTATAAACCACAGGCTTTATTGCTTGTGTAACCATAAACATTTCTATTTACATTTATGATGGTATTTTCTAATTTTAAAATCCTTCACTGAATTTCAGCAAACCACTTGTTGAACCTTACTCACTGCCTCCATGAAGTTCAGAGGTAGACCAAGCAACTTCAGTTTCTGAGGAAATTTGTATTGATACTCTGGTTTTGTGAAACTTTGTGGGGATGAACCAAAGCTAAAAATGTCACATCTAATTCCCCCAAAGTTCAAAGAGATTCAGATCTGCTGCCTAGAATGATTCTGCTCAAAAGTAAAGCTGCTCTTTTATTTGTATCACACCCTATAAATGTAAGTCAGGGTGGCAATTTCAAGGTACTTAAGTTGCATATAATTGTTTCCTGAAGCTGCCTGTCACTGAAAACAAGCATATTAAATTCAGACTTACAAAATTCCTTATGTCCAATCCCCACTTAGGTGGGGTGGGTTTTTTTATTTGTTTCTCCCTTAGAAGCAGTGTTAATGTTGGTTTCCTTTTCAGCAGACCTAATAAAAAAAACAAGCAAACAAACACATTTTAGAAGTACAGGTCATTAAGCTGTCAGGAAATCTATAAAATGCATTTCTTGTTGTAGACCAGATTTAAAAAGAATTAAAATGGAAACCTCCATAATGACTCTTGAAGCCTCTGAGTAGTTAAAAAAAACCAGCCAAACAAACAAACAAAAAAACCCAAGAAAAATAAAAAGGAGATAGTACAGGGAAGTAATTTTTTTCAGGCATCAGTATAGAAACTAACATTTTTTGTACCCCTGTCTGGAATTTAGTAGTCAAAAAAGAAAAAAAATCAGGTATTGGAGAACATTACTTATCCAATCAAAATGAAACCTTATCCAATCAAATGCTTTACATGTTTTGTAAAAGATGTATTAATCTCATCTCTCAAGAGCTGTCAGTGTTACAACTAACCCTGGAGCTGTAAAATGAGCTGTAAAATGGATTTGATTCCAGAATATTACAAGTTCTGTCATTATGGGTAAGATTAACAACATAGCCTGATGGAGGTCTACTGCTTTTAATGATGCAAAGATGTCTAGGGCAAGGAACGGCTTCATGATTATAGCGGTCTTAGTGGAAAGGGCAAAAAGGAGTTCATTCACATAATTATGGGTAATAGAGAGATGAATGCTCTGAGCAAGGTAGTAGTGAAATAATTTCACAGGGACAGGTTATAGAAAAGGTTACGTCCAAATTAAGTTAGCGGCTTTTATACTGGAATAAAGTTAAAATGTTTGCATGACTGGATGATTTGCTACAGTATTGCATAATCTGTGAAATCATCTTCAGAGCTTTTAGCAGCATTATCGTACAGGTTCCTGTATATGTTCTGTTGTCATCTGTGCCTTTGGGATGTAAGTATCAAAGTACTCGTGTGTGAAGACAACAAGAAGTGCATCACATGCTGGGATTTTTGAAGAAGTACTGTATTCTGCACAGGTTTTTTGCAGGCGGAAGGCTAGCTGTGTATACATTGCACATATGACACTTCCTGATATTTAAATTGGTTCTACATACATCAAATTCTTCAGTGTTAGTCATCTATTTTTGTAGGTCTACTATAGCTAGCTTTTAACAAAGTGCTTAAGTGAGTACATCACTCTTCCTTCATTTACAGTGGGGTAAATGCAGGTCTTGAAAAATGGTTTGGGCAGTGGGCAAACAGTGGTCTATTAAGTGGGCCTGGATTTCCAGCCTTGAACTGACAGCCTCTGTACAGGGGGAGAATTTTGTCTTCGACTTCAGCAGCAAGGACTTCTCTGTGCTGGTTCTTGGTGGGCACTGTTATGGATCACAGGGACATTGGCTAGGGAGCAGGAAATATCTCTGTTAAACAGTAGCCTCTATAATATGTGTTGTGTTCCCCAAACCCATGGCTTTGCTTCCAGTTAAGCATACGTGCAGCACATTTACTGACACAAGTGTGTTCAGCACTGCCATGAGAAAACTGTGCAATCAGAATGTAGCGTGTCATGATACTTGCAAGTTCCAGCCTCTGTTCAGTCACTCGTGGGAGGGACCAGGACAGAGAGGGAGGTCCCCAAGTTGAAAAGGTTTGGGGAGGGAAGAGGTAGTGAAAGGCCCAATTGGTCAGGGGTGTGGAAGAAGCAGGACCACACAAGGTAAAGAATTGCATCAAGAACTGGAGGCAGAGTATTTCAGAACTGTGTTTCATATGTGTTAGTGGTGGGAAATAACAAAGAAACAAAGATGCAAAACAATAGAAAGTATGAAAAATGTGTATTGGTTTTTTCCCCTATACTGAGTGGTTTAAAAGTAGAAGACAAAGTCTGAGTTGTCACTGCATTTCTTTAATCGTATTTTTGACTCCTGTTAGGGAGATGCATTACAAACCTTGTAGGAAAAGAGAGCAGACAATCATACAGCTTGAAACTCTACTACTAATTAAACACTACTAATTAAACACTGCTACAACTTAAGCATGTGGTTGCTTTACCAAAATTTTAATTTCTTATTTGTGCCACATCAGAAATACAGGGAGGAGTAATGTTAAATACAGAAAACTTTATTATCTCCACTTAACCATACTAATGGCATGCATATGTTAGGCCTTTTCATCTAATTACATTTTTGCTTCTTCCTTCAGAAATATAAATGTCTCACTGAAATGAAAACGAAGCTTAAACAACATTTTTCTAAGAAATACAGTGTTCTTTTTCTCTTGATGACTTTTTTCCTCTTCATGGCTTGTGTTCATCTGAGGTTGTCAGTGTGGTAGCTCTGGTAATGTGGTTCATTTATCCCCATACACTTACGCACTTACACATGAGTTACAACTGCAGAAACCACAAGTGTGTAGTGGAATGGGAAATTGTGTTAGCCTTAATTCTGCAAGGATCAGGTCCAATGATGCAGTCTGGTGTTGCTTTTGAAGATGAAGAGATGATAGTACATGTGAAAACACAGCCACATTCCAACTATAAAATGCCCAAATCATAACAAGGAATTCTGGAGCGAGGCTCCTCTTAGATATGTCCCTGAGTCATGGCTCTTCGAAAGGGCAATTTGCATCTAAGCAGCTGGTATTTCCTCAAAACACAATAAGATGTCTTGAGTATAAACTAGACCTAGGTCACACTGGCTTCAGTAGCCTGTGTCCCTGGCTTCCATGAGTCTGGATTAGTCTTTAAACAGCAAGTTCACTAGTACAGACAGCTTGTTATTTAAAATTACTCCTTAGGGTACCACATCTGATTCTGAGTTTTCTTTAGACCAAACAACACTACAAATAGCTGGGGAAACATGGCAATGTCAGAAGTGAAACAGAAAAAGAAAAGAGCATGGAAGACACAAAAATCTTCAGCTGAAGAAAAAGGATGATTTTCACATGCATGTTGGTTTATAACAAAGGATCAGAGAGAGAGAGAATATATTGGGGTTAATCTGTATCTCAAAGCACTGACTACTGGGAGCAGTTAATAACATTTTTGCTGTTACTTGTTTCTGCAGTCCATTCAAGTTGGTGTCTCGTAGCAGGGCTGTGATCTCTAAGAGCTTGCAGTCATTACATCTGGGTTCAGCTTCTCAATCTGTATTGGTGTTAACAGGGATCAAGCAGCTTAAGAGCCGAGGCAGCATTTTAGAAATGAAGGAGTGTCGGATCACTGAGTGCATCCCTTGCCAGTTCTCAACAGTAAGTTGTTATGTTTTTAATTGTCAGCTGTGACACCACTGCTGCTGGAATTTTGTCATGGCACTGGAATTGAAATGGACCACCAACTCAGTCCTAGTTGTTGATCTGCCAGACCCAAGAATAAAAAGAAAATGTAGCATCTGAATACCAAGAAAACATGGAAATTGTGGAGAGACCTAAGAATACTTGAGGCATAGTATGTAATGGAATGTTGGAATAATTTCTGTAGCAAAATAACTCTGTGATCTCAGGTTCATAAATATTTGTGTTAAAGTAAATAATATTTACAAATAGATTGGTGTTTTGTTTGAGGGGAAGAATATTTCTCTTTGGGCGTTAGAAATGCATGTGTCCTTAAACGAAATGTGGATGAAGGGTAGAATAATAAAATTCAGTTAAATTCTTATACTGTGGGTTGTAGTCAGACTACTAACTAACTACATGTAGGTCTCTTCATCACATGACAAGCTCCAACAAATATTAGTATGCACCAAAGGTTTTTGAGATATAGTGAAAACACTGATGCTGGCCTGCTGTGGTAATTTACACACAGTATATGTGTAATAGACTTTGATTATGTATACACCTAATTCCCTCCCTGTGATGGACTGTAATCTGATATACATTCATAATCCTTTTGTAATGTAGTGTGTGGCTGCTGAAGGTTAATTGATAGCAATTGACTAATAAGGTATTTTGCTATTGGAAACAGGTGGCACTTATTTGGGACAAAGGCAGTACAGAAGGGTCTGAAAACAGCAAAACAAAGATATGGTTTATAATTAGATACGTGATATGAAGTATGTCCTTAGAGGCAACTTATTGTCGTAAGGAGAGTTAAGACATCTTCAGAAATCTAGCTGGCTTGGTTTTTTATTCTGCAAACATTTTCAAAGCAGATATTGTGTTAAGAACAACACTGTTTGAGAAAGTAACGCCACCAGTGAGCACAAAAATGCACAAAAGTAGTGAGGACTAAATTAAATTAATATTAAAGTAATTAAATGAGCACAAGTTATGTATATGTTACATCAATTACTTGTTCTGTTTCTTTCTTCCCCTACTACCCTCTCAAGTATGTTGTGTATGCAAACTGTAGCATTATCAGAAAAAGAGAGTGTATGTCCAATGAACATGCTCAGCTTGACTCTTGGATTTCTGTAGATCAAGCTAGCATTGATGTTTAAAACAACCCTGTCTAAGACACAACGAACACATAATTGTGTCTTATCACCTTCAGCATCAGTGTCTTAACCCTCTGCTTAATGTTTTAAGCTGTGAGTTTATTGTAGAATCAGGTGTGCAATTAGTCTGAGCATGCAGTTATCACAGCAAAGTGATTTTTGTGTGCTAGCCAAATTACTTTAAACCCTTAGTGCTTTTATTCATTGGATTAATGTTTGGTGTTGAATAATTATATGGATGTACTTCTTTTTTTGATGTCATGCTCTAAGAGCCTTTAGATTTTTGTTTGTATGATATCTTTGACTATACTTAATGTATATACTGTTTAGATTACTTCAGTTAGTAATTCCTTAATTGTTAGAAACATTGATACAAATGTATCACAGCATTACAGACATTTTTATGAGTGGTTAGTTAGTAGTTTATGATTATAGACAACTTTTTATTTTTAAGCCTAAATAATAGTAATTTGAATAATTTAAAATCTTAATCCTGATTACTATAGAGTCAGGAGACCATGTCTTTACACAAGGCAAAAGGTACAAATTACAGAAGGGAGAGCAGTAAAATACTATTTGTGTATTTGTGAGCATTGTGTAGCTCCTTCAGAAGACCTCATAGATTGCTTTTTGAAAATATTCTCTGTAAAACATTTTAAAGCTTCAGTGTCAGTGCTTACAATTTTCTGTGTAACACACGAAGTTTTACTTTCATAGGAAGTTAATCAGCTACTCTTCAGCTGTGGTCAAAAGTTTGTGTTGGAAACAATTTTTACTTTAAATGCTGGAAAAGAAATTGCCAAAATCACTAGAGATCAGTGTCTATGTGTAGTCACACAACACAGACTGGCTGAAACTTTTAAGAGATTGGTTTGGAGAGATGGGAGTTTAAGGTAGAAGATCATGGTACTGCTGCTTCTCATCTCATCTCTGGCAAGGGATTTCCAAAGGTTGCTGTGCCTTTGCTAGGTCCAACATGGTCTTCCCATGCCCGGAACAGAGATGCAAGAAATGATTCCTGAACTAAACCCCCAACACAATTACATCAGAAACAGAGATCTCTCAAATATATTATGCATGGATTAATTAAACTGTGACCTGGAATTAACATGCAGAGGACTAGAGTATATCACGTGCTGTATACTATCCACGAGTGGTATACAAGGGCAAATACTACTTAGAGTAGCACCATGTTAATCTTATTAATTCATATCTTGTTTAACTAAGGGAAGGGCCTCTGCTCCAGAAGTGGATGCAGTTCCATCAAAATGTATGTGTACATCTGGTAAAGTATCTTATGTTCACTGGGATATTAAAATTTTGTCAGTTTATAGTCACATTTCTTTTAGCATAACCGGCACCCAAGCAACTGATATTTAAGGGTTTATTAGTGGCACAACTGAAACACCCCCTGTTTTGGGGAACCAGGTTATATATAAGATTTAGAGTTCTCCATTTTAGAGGAAAATGTGCAACCCTCTTGTACAACTGGCCATGTTATTGTAATGCTGCTGCTGTTGTGCTGAGGGTTTTATTGGCTAGGATCAGACCTGGAGCGATGCTCAGGATCCACTGCACTAGCACAGACCCCATTATACCTGTGCAGTCCCTGCAAGCTCAGAGCTTTGGTCTGATTGCACGTACAGAGCCTTATCTGGATGGGCAGATGATTTTTCTCCCAACAGATCAGGATGTCATTATGGAAGCAATCTGTGCATAGGAAAAGAGAGGTGACCTTATGTTTGTCTACCTGCCACTGACCTTCTCTCTGCATATGTCCTAGAAAAGCTTTTCAGGTGGAGCTGTGCCAGCGCTGTAGCTCTGGATGAAACCAGAGCTCTTTGGTAAGAGGGCAGAGAACTGACATTTAGGTAATTTGTCTTCAGATACCTTGGCCTTATCTCATTCATTCTAGTCTACCTGATATTTTTGATTGCAATTTTTTTGCTATGGATTTTGGATTGCAGTAAGTATCGGTAATACTCAAAGGCTTTTCAGAGCCGAAATCTGCAAACAGACTCTGAATGGTTCTTAACACCATAGGCCTCTGTGAGTAACTGAACACCTAATCACTCCAAATAAAACTAATTACTTCTAAGCAATACTACACTGAAACATCACACTGTCATAAATTGATATGTAAACTTTGGTAGTGCCAACAACAGCTGCTTTATTAGAGTTATTGTGACTATCTACCAAGGCTCAATGTCTGAATGCTCCTTGTGGATCATTTTTCCCTGGTCAATCCAGGCAAAAATATCTGTCCTAGCATGCAGCAAGTGCTTTGTTTTTTAAAAAACTTAGGAGCATTAAATTTCTTTTTCACCTGTCCAGATTTCTTTAGGGAAATGCTTTAAGGATAGACTGTTTCAGGAGCTCTCTGGCCTTGCTGGTTCAGATGGCATAGGTAGAATGAATGAAGAGTGTCCTGATAAACTATTGATTAGTTCTAACTCTATTGAAAACAGAAATGCTTCACTGAAAATTTAAACTTTTTTTTTGAAACAGAAAAGTTGGGAGTTTTTGAGGTACAAGTCTGATACCTCAATTTTGGGGTAAAACTCATGGATTGAAATAAAAACAGTTTAATAGCATGGAGAAGGAGGGGAAAATTGTAATAATGATAAAATAATACACAGGACAAATGTTTCACAATGCAATTGCTCATCACCTGCTGACTGATGCTCAGTCCATCCCCAATCAGGAATTGGGACATCTCAGCCAACATAGTTTTATTGTTCAGCATGGTGACATATGGTATGGAATATCCCTTGTGTCAGCTGGGGTCAGCTGTCTTGGCTGTATCCCCTCCCAGCTTCTTGTGCACCCCCAGCTGGCAGGGCAGTATGAGAAGCTGAAAAGTTCTTGATTTAGTGTAACCACTGCTCAGCAAAACCTAAAACATCAGTGTGTTACGAACATAATTTTCAGCTTAAATCCAAATGACAGTACTATACCAGATACTAAGGAGAAAATTAACTCTATTCCAGCTGAGACCAGGACAGTTGTCCATTTTTTAAATTGTCCTACACTTTTTTCTTTGCTTATAATAGCCAGCATGAAAAAAAAAGGTTCCTGCTCCTGACACTGCTTAAAAACTACATGAGTGAGGTACTGATGACTCTGTTTCAGGTCAATTTATTCAAATTCTCCATTAGGACTTGATTTTTAGAACACATCTGTGTGAATTTTTACTGAGCTGCGATGTGGGCTGCTGCTGGTAAGCATAACACCAAGGGAGACTTTGAGCAAATTCAGCAAGGAGATTAATAACGGCCCTACCTAGGTATAATTCTGTGACCTGGAAATGGCATACAACCACACTTTATTAATAAATTCTGCAGGAGCCCTAATTTGCTTTGCCTTTGTTCTCTGCTGTTCTGGTGCAAATCAGATAAACAAGTATCAAAAGATGGTAGGTAATGTTTCCAGGTCTGCACTGACATGGACACATAGAGTTGGATATGTGAGCTGTGAACTGGGACCACTGTCTCTGCCACACTGACTGTGTTGTGATGCTGAATGAAGTCTCACTGCCTTCATCTCCTGCTTCGGTTTGTTTGACAGCCTCACGAGCTGGTGCGTTGCTTTGTTTGTTTGTTCTTTCTTTTTAGCACTGTGCTTCTTCTAGTGAGGTAAATAACAGGGAGGCCTACGATAAATTTCACATGTCTCCAGTGTGATTGCAGAGGCCTGTGGGCAATTCTCCATCTTAAGGTATTTATTGGCACTTATTCTTGGGTAAACCAGATGTCACTCTTAAGAGCCATCATAACCTTTCCTCCTAAAAAACACCATCACTTTCCATCCATATTGTTTCTGATCAACCTAGCTCCACAGAAGTCAGTTCAAAAACTTACATTATTTCAGTTAAATTTTAAACTATTTTGTGTTTAAAGTAGCTGTGTTCCATACTACCACCCTGTTTCTGTCCTGAGCACTTCAATTCTGTTGGGATCTCTTGTAAAGAGAGAAAGTGTGGAGGAGAATGTTGGTTCAGGCAATTGAAACTCATACTTTCATAAGATAAGTGGATTCTGAGGTGTCTTTTTTTCAAGGTTTGTTTCAGGTTTCTTATAGGGTGACGTCGAGATAATGAAAATGGAAACAATGCAGTTGTCAAGAATTGCAGATATGCCTGACTCTTCTCATGTTATTAGAGGATTCCTTCTTTTTATCTCTTCTCTTTTTTTCACCTATCTTTCCCCCTGGAATATTCTTATCCAATGAATGTCCAAACATGTAATTTTAGATTGTGGGCTTTTGGTATGTGAGCATGCACTGGTGGTAGGGTTTCTGTATAATGACTTGATAAACCTGTCAGGATTTTACTAGTAATGCATAATAAATGTGGTTATTATAGAAGATATCCCTTTTCCAACAGTGGCTATTTGGTCTTTAGCAGGTTAGGAATCTTAATTCTTCTGTAATTCTCTTTCTCTCTTTTCTCCTCACCTTTTCTCTTCTCTTCATTGATTAAAGACTTCTGTAGATTGTGGTTTCATATTTCATATTGGGTAAAAGGCACCAATGGTAGACATGCAATTTCTTATAAAAATTAATTTTATTTCTATTTTTGATAGTTATTTAAACTACGCAAATTGTGAATGCTTTAGAGTGAAGTTATAAATTAATATGACTGTTAATCCTGTTTGTTGTTATACCACATCACCTCCTCCAAAGCATTGGTCCGATTCTATATCTCACCCTTCAGCCACCATTGTTTTCCAGAGGAAACACAGTGCTGTAGAAGACTTTTGGAAGCTGTCTGTGCTTTCTTCCAAATGTCTCTATTGATTCGGCAGGGAAAACTGGGCAGAAAGCCCCAAGCTTTTACACCAAAAACCTCTGATACCACAAGAGAACACATTTCCCCGGAAGCCTCTGCTACAGCAATCTTCTGAAGAGATTATACATTTTAAACAGCCAATTAGGTGCTATTAGGAAGAAAACCTCCAACAACCCTGACGACAGGAGGGAAGGAATGCAGGGAAACTGACAGCTGTTCATAGATGAATAAAGCACCATAAATGGTCAAGAAGTTACAGGCAAAGGGAAAAGAATGGGCCTGTAATGGGAGAGGAAGAAATTACTAGTTTAAGGTCATAGCTTTGAACCGGCAGCAAAACCCCACTAATCTAGATCCCAGACCAGAGCATTAAAACTCTCCTGCCTTCCCTGAAATCACATGAAAATTGCCTGCTTTGGCAGGAGATAGGAAATATTTACTACTGAGGGCTATGGGAACATTTTGAGTAACACATGACCAACCAGAAAATACATACTTAAAAAAATATCTTTCTACCTTTTCAACTCTAACTTTTGTCTTGTTTGTTTCCTTTAGGCCGCTACATGAAAGTTGTGAAATACAATGCCAAGAGTGCAAAATGTCTCACCTGCCACATCTTCCTTATATCACTGTACAGCAACCCACATAAAATGGTGAGTCTTCCATGGCTTTTATAGCTATCACTTACCATTTGAATGTTCAGATGGGAATGTTTATCAAGTTTATCAAGTTCTACCTGAAATTTTCATGTTGAGAGGCAAAATTTCCCCTTTTTTCTTCTTAATTTCTGGATAGAGAGCACAGCTGAAATTATGCATAGCTTCAGATGGTCCTTTCAATAATTTAACTATCTGAAGAATGGCACAATTTTTGCAATGAAATAATTACAGTTATAGTCTTTTCCATATTGTTTGCAAAGCAGCTTGTGATGTTTGTGTTTGATTTTGTTTAGTTCTTTCTTCTTTTTTTTTATGGAAGCTAATTTGAGGATGGGACAGAGACATAATTGTTGCTGCTGCTGTTTGCCTGCTCTGTGAGCTGTGGAGATGGTGTCTTTAGTTTGTTTCTGAGACCTTGCATGTTTCAACTACATGCAATATCTCTGTCCTGTGGTATTGAAATTAACTTTTGTTTTCTCTTCCCATGACAAAAAGTTTTCAAAAAAATCAACTTTTTATTTTTAGGAATTCATGCAGAAGAGCATGATCTGGTCCAGGCATGTAATCTCTTAGAATAATGTTTCTGCTGGAAGCCAGGATCCAGAGTTTCTTCATTTGCAACTTGTTTTTTGGCTTGTTTTTAGACAATTTAATTTTTTTGTGAATTTATGACTCCTAATTATTACCTAGATTTTGCCATTCCTTCAAGGAAGGTCCTTGAAAACTATGGTAATTTTGAACAAACAGACCAAGCAAATAGAGTTATGCTAATGTTGTTTTTCAGCAATTTTTTCAGGGAATCATACTGAAATGTACAAAAAAGCAAAAATTACATTCAGGAGCAAGCTCAGGAGTGATAAATAAATGTTTTTAATAATTGAAATTTAATTTTCAAAACATGCCATACTGTTCACCTTTCAACTGAGAAAACTGTAGTTAAATCCATGTCTCTGTTGAAGTCCTGGTTGTCAGAGATGATCCTCCGAAATCTATTCAAGATACCTTCCTTCTTCTTTTTATGAGTAAATGTAAGCTTGATTGCTAATGCAGACTTCAATGGCAATCATCTATTTCTAAATAAATCCCACACTGGATTTCTGTTCAGCTCCTCTCTGGCTACATTTCAACTTACACAGTTTTATTATGTGGTACATGTATTGTAAACTGCCAGGATGAAAGTCTATTGGCTGAGGTTCTTCAATGCAGACCATCAAATGGCATCTCATGGAGTGGGCTAGCACTGAATGTAGTAAATACTCCCTGCAGTGCTTGTCCATTTTTGAGTGTTATTTATATAGTGAAGATACAAGGAGGATTGTGGTTTTGCCTCATTTTCCTTTTGCATCTTTGCAGTTAGAGGGGGCTCTCTATGGGCCACAACCATGTAAATTTCTCAGTGTAATGTTCAAAAGGGGATTGCAGTCATTTTGCTGATTCATTGCATCCTCATCAGTACTGTTTTGCCATAGTGCTGTAGATTTGGCCAAAAAGGAATTTTTTCCCCCTTTTTTTGACAGCTTATGATCTCCATTAACCTGATATAAGTCAGGAAAGTGAACTAAATGCAGTCATTTTTCTTTAGCCACCAAGTGGGATCCATATCTCACACTTCCATTGCTATGGGTCAGCCAACACCTAACAGTGTATGAAAAAGACATGCAACTAAAAAAACTTTGCATGCTTGTGAAATAGCCATGAACTGATCATCATTCTGTAGGAATGATTGTATTATTTCTAATAAATAAGATTAATTTGTTATTAATGTGATTAAATCTTGCCAAGCACAAAGAATATTCTGTTCTTCATAAAACTGGAGTAGCAGAAACTTGAGTTTTGGCATTTGCCATTGCTGTGATGCATTTTCTCTTTTTCTGTGTAGAACCAAAATAATATATATTGCAACTTATCTTACAGAATTAGTTTTCAACAGCACAATCAGGAAAACATTTATAGTCTCTTACCAAACAAATGTACATGGAAATTCATTTGAAAAGGTGCATGCCAAAAAAATGAAAAATATAGTTGACGGATTTCTGCACGATTCATCAGCTACTATTTGAGATACGAATAATGAACAATTTTAATCTTGAATGAAACAACTGACTTCTGTTCCATTCTTGGCCAACAGATGAGCTCACAATGTACACAAGTGTGGTGAACCCAAGGGATTTACAGAGCATCATAAATGCATTTTATTGTGCACTCCAATGCTGTCATCTACAGCTAGCAAACAAATAAGATAGGTTTTTAATATAATCCACCATGTCCCTGCCAGTGCTCCTCGCCTGTTACATCATCTTGCTTTGGGCCAAGAGTTTGTTTTCCCCAGATGGCCATTGCAGAGCTGCTGACAGCTACCCTGACTGAGAAGCTGTAGCACAGTGATCTTCCAACTCATTTAGCACTACCGACAAAGGAAAAGCTGTTGATGTCCCGATGTGAAAGCACTCTATCAGGCATTACATAGTGTCTGTGTTCTCAACATGTTTGGAGCGTGATAAGTCATAGCACATGCTTTTGACATCTTCCTGCCTTTCACTGCAGTGTAGGATTTCTTGGAGTTGGAATTCAGGTGGCAGAAGAGATGTAAAAAGCCAAATGTGATATCATCAGCAACTGGTAGTGGTCATGGAATCATAAATAAAATTCTGTAGACTTGGGTGAAAAATTAATCCTTTTTAAGACATGCACTGCAGTTCTTCCCTCAGCTTTTGCCGTCCTGAACTGCCACTGCAGTTCTTGCCTCAACTTTTGCCCTCCTGAACTGCTTGAGTAGCATAGACTTTTGAAAGGGATACCTGGCAGAGCTATTAAAATCTAGGGAAGTCTTTCCTCTCAGAGTGCATTAAAAAAGGCTTTTCTTAGTCAACAATTATTTTCCATCCTATCCCATTGTATCCAATGGACTATGAGGGGATTAGGAAGTTCCTAAGTGCCCTTTCTTCTGTCACAGCCTCACTCCCAAGCTAGTCAGATGTGTGGAAAATGCCAAATTCCTGCTCCATGTGAGAGGGGCTTGGTAGACTGTGGGACATGGTGTAAGGTTGTTCTGTCCTGTGACTGGAATGGCTGGGGTGTCAGGAGCTGTGCCTGCCAGGATGTACCCTGGGCCTCCCCTTCCAATGGGGGGCAGCTGAAGCAATCTGCTCACTTTTGTGAAAACAAGATGCAGCTGTTGGACTTTTGGCACCTTGTTAGTGCAGCATTTGCTTAGAGAGAGTCTGGATGCCTAAACCTCAGCATTTTGCTGCCAATATTTATTTTGTAACATAATTGTTTTTTTAAAAGAGTATATAGTAGATAATTTTCTTTAGAGTACCACAATCAACTTTTTAAAAGTTCAAAAAGTGCAGGGAGGTTTTTTCTCTGATTTGTTCAGATACATGAACGCACTTATGGTAATTGTAATTTAAAAATTTTCTATTTGCCATCAATTATTGTCAGATTGAACAGGAAAAAAAAAGGCAGTGGAGGTGCTCCACAAAAGGTCAAAGAGTCACTCTGGCACCAGCAGTGAGTGGTCCCTCCCCCTAGTAATCTGCCCACCACAGTCACTAGGTAGTCTAAATTGTGTCCATCAGTGCCTGTAGCAGCTCTGAGTAAGAGCAATTATTTCATCTGTGTTATTTCAAGTGGGATGAATCTCAGTGCCTGAGTTCAAATTGGGTTTAAAACATAAAACAAAAAAAAAATGTAACAATCAAGTAACCCCTCCACTTCCTGATTCTCCAGCTTCCAAAATACTCCCAGTTTCTCCAGCTCTCCAGCTAAGGCTTTCATGAGTGAAACTGAAAGATCCTTGAAAGTTATTTTATTTCATGCCAGAAACTTGTAGTGGAGATGGCATATCTTCTAGTTGCCAGATAAAAGAACTGATAAACCTGTAGTATAGGTGGCAGCCCCAAGTCTTTCTTCCTAATGCTGCTTTTCCCTCTGCTCTTTCAAGGGTAGGGTGTTTATATTAAAGTTTTTCATTTTGAAGAGAAATGGTTAGGATGATTTTAGACTAAAACAAAACAAAATGTGATTAAGTGAACAGAGGACACTGAATTCTTGGATAACAACAACAAAACCATTACAGTAGGGTTCCAAAGGAGATGAACTAACAAAAATTTCTATGTCAGTAACAAAGCGTGAAACGTAACCCTTTGTATATCACTGTAGGTCTGTCTGTATCTGCTAAACATCTGACTTCTGCTGTTTGGTTTTCAGTCTGTTCTATTCAGTAATTTATGTGTTGGGACAGTCTTGTGTATTTATCACTCAAATTCACCTTAAGATTGTCAACATATTCCTGCTTCTATCTCCAGCTGTCTCTTACAGAACAGTCAAGAGGAGAATGGTTTGCTATAGTGATTGTATGATATGAGAGCTTCAGCACATTTATCTAAAGAAAGCCTGCAAGAAAGTTGTAGATAGGCAAATTGTGGGGGAAAAAAAAAGTAAAATTATATATGTGTGTGTGTATATCTATAAAGGATTGAAAAGATCAAGTTCTGAAATTAAAGAGTTCGACTGCAAACAACTTTTTTTCCTTTTTGCTTCCGAACTTGATTAATGAAAATGTATTAGCAAACAGAACTGCTTCATGTTGAATACACTGTATTTTTAGATTTTGTTTCTAAAGAAATGTGTTTGTTCCTGAAATGCATAAGCCAGCCAGCAACCAGTAAACACAGCACTAAGTGATGGAGAACTCTTTATTCCATTTGAAAGGCTGCTGCAGAAGATCTCAGCAGTTTTTCGGGAAACTAGGGGAAAATATACGTATGCTTTTCCTCATTCTAATGAAGTTCTCCATTTAAAATAGCAACCCATACTTGGTTATTAATTACTTTCACATGACACACAATGCAATGTGGAATCTTAGCCAAGAAAGTGTAGGCTTGAAATGTTACCTTGTAAAGTTGTAACTCGTAAGAATGAAGATGTTTCTATTCATACCATATCTTATTAAAAGTAGAATTGTTTTGGAAGTGTAACCCTCTGGGAGCTAGAGGTTAGATTGTTTGTAATGCAAACCCTTTTATTTTACATGTTGGCTTGTGTAAATGCATTGCATGGAACAGCTGAAGTGTTATGCATAGCATTTGTTTTTCAAGAATGGCAGATTTTACCTGAACGTTACATGAACATCATCGTTTGCTTGTAAGTTCTGAATTTTGAAAAGTCTGTTGTTCCTGGGTGGTCACTGTAGAGATAGCTTCAAGCATACAAAATATAAAAAGTATGCATGAAATATGCCAGTATATTAAATTAACATCCTGCAAAAGCTCCCTTTTTAAAATCCAGATGCTTATATTGCTTTTGACAGACTCTAGGCGGTAAAGTTTTAACTTTAAAGAAGGAGCTTTCTGTTTCTGTTTTCAAGTTAAAAATAATGAAAGGAAAACACACTGAAATTCCCACATTATTAAATAAAACATTTAAGTGGCATGGGGCCAATCATTGTCACGCCACGAACAAATGCCTTACGGTAATATGTTCCATAACTGTTTGCTAAAAACTACCAATTTTAACACATTTGCACATGATTAGACACAATAAAAAGTTACTTATTGAAGTCAGTGACACAGTAACATTACTTAGGCCCAAGGGGAGGAAAACCTGAAGGAGAGAGATGGTGTGAAATGGGTTCCATGCTGTGAAAACAGATCTTCAGGAGAGTCCCTCGGTGATGGACTTGGCTCACATGGGCCAGGAGTTCACAGGGCTGCCCCTGCACTGGGGAGCAGGGCTGGGTGGATGTGTAAGGGGGAACACACATGTGAGGAGACTGATGGGCTCAAGAAGCAACTACCAAATCTAGCTTTGAAACACCCCTCATTTTCCCAGGGACTGGGCCACCAAAAGAGTGCGTTTCAAAATGGTTGGGCTCTATTGCTGTTCTTGCAAGATTTCTGGGCATGTTCCTCTTTTTCTTAATAACCAAAGAAATTGCTTCAAAGATCTGTGTTTGTAGCTGCCAACCCAATAGAATGTATTTATCTCACTGAAGCTGAGCAGTCAGAATGAGATCAAGAAATGGGTCTCTCTACTGTAATGGAAGGAGCTCGGTTTTGTTACTTATGCTTTCCTGACCGAAGCAGTAGAATAGCATTTTCATAGCTTCAGAATTGTTTATTCAAAGTACAATTCTGCATAAATATTCAATTTAGACCAGGGAATTTCTTTGTATCAGCCTTGCACTTCAATTTTGGTTTTATTTTTCTGTTACAGGGCCTTTGGATTTAGAACCTGTTGATACGCTTCAGTTTTTCAGAAATTGTGGTACTTCACATCCTCCACATTCATGTGAGAAGAGTTATCAAAATTAGCCTGAATTAATTAAAGTAGGTGTAATCTCCACGTACATGTGGAAACGAGTAAGAAAAAAGAAGATAAATCTGTTGGGGGAAAATCTGAGTACGAGTTAATGGTTACATTAGCGGAGATAATTTTTGCTTTGTGGTATCTGCACAGTTGGATTCATGAGGGAGTTTTTAGCTACTTGGGACTTTACACATCTATCAGCTATTGCAAGTCTGAGAAGCTCATGGAAATTATGACTCTGAGACATACCCTCGAGGTTTTTGAACTCATAAACTAATCTATGCATTGCAATTGGGGATAAAATTTGCTTTCATAAGAGAACTTCCCAAGTCTTCCCCTTACACAGGGACTGAGTCAAATTCAGAAGATTCATAGGGTTATGAAAAAATTTCGTAGTGACCTCCCTATCTCCAGAAGGTGATGGGGGTCTCCACCCCAGCTTACTGACACTCCCACTGGCTGTAGTTTTCTCCCCTAGAATACATGTTTTTGAAAGGAGTCAAAACACTGCATCCTCCAAGCTCCCCCACAGACTGTGCCAAGAACAAGCACAAAGTTGAAGTGCATGTTGCTTGTGCCACCCAATAAAATGAGTCACCTGCACAGTGCTGATTGCATGCTTCCCTCCTCACCAAACATGCTGACAGGATTTGGGAATGCAAGTTTCTCCAGTTCTTCCATGGTGCAAAGAATAAGGTGCCCTTGTAAACAAAAGCTTCTCATCAATCCCCAGGAACTGATAGTGAGAGTGCTGTTACTGATCTCTCACTGCATAAGGGGAATTACATGTTCAGCAGACATGCTCTTCTGGCCTCAGCACATACAAAAAAAAAACCCACCATCAATAAAAAGTAAACAAAGTATTAAGATGAAGAAAGATTAAATGAAAGAGCTCTTCATAGTGCTCCGCAGTTTTCCATGCTGAAAAAAATACCATCAGTAATGCAGGAGATGAGCAGGCAATCTGTGCTTCTTGTCCTAAAAAATGAGTTAAGGGCAAATTAAGTTTTCAGTCTTTACACAACTTTTTGCAAACCTTGGTTTCCACCACTGTTTTATTTCCATGTAGGAAAGAGAGGGTTTGGATTCATCTGTTTCTTGGATGTCAGAGGGGTTGAGGAATCAGTGTTTGATGTCAAATTTATGAACAGGAGGTGTTTGCTTTCATGTCACAGCAGCCACCCTTCATGTACAGCATTTGGTTCCTGGTGCCTTGCACAGGGCAGTAGCAACCCTTGCATGAGCACCACACCCTGGGTTTCCACAGGCCACCTTGTTTATACCTAAGCAGGAAGGTTTGTCCAGAGGGTGTGATGCTGAAGCAGAAAAGAGTGGATGCTTTCCAAAACTGGGTGTGTGCAAACTCTCAGCATTTGACCTTCCCCCTTCTCTTGCTGTTGTTTCGGTTGGCAGCAGTAAGGAGGAGAAGGAGGAGTAATAAACCCAACTCTTTCCCCTGCTTGATCCAGCACTGGACTTATTTCATAGCATGTCACTTAAAATGAACATATACCTCTTCCCCCACCGCCCCCATAACAATTTTTTCTCAAAAAGTCTTACAACACAGGACATCAGTGTGACCGTCATCTTACAGAAAGGGACAGAGAGGCAGAGGAAGGAAAATGGTTGCCCTAAAAGCCTGTCAACCTTTCTGTTGTAATGAGACTCTTCAGCTCCTTACTCTGAGCATGGAAAACCATAGCAAGGCATTAATTGAGTGCTGCATTTTCTGAAAGCTGTTATGGGACACAGACCTGGTAAATGCCTTCTTTACAGTTATTTCCCACAGGTATGTATGGAACGTTGAATGCTGTAGAGCTCTCCTACTACAAATGTAGCTGTACTCAATGCTAGCAGCTGAAGGGCACATTGAAGAAGTGAGTGTCATGAAAAAGAACCAACCAATGAAAGCAACTCTGTGTCTTTTCATTTTATGACAGGAATGATGACAGCATTGAAATGTTTTGTTATATAAGAACAGAAAAAAAAGGAAAATTATCTAAGAGATTACTAGGGTGAGGCATGATCTACACTTATGAAGCTCCTAGGTGCCTAGTGACACTCTAGGAATTTTTGTCCTTTTCCAAATTTGAAACTTGAAGTTGAACTCAAAGAGGACATAAGGGAAATGTAGCATTGACAGTGAGTAGAAATGCAGATTATAGTCCTATTAATGGCTTTCTGGTTAGAAAATTTGACATGGACATTGTTTCAAGAGCTTCGACTACCAGTTTCTATCAATTTTTGATTAGCATCAAAATTGTAGGAAAGACTTGCTTGTCAGAGGTAGCTCTTAGCCATTCATGTTGCTCATGAATCTTAGAAGGACAGGAGCAAAGTACAAGGTTGGGTTTGATGGAGAAACTTTGTTGCAAGCTATAAACTGTATTGCTTTTACAACAAATAAAAATTACACAACAGATTTTAAGTAATTTTCCTGTCTTGGCACTCTTATCTCATTTTGCTGTTTATTAGCAGAGGGGATAAGGAGTCCTACCAAGATAAATCAAGAAGTTCATCTATATTCATCATGACATCTGATAGGCAGATTATTCTTAGTTTTCCACTAAGATTAAGAGAAGAAGCATCCTTCTTCTGTTGTCCTTGGATCCTCTGCAAGGATTAGGTACTTTCAGTAGGCATGTAAAGGTTAGATATATTTGACATTTTATTTCACAGGTAGGATTTTCTCAGAAATTTAATTTTTCTTTTTTTTCCCTTTTTTTTAAAATTTCTTTTATTTTTAAGTAACGTTTGAGTGGTTGCATATTACCCATTACTGAGTTTGAAGAAAGTCTGAAGCAGGCAAAAAAGAGTGAGTGCTGGTCATTTTCTTGTGACCTTCTTCAAAACCCTCTACAGTCAAAACAGCTGAAGACTTAAATTATTCACATGGTCTAGAATCACCTTCGAATCAGTAGGACATGTGCTTACCACCAAGAAGAGATGAATCACAAGTTAAGGAAAATATCACAGCAGTAATTATTAACTAGTAAGTTGATGTGAAAGGTGCTTTTATCCAGGAATTGCATGTGTGACCGTCATTTACTTACTCCATTAAAAGTACAGAGAAACATGCAATCTCAAATTAGTAGGAACAGCTGGAGTCCGAAGAAGGTTTCTTTCTAAGTAGCAATGCATACTTGAGATAGATATATGTGTGTGTGTGTGTGTATGTATGTGTGTGTGTGTGTGGATAGGTAGGCTGGTGACAGGGTTGTGAGGCCTCATCTGCTGCCTTCAATAATTTTCACAGTTTGGAAAGACCATTTGTGTTGCAGTGGAAGTGTGGCTGCCCTGAGACCCTCTCCCCTGCAGCCTGCAGGTGCAACTGCCTTTACACACCATGGCTTGTGCCTTTAGCTCAGAAGTATTTCTGATTCAGGAGCTTGGAGCCTCTCTGCATTTAAACTCTTCTGAGCTTCATTTGAAGAAGTCAATAGTATTTTCAACCTCATTGTAGGTTTATTGAAATCGTCATTGTATCTTCTGCGGTTCCCATGCAGAAATTCAAATCGTAAATGTTACCTTTATAGACTATATATTAAACTCTCTGTGAATTGCTATTTCTATAATATTCTACAATTATTATTCCTTAGTTCATTTTCTTGATCTTAAGATAGGGCTCATTGTTCAATAAAGCCAAATTTATTTGAAACATTTGAAGAAGTTCACCTTGATACTCTCCATCTTCCTGTGACAGCTCATTATAGTGAGACCATAGATTATTATAGTTGTACTTGAAGCTTACATATTTCTTCTTCGGATTTCCCCAAATGACTGAAGAAACACCAGCTGGTATTAGGTAACTAATCTTGATTCCCATTTTCTTATTCATGCTGGGAAGCTGCTTAGTGTGGAAATAATTCCTGTTTTTATTAGGATTGTTTATGAAGTTATAAATCTACAAAGCAGCATGCGTCAAGAAACAAAGCTGCACTTTGTCTGATCAATATGCTCTGACGTTTCCTCTTTGACACAGTCTGGCTGTACCCTGGGACCTCTGAGGGCCATCTCATTCCAGATGTGCCCCTTGACCAGCCTCCATCTCCCTGTTTGGACAAGGCTCAGATGACTTTCCCTCCCTTGTTTCCACAGGAAGGAAACAGAAGTGAATAGCCTGAGAGGAAGAGAGCTGCACCATGCTCCAGTCGATCCTTCAGCCCAGGTAACTGGAGTAACATGATCACAAGAGGGTTGTCTCAGCCCAGGGACCGCCCAAGTGCTCCAGTACCTCTTTACTCAAGTCTATAGGTATTTCCTGGACTATGATATGAGGACAGCGTACTTGTTAAAAACCACATCAAAATCTGGAGTTTTTAAAGGCCTCAGTTTGTGATGGCTCTCTCAGGTTTCAGCAGTACCGAGCTCTGAGGAGTCATTAAGGGATGGGAGTTACCAAAACCTGTGATCATGTTGTCTTATATTGAGTACTTATAGAAGAGGCACATTAAACAGTGGTGGTTTTGGAAAGCTTGGCTCTGTTTCAGGCAGAACCATCCTGCTGCAACCAGACACTATCAATCGTGGTCCACTTTTTGGAGGACAAGTACACTTAACCTTAATTGTTGCTTCAGAAGAAGTTTACGAAGCTTATTTTTCTCCTGTATTTTCTGCAGTAATATCTGCCTCCTCCCAGCTCTGTGTACACAAAGCCTGTGATTCCTTTGAGAGAGATTTTTGGAGGGAAGGAACTCAAGCAGGAAAATACAACACATGAGCTTGATTTCCAAATGCACATCTAATGCCCACAAATCATCTCTGAGGACAAAACTACCAGTGCCTACAGCTTGCTTGCCTGTGAGAACTGCTCCTGCTTCTTCCTCAGCTGGAAATATCTGGTTCTTGGTACATCAGAAGCTGAGCCCAAGAACTCCTTTACTCTGAAAATGTCCCACCTCCACATCCTGGTTTATTTTCTTTAAAACAGGATGAACTGGATAAAAAAGTGAAAAATGTAATCTCCCATCCAGTTTGTCTTAAAAAACTGTTTTGAAATATCATTTATCTGGAAATGTTTCTGAAGTAAACCAATTAATTTGTATCTTTCTGACTGCCTTATATCTCGAGTCTACATTTTTGAAATAATAAAGACTACAACTGTAGTCTTTTAGAGGAAAAAAAATCAGCATGCCATAGGAAACTTCTTTTTTTCCTGCAACCAGAACATTCAAATTTCTCAATCACCTATTCTGATCTGATATTGATTTCCTTTAGTATTTCTTCTTCCTCCTTAGGGAAATAAATCTGTTTCTGGTATCTATCAGCCATTCTTCCCTTTGATAAAAAGAATTCATATAATTCTTAAGTAATGCTAAATCTTCTGTCAACAAATTAGTCTTGTCATCAGCCATAAGGGGCCTCATGATCTTCTTGGTGACCTCTTGCTTCTAAAAAATTTGAGAAAAAAAAATCCTTGCATAATAACTCCTGGCAATTCCTGTAATGTTTTGCCTTTTATTTACAACATTTACGGTATTTTGAAGCAAATTGGTTTATTTATTTTTTTAACAAAATCAGAAACTTTATAAAATATCCTGTTTGTGAGTATGATGGCAGGGACTTAAGACAACAAATGAATATATGTGTAAGGTTAATTCAATATGTGCAGGTTAATTCAGTAAAATCAATAATTTAGTGGCTAGAGCACTCGCTGGAGATCTATGGGTTGTATGAGACATGGGATCAAGGTTCTCTGTCCCATTCCCGATAAGTGCCCAAATCACTAGATTACATGGTCAGTCTATTTTTTTCTAGTCAAATAATTATTTGTCCAGTGTTCTTCACCAGTAAAGAGAAATCTTTACTCTTTACATGATTAAAAAGGTTCTGATACTTTCTAACGTAAAACGGTTCCATTGAAAAATACACCTTTTTTCCAGTCTCCCCCACCCCATGATATTACTGAATGTTTTGCTCTTTACATTTAGTAGGCTCAGGATTTCAGTTTTATTGTTTAAGATCCTGCAAATTGTTTTGCATGGCTCGATGCATAAATATGAAGCACAGGCTCTGTGACTAGAGTCATAGTCCATCACAGTGCTGTGTTGTACTATAGAAATATGTTCCCTTCTTAGCTTAAATGGTGTTTTTCTTTCTTTCTTTCCTCTGATTTCATATAAACTTAACTGCTACTTCACATACTCTGAACTCTGACATATTTAAAATAATCTTTTTGCATACAGTATCTTCCTTTCTATTTTTAATTATTTTAACATTGTTTGTATTTTTTCACTAATACATCTTCCATGAAAAGTACTGTTTGCTTCTAGTTAAAATTTACTGAACTGTCATACTTAATGCCTTAGTAATCTTTGGGTGCACTGTGTTCGCCTGAAGCTGCTTAAACTCAGCCCTTATTCTGTTGTCAGGCTTTCCAGATTTTCAATGGTGTGGGTTTGTAGATTTACCTCTTTATCTCCAATATGTGTCCAGCTGATTCTTAAAAATTCTGTCAAAAATTGATATCATTTCACAAATTATAAAGGAAACCACAGCTCTATACCATGTGCTCAGAGCTATTACTTGATTTATTTCTTCCACTTAATATGCCCCAGATTATATCCAGCACTTGAATACTCCCATTTCTACTTAGCTTTCTGTCTCCTTTCAAAACAATATTAGTTTACTGTTGCCTCCTGAACAATCCCATCTACCATCTTACTTCTTTTAACTCAGGTTTTGAACTTTAGTAATTGTAACCAGCTGGTAAAGTCTCCTGGGGTTCCTGTCTCTGTAAATTTTACTTCCATTTAGCACCTGACACATTCTCCACCTTGCCCACTCTCTGAAGAGCAGAGTTTGGAAAGAGGCAGGACAGGAGAATAACTACTGCACTTTCTCTTGAACTGGAAGTTTCCACTATCAAAATTAAGTGCAAAGCAATTGTATTGTGTGATCTGTATATAGCATCAGGCCATTTCCTGTTAGGCATTTTCTCCTTTCTGAAGTCACCATATTGGCAGGTTTGGTTTTTCTCAGTTTTGCTCCAAAGAAATGGTTTCTATTAAGGTAAAGTGAAGAGATTGTCTCCTATTCTGTGTTCTCTAATGGGATATCCTCTGGTGAAAGTCAATCTGGTTTCCATGTGGTGACACTTCTGAAAATTGATAATTTACCTTAATTTACAAATTTCTGCTGTTTCTGCATCTTTTGCTCACTTGAAAACCACTTCATTAAACAGGAGTATTGTCAGCATCATCTGGCCACCTGTATGTTATACCTCTTGTGCTATTTTTAGCTCTAACTACGAGCTTCAACCATAATTTTTGTCTCCTGTAAATGAATAAATAAATGTCAGAAATCAAGGGTTAAAGAGCTGTGCATTTTCTTGTTAATAGTATTGCCCATGTTGATTTAAGGCACGTATAATCATACATCCACCTAGCAACTGGCTGTTATGGAAGCACAGTTTCATAGGTTTGTCACCTAAAAAAAAAATCATTAAATTCAGAATCTGTGCACTTAGAATATAATTTTTCAGATATATTTGAAAGTATACATTAGTTATAGCTAATAAATGTAAAACATTAATCCTACCTAATTAACTTTGACCATATGGGAAAACTCTCATATTAAACACCTGTCTTTTCCTGTTGTGATTTCTCGCTGTGATGTCATAAGCATGAATTATGAGCTGGATGTGGCAGGGAATTTAGTCCAGGAATTTAAATTATCTGAAGAAAAATTTCTATTTGTCATTTTTATTCCCCCAGTGCAATATGCTCCATGATCTCTGGCAACTCAGTCAGCAGTGGAAAGTGCAACCAAGTACGGGAAATCGGCTGTGGACCCTCCTCTGCATGGCAGAAAAGACCAAAAAATGGTACTTGCCCATGAATGAAGAAAGATGCCAATGTCTAAAACAGGAGCATAGCCTGGAGAGCCCGTAGTACTCAGCTAGGCTTTGCCTTCCCCTCCCCTCCAAGATTCCTGAGCATATGAGCAAGCAAACTAAAACTAGCGGTTTTGCCAGTGGGAGGAGAGGCAATTCCAGACTTGCAGTGGGTTTCCTGTGGAAGAAGCTTTCTCCAGTGCAGCAGCTTTCACCAAGCAGCTTGGGTTTGCTCACAAAGCAGTCACTTGTCAGGCACAAGAGGGCTGTGGGCTCATCTCCAAAGGGATTTGGTGGCCAGTACAGATAAGGTAACATCTGCTCAGGTAGAACTCACCTGGAAGTAGGTTGGACATCATGTTGGGACAGCACACTCTGGAGGATACTGTGATTCAGGTGATGCACCAGGAAGATCATGTAGGCATAGACGTAGTGAAATCTGAGTCATCAGAAAACAATTTGCTGAATAAAACCCTCTGGAAGAGGTGAGCACTCCCTTAACACAAAACAGTGTCTATATTTTGTTGTTCTTGTCTAGTCTAGAGGGTAATTACATTTTGTAAGGCTAACATGTATCAAGAATCCCACTGAATATCCAATAATAGTGTTTATAGCTGTGAAGTATATTGACTAAAAACACTGATTGCCATCTCCAGTGCTATCAAGCCACTTGGGGTCTTCAGTCAAATCATTACAGGCAAGGAGCGCAATGATCACAAGCACTTGGCAGATTCCCATTGGAGACGGGGCATGTTTCCCTTCTTTTTGTGCTGATTAGCCTTAGCCTTTTGGTTTGGGTATGGACCTGAGGAATTCAGATTAACAGTTTCTGTCTCATCTGCAACACAGGTGAGTTCTAAGAAACTCCTTTCAGAAAAAGAGTATTTTGAAACCATATGAATGTTTACACAGAGCAAAAGGAAAGGGTGCAAACATTGTGAAGCGACTTTGTAACATCTGTGCTGTTGCCTTTTGGAAGGCTGTGCTTGGATTTTGAGTATTTGCCCTGTTCTGATTATAGTTTAATATTTCAGTGTGGCGAAAATAACTCTAATGTAGGAATGCAGCACTCAAGTACTCTTTCCTCAACATACACATACACATATATATATGTATAAAGTAAAGGAAACCTTACTTTTTATTAAGGGAAAAAGTACTCCTGGCAACTTAAATTGTGAGGTTACAGGGGGAAAATAGCTCTCTTTAAGAAAAGTAAGTAAAGTAGGTGCAGGCAGTGACTTTAAATTGGACATTAAACTAATCCAGGGCTATACTTTAATAAAGGCTAGTGCTGGGGATTCTTATGGATTTTCTAGCTCATTGCTGGGATGAGAGAAAAATACAATAAATGTTCTATTACTTACACAAGCTGCTGGTTTTCAGAAAATTAGTCACCAGTGACCTTTTACCCTTTGTCTTGCTCTCTTTCTCAGTAAAAGTACCTGACCAGAATCAAACGCAGCCTTGCTGTATGATGGCATCTCTCCAGGCTGCACAGGGCACCACTGTGAGTACAACTCAACATAGCACAAGATCGGCTTATTTTTCTCATTGTGTAACTGTAATATTGGGAGTAGGGGGGGGAGGGAAGAGGGAAGGGGCAGAGGAAGAAAATAATCTATTTATCATCAGTTGTTCTTTTAAACTGTACAAAGAAAAAAGGTACAATTCTACATTTCTTGCTTAGAAGTGAAGACCAATCTGTAAAACATAACCAATCAAACTGCTCAGAATTAAATTTTGAGAACTGCAATATGACTTAGTGATATCTCCAACCTCACAAAGCATAAACTTTTGTGTTTGGTTGATATTTTTGCTTTTCCATGAGTATCAAAGCCTGATGTTTATATTCTTCACAATGAGGCACAGCCTTTTGCTGAGGGGGAGGGGACTATATTACTTGGTGTATACCAGCCCTTTGGTAGAATTATATTGATTAGTTTTCCAGTTAGCAGTGAGACCTCCTCCTGACCCTATTTTCAGGGTCAGTAGATCATAATGCAGAAGCACTAACAGACCAGCATTCCTCCCGACATTGCTTTTTGAAGATTGTAAGGACTAGAAAATCATCATTTGATAGATACAAAAAATTATATCTATATATAATGTCTGTATATATAGAATCTATATATGTACAAAAAGACTGGGGTTGGAGTCTGTTCTGCAAATGCATGTATAAGTTATATATCAATTAGAATAACATTTTGCTGTGAAAAGTATATACATCCAGCCTCTACTAAACAGTTTTAAAACTGAATTTTGTCATAAGTTGTTGCTTTTTGAAATAGAAGAACACCCTATTATTCAGCACAGCAAGGACAGACGGGAAAGAGGAACACACATTTTTATTTGAAATAGGATTATTTTTGTGAGATCTTTAGTCTGAGAGCTCTCAGACATAAAAATGTAAAACAAAGAGCTACAAGCTTGGCCCTATTATAGGCACTCTGAGGATGTTCCATGAGCAATCTGTTGACTTCCATCTTGTATTGTATGTCAACCATACATACCTCTAATTAAACAAGAAATCATTTGTCAAAACTTGCTGCATTTTCATATCCAGCATTTTCCATGGCAGGTGTATAACAGACAAAGAACAAGGACAACACAAAATACCTAAAGAATGCTTTTAGTTGCTATTTTTAATTGCTATTTGAAGCTTAGATTTGAAATCCTTGGTCCTGTAAAAGGATAAGGACTGGAGTCAAGGACTCAAATATCCTCACCCTAACACCAGGACCTTGCAGAATGCTTTTGAACTCTGGCTCCACGAGCATGCTGTAACTGTAGGAGACTGTGCTACTGCCCCAGTAAGAGCCAGTCTGCTCTTATCATATTAAGAAAAAGGAGTTTGACTTCTAGCAGCTGCTGCCTCTGGTTTTCTCCATTTCCTTGACTGAACTGCAGACTGCAAGGAGCTAATTAATATGTTCCATGTTAATCATTAAATTGCTGTCTGGGGAAATAAAGGACTGGAAATAACTCTCTGAGAAAAAAATGAGGTAAAGTGTTACAGCCTCCCGAGCCCCCACACTGCAGGGAGGACCTCAGCCCCTCAGCAGTCATCATATTGACAACACTTTGCCTGCAGCTCTGTTGCTGGAATTTCCTTCTTAGGGTATCCATGCTGTGGTCCTGAGGCATCTGATAAAATCAACTTCCCAATTATTTTTGGGAAAGGCTCAACAGGTCTTTCAGAGAAGATGCCAACATAGCTGCATGCCTACTGCTTCATATATTACTGATTTTTGCAAGTCTGAACTAGTATGTAGAAAATAATTAGTTAATAGATGCTGTTCTTACATGGGCTTTCTAATTGTGTTTAGATTTTAGTGTGGTCCAGTAGAAATGGTTAAAAGAATATCCATGCACCCACTCTTTATTTCCTTATCTCTTATTTTGACAGGCCTAAGGTCTGATTCTCCAGTGTGATATGGAGCTTTTAGATTTGACATTGAGGCACGATGCCTTATTTATTTCTCATAACAATATGTCACAGGATTTCAGCATCCTGGTTTATGAACATAAGATCCACCCTTAAATAACAAAGATTATCTACTTCACTTGTTTCTCTGATGAAAAAAGGCAATTTCTTCTTCCTACTAGTATCTTAACATCCCTGGTTTCTTCAAGAAGATTTTCTAGCATTCCTAAATTTTCCTAGTAATGGCTAAAAAATTGCTGTTGTGTCCTCCTTACACCTGCATGCCAATCAGATCAAATAACTTCCAGGGAGGGTCAGATTCCTGACAGAAGTGAGCTGACTCAAAAGGACTTGGGTGCTGGAGTGAACAGCTGGTCCTTTTCCAAATATTCTGGATCACAGGTATCACTGAGCAGGCTGTCATTACATACACATGTGCAATGTCAGTGTTGAAAACAGGCAAACAGCTGCTATGTGGGTAAGAGTGACCATATTCTATGCACACACTGCTTCATTTCTTCACCAGATGGTATTTGAGGGACCCTTCAATTTCATGATGGTTGATAGCCTGTAGTGTGTCACTGAGTGCATTCATATGGCTTTAGTTGCATGCGAAAAATGACGTGATTTTCTGATGTGTTCTTCTGCTGCTTTTTTCTCTGCAAGGGTCATGCAAAGATATCCTTTGAGTTCTTGAAAGTGTATGAAAAAGAGGAAGAGTGACTTTTTATATGAGAAGATAGTGATAATGACAAGAGGGAACAGTTTTAACCAAAAAGAGAGGAGATTTAGATTAGGTGTTAAGAAGAAATTTTTCCCTGTGAGGGTGGTGAGGCACTGGGACAGGTTGCCCAGAGAAGCTGTGCACACCCCATCCCTGGAAATGTTCAAGGCCAGGCTGAACGGAGCTTTGAGCAAGCTGGTCTAGCGGAAGATGTTCCTGCCCATAGCAGGGAAATTGCAACTAGATGATCTTTAATGTTCCTGCCAACCCAAACCATTCTATGAAGTATTACTGAAAATGTTAATGAACTTACCCTTTTTGCGTCCATGTCTGTTAGCAGTAAGCAATTATTCTGAGGCTGTCCTTGGCAGGTTGGTTGAGTTTGTTCCCAAAATTTTCATTTAGCTCCCTTCCCCTTCCCCTTCCCCTTCCCCTTCCCTCTTTCCCTTTCCTTTCCCCTTTCCCTTTCCCC